>JAWNMD010000207.1:0-263035 GCA_035044365.1 Drosophila neotestacea
AAATTTTTTAAATGTAGCTAAGGATTAATCGAATTTAATTTGGCAGGACTTTTGTGTTTTAGGCGATAGACCACACAAAATATATTCGTACACATACACATAATTTATACTTAGCAGCAACAACAGCGTCATCAGTTCATTGGTACCAACGGACTCAGCGATGGATGTATAGTTGTGAGTAATAAGAAATGAAAGAACAAGTGTAAGATATCATTATATATACATTGTCCAAGTTTTGGTATGGCTATCTAAAGCAATGACAAACACAAACATGAAGTTTAGCTATCGCATTCGATTGATACATAGAAATTGCTTGAAAAGTTTATTATCCTTCAATATTATTTGAAATACCCTAAGAGCGTAATGAAACGTAAAAAACGCGAATAAGATACCCTGTTGCTTTGAAATTATAAATATACAATTGTATTTATGCTAAAGAAATGAATTGCTAATAATTCTTTGTTATCGTCACGAGTACATCATAATGAAAGAATATAGTTTTTAAACCATTTAGGGGCAATTTTAATTATTTTCGCTCACCAATTGCCAAGGTAGGGAGGGTATAGAGAGCATATAAACAATTACATCATGTTCATATAAATACTTGGTTAGCCATTCTGCATACCTAGTCCGCATATCGGGAATAACTTTTAACAGAGCTTATATATATTGTTTTTTTTTGTTGATTTGAGTAGAGTATTTATTTATTTATTTATGTACAGCGAGGTTAGAGTTACAAACATTTAACCTAGCTTATAGTGAATAGCACTGGCTACAATGGCCTTCGGCTATATTATTGTATAACAATTTTGTATAATACAAGTTTTTTTTATTTTTTTTTTTAAATTAGGTGATATAAATTTGTTTCTTTTAAATATTTTATAATTTGTTCTATTTCAGTTTTTGAAGGGTTAGGAAGTAATAATATTGGGTTATTGTTGGGAAAAATTTGTTTGCGAATGTTTCTTAATTGTGGGGATGGGCAATCTTTAAGTATATGTTCAATTGTTATCCTGGCATTGTTTTGACAGTTGGTACAGATGTTTGATTTGTTGGGATCGAGATAATGTTGGTGGGTTAATTTTGTATGTCCTAGTCTTAGTCTGATTATATTTGTTTGGTTAATTCTAGATGTAATGTTTTGGTCTAATTTTTTGGTGAATTGGTCAGCAGTTATTTTATTTGGATTGACTGATTGATACCACGTCGATGTGTGTTCCAGATGCATTAATTTTTCTTTTAACATGTTTACCTTTAAATGTTTGTTAATGTCTGAGAAATTGTTGTTATGTGTGAACCTAAGGGGCAGTATTGAAGCAGATTTCGCTTCTTGGTCAGCTAGTTCATTACCTCTAATGTTTTTATGACCTGGGATCCAAAGAAGTTTTATTTTTGGGTAAAATTGCATAAGTTGGGATCTAATTATAGACTCATAATAGTTCAAGTTGTCTGTATTTGCTATAGCCTGAAGTGAAGATAAGGAGTCGGAACATATTACGTATCTACCCCGTTTATTTTTAATAATTTGTATTGCTTCATAAATAGCAATGATTTCAGCAGAGTATATTGAAGAAAAGTTTTGTAGTAGACCTACTTTTAAAGTGTTGTTTTCAGTTGTTATTGCGAAAGAGGTACTATGTATTGTTTTCGACCCGTCGGTGTACAAAAAGATGTAATTATTTAAGTTGTTTTTTATCGAATGGTTTTTTATGCATTGTTTAGTGCAATGTTGTATAGAAAAAGTTATTGCTGAAGGTATTTTATTATTGAAATTCTGTCTATTTTGAATAGATTTGGAAATTTTGTGAAGCGGTGAGTTGTTGGCGAAGGATAGGTTTTTAATTAACTTAGCTTGTAAAAAGTCTCGTCTATCTGCCACTATTAGCTTCCATCAAAAGATTTGTAATCGGGGTAGTTCTAAATGCTCCCAAAGCTGTCCTTACGGCACAGTTTAGGATAGTTTGAACTTTTTTAAGGTAAGTTCTTGAAGAATTACCGTAGAATGCTAGCCCGTAGTCAATCTTCGAAATTATTAATGCTTTTGTAATTGATATTTATGTATGTGTATTACAGTTAAATCTATTACTAGAAAGACATTTTATTATGTTTAACTTTTTGGAAAGAGAACTGACTAGGTCGTCTATGTGTCTAGTCCATCTATATTTTGAATCAAAAGTAAGTCCAAGTATTTTCATAAAGTCAACTTTCGCTATGCTTAGGTTTTGCGTTGAGATCGAGCATTGACAGTTGTGTTTGCGACATATATGCAAGTGCTTGCATTTATCAAGTGATAATGATGAACCTGAAAAGGAACAGCATTCATACATTTTTCGGAATAGATCATCGAGACAAACATTTTCTTGGGTTTGGGTTTTATTGAATTTAACAATAATATGAAAATCATCTGCATAGGCAGCGAAAGTCAGATTTCTTTGGATGGTAATAAGATTTGCAAGCTTGTTGTAGGCGATCAAAAACAGTATTACCGATATCGGAGATCCCTGAGGGATTCCGTTATGTAGTGGAAAAGTATTGGAAATATTGTCTGAGACTCTACATTTTATTAGACCCAGTACTTTAAAAAGTACAAATGGGTCTATTACGTTTGTGCAAATGTGCGTAACAGGCAGAAGGAGGCGTGGCAGACCCCATAAAGTATATATATTCTTGATCAGCATCAACAGCCGAGTCGATATAGCGATGTCCGTCTGTCTGTCCGTCTGTCCGTCTGTCCCTTTTTTGAACACCTATATCTCAGAGACTATAAGAGCTAGAGCTACCAAATTTGGCATGTACGTTCATCTGCATCTTGCATTAAACGAGTTTGTTTTAGATTTTTGCCACGCCCCCCTCCGCCCACGTAAATTTGAAACAAAATTTCAAAGTCGAATAACGAAAGCTCCTTTAATGCTAGCGATATGATTTTTGGCATACATGATAGTCCAATCCTGTCCTGAAAGTTTTATCCGGATCGGATAATAAACGGATAGTATACGGCTGTTCAAAATTTCGAAAATATGAACACCTAGATCTCAGAGACCATAAGAGCTAGAGACACCAAATTTGGCATGTAGGTTCATCTATATCTCCCATTGATCAAGTTTGTTTTGGATTTTTGCCACGCCCCCTCCGCCCCCGGAAATTGCAAAACAAAATTTCAAAGTCGAATTACAAGAGCCCCTTTAAGACTAGCGCCTTGATTATTGGTACATATAATATACACTATAGTCCAAACCTGTCCAGAAAATTTCATTCCAATCGGATGATAAACACGGAAGTTATTCAACTAACAATGTTACAGGCAAAAGGAAGAAGAAGAGACGCTAGCGACCTCTGTGTTTAATAACTTCGTAGTGGCGCCATCTATTGTTTGGTACGCATTATTGAAGAACAATCAATAGTGAACGCTTTGCACTCAAAAAGTACTGGGTCTCCTACTGTCGAGCTTGCTCCACTGTAGCTTATTGCATTTTTTTCTTTTAGTCATAAAATTGATTATGTAGTTTAATATTCTTGGGCCAATGTTCCATTCTTGTAGCTGTGTTGTTATTGCATGTACTCCAATTTTATCAAAGGCTTTGCTAAAGTCTAATGATATAATTGATGTATGTTGCCTATGGGATAGTGCATCTGTTATCAGATGATCTAGATACGCTAGATTGTCTATAACTGATTTACCACGTTTGAAACCTACTTGATTTGTGTGTATATATTTGTTTGTGGTCACTAACCACCATAACCTTTTGGCTATGATTTTGTCCAAAACTTTAACAAGAGTTCAAAGAAATTGGACGGTACGAATTTATTGATGTTTTAATGAAGTTGGGCTTAGCTATTGGAATGACTAGGCTTGTTTTATAAGTTTGGGGTATATAATTATTCAGTATATTATTGTAATGGTCTAGTATTCTATGTTTAACGGATGGGGATGTGTTTGCGATCATCGGATAGGAAATTCGGTCTATACCAGGAGTATGTCCCTTTAAGCTGGAGAGTGCGGAGTAAAGTTCTATTAAAGATATATCTGATTCTATTTGTTGTGCTGCTTGTGATATGGCAGAGTTGTGGTAAGATGAAATTGCGTATTTGTTACTAATAAATAATGGTAGGAAATTCGAGTCTTTGGATTGATCGGACCAAAATTCGGCAAACGAATTTGCAATGGAGAGGTTGTCGGATATTGTAAGCGAAGTGTCAGGATGTATTATTGTATAAATATGTTTCATATTATTAAGTCTGCAGAAGCGTCTTATATTTGACCAAGTTTGGTTCGTTTTTGTAAGTGGTTGAATTTCAGAAGTAAAAGAATTAAGTGCTTTATTTTTAGCAGATTTAAGTTCTCTTTTAAACTTCGCTGCTGCTTTTCGAAAATTTATTATATTTGTGGTTGCTATCCGTTTTTTTAGTTGGTTCCAAGCTTGTTTCTTTTCGTTGCGTAGAGTCTGTAGGTCCCTGTTCCACCAAGGGACATTCTTGGCATGATGGTTTACTGACGTTTGTGGTATAGTTAGATGGGCACTTTGCAATATTATTTTATTGAGATTTGCTGCTTCTTTATTTATATTGCTTGAGGGAGGACATTTAGTATTGAAATGATTAGTTTTTATTTCAAAAGTATCCCATTTGGCTAAGCTAATCTTAAAAATACAGTAAGCTACAGTGGAGCAAGCTCAACAGTAGGAGACCCAGTACTTTTTGAGTGCAAACCGTTCACTATTGATTGTTCTTCAATAATGCGTACCAAACAATAGATGGCGCCACTACGAAGTTAATAAACACAGAGGTCGCTAACGTCTCTTCTTCTTCCTTTTGCCTTTAACATTGTTAGTTGAATAACTTCCGTGTTTATCATCCGATTGGAATGAAATTTTCTGGACAGGTTTGGACCATAGTGTATATTATATATACCAATAATGAAGTCGCTAACATTAAAGGGGCTCCTTCAGTTCGAATTCGAAATTTTGTATTTCAATTTCCGGGGGCGGAGGGCGGCGTGGCAAAAATCTAAAACAAACTTGATCAATGGGAGATATATATGAACCTACATACCAAATTTGATGTTTCTAGCTCTTATAGTCTCTGAGATCTAGGTGTTCATATTTTCGAAATTTCGATCAGCCGTATACTATCCGTTTATTATCCGATCCGGATAAAACTTTCAGGACAGGATTGGACTATAAAGTTTATCATGTGTGAAAAAAATCATATCGCTAGCATTAAAGGTGCTTTCGTTATTCGACTTTGAAATTTTGTTTCAAATTTACGGGGGCGGAGGGGGGCGTGGCAAAATTCTAAAACAAACTTCATCAATGCGATATACAGATGAACCTTCATGCCAAATTTGGTGGCTCTAGCTCTTATAGTCTCTGAGATATAGGTGTTCAAAAAAGGGACAGACAGACGGACAGACGGACGGACGGACAGACGGACAGACGGACATCGCTATATCGACTCGGCTGTTGATGCTGATCAAGAATATATATACTTTATGGGGTCTGCCACGCCTCCTTCTGCCTGTTACGCACATTTTTTTTTGCACAAACTTAATAGACCCATTTGTACTTTTTTAAAGTACTGGGTCTAAAAATTGGCTTATTCTGTATTTTGTTTTGTAAGTTATTATTAAATAATGTAATGAGAATAGGAAAATGATCGCTTCCGTGGAGGTCATCTATGACTTTCCAGTTCGCGCAGTGAAATAAGTCTGGGGAGCAAAATGATAAGTCAATATGGGTATAAGTATTGTGTGTGGTAAAGTGCGTGGGTGATTTGTCATTTAATAATATGAAGTTCGTGTTATTTAGGAATTTTGGGGAGCCCCAAAGTTTACTCCAACTATTGAAATCGCCTAATATGAGTGAGTTTGAGTTAAGGTTAAGGACATTGTTTAAGTTGCTTTCATTGAAATTTTGATTTGGTGAAATGTATGCAGAAATTATTTTAAATTTTTTAACTGACTCAATTTCAATAGCAGTTGCATCGAAGTCATAAGGTAAATGTATTTTATTTGATTGAATTGATTTGTGAATCAAAATTGCTGCACCTCCAAAGCTGGGTGAATAGTTATTTAAAAAGAGTGAAAAATTAACGGGTATGGGTATATTGTGTGTATTAAATAAGTGAGTTTCTTGTAATGCAATTATGTGTGGTTTGTATTGTTTTATAATAATTTGTAGTTCGCTGTAGTTGTTAGTGTAACCGCGGATGTTCCACTGTATTATGTTAAGAGGCATAATTGTATATTTGATTTGGAGATTAACTATGTCGAGTTTCAGAGTGGGACTTACTACAGTGAACTGTGGGTTGTATATATCTTGTTGTCCCCGGTTGACTGACTGAGGAACCGATCCCCTCAAAATGTTTGAAAGGATAAGGCTCCACAGTTAGCCAACCGGGGACATGGCTTGAGATTGGTCGCAAATTATTGGTATTCCATGGTATCGGAACTGTCTTCAGTCCCTACAATGGTTTTAATGTTGTTGCTCTTGGCTTTTGATTTTAGTTGTCTAAGTGCTTTTTTAGAGGCTGTACGGGGTAATACTTGCACTTGTGATTTGGTAATTAAATTCTGGCTTAACTTAGCACTTAAGGATGTGCTGGGCTGGGTAATTGCTGTAAGGTCCTCGATGTCCTCGTAGCTAAATATGTTGCGAGCTGTGTTGTTAGCGCTTAAGATGGTTGTTGACTTAGATTTGGATACCGGTTGAGGCATCTTTGTTGCGTTGTCGGTTGGAGTCATCTTGGTTAAGTTGGTGTCTGGGGTAGACATCTTGGTTACGTTGGCGAATGTTTGGAGACCAAGTTGATGGTTTTGGCTATACATTTCGTATGCCGTCTTGTTGTCTACCTTGTGAGTTGTTTTGATGGCGATTATTTCCTGCTGTTTCAAGTAAATTGGGCATTTTTTGTCGATAGAAGAGTGCGAGTTGCTTGGCAATTTGTTTACGCTGCAATTGATGCATCCAATGCTGTTTGTGCAAGATTCGTTTTCCTCCTCGTTTACGTGATGCTGGGAGCCGCAGTTAGAGCAGGTTTTTTCATTTTTACACACTTTGAATGTATGTCCAAATCGGAAGCAATTGTTGCAGCGAAGTGGAGTTGGAATGTACTGACGAGCGTTTGTCTTCTCGTAGCCGATCATGATGTGGTTCGGAAGAGTTGTGGAGGCGAATGTTAGAATATGTAGTCCAGTTTCGCACAGGTTTCCATTAATTTTTTTCATTAGTTTCTTAACCAGCGTGACGTTCTGGCTTTCCAGCTCGGATTGAATCTCATTTTCTGGTATGTCTCGCAGATCGTTTGAGTAAATAACTCCCTTGCTGTAGTTGAGTGATAGATGTTCCGTGGCGATAACAGGCATGTTGTCGGTGAAATGGGTCATCTTCAGGAGTTTGTTGGCTTGTTTGAAGGTTTTTTGTTTTTATAAGTAAATCACCGCTTCGCAATCGCTTGCAGGAGTCTACCTCGCCGCCACAGTTGTAGTCAATAATTTTTTTAACGGCAAATGGTGATAGCTTAAATTGTTTTTCATTTTCGTCGGCACGAGATATCACTATGTATTTTGGTCCAGGTGAGTTCAATGTTTTAACTTGGCTTTGGGTCAGAAAAACCGGACCACTTGCCTTTTGGGGATCGGGGGGGTCACCCTCACCCATATTTAGTCTTAAGAAAGACTGTTTGTCGGAGACTTTTAATTTTTTCTTTATTTTAATTAAACAGTTAGATCAAAATCAAGATTAGAGCACCGCAATCTATCGCGGAGGCTTAAGAAACAAAAGGGAGAGTGAAAAACACTGATAAGAACAGAGGATGCGTGGGTTTGCTGTATGCGACTGTTCACGTCGAGTGCTGGTTTGTGACTGTTTGAGTAGAGTAGTATCTGTATGACGTGCACTTAAACTTTCTGCTTGTGTCGTAAGTGTGTCATAGGACTAGGGATAGGAAAACCCCGACCCCATCCGGCGTGCCATCCACAGAGCGTAGCACAGTGCACACACCCGATTCCCTTTCCCATACGAGGCTGTATAGAAAGACCGACAGCTCAGCTTTTGGATGCTTACTGATCCATTGTGGGTTACAACGTTCACCAGATAGAGCGGATGTATCACAAAAGTTATCAGGAAGCAAGTTAGCCTGGTGAACACACTCATTAACTTCTGGCTTAACGCCTAAGCTTTTGGCCAAATTCAATCAGTGTCGCTTGAAGACTTTTAATAAGATTGCTCGTAATGCTTATTGTGATACTTTTTAGATCCAGTACTTAAAATAAGTACAAATCTATAACGTTTGTGCAAATGTGCGAACAGCAGAAGGAGGCGTGGCAGACCCCATAAAGTATATATTTTCTTGATCAGCATCAACAGCCGTCTGTCTGTCCTATTTTGTGTCACCGAGATCTCAGAGACCATAAGAGCTAGAGACACAAAATTTGGCATGTAGGCTCATCTATATCTCCCATTGATCAAGTTTGATTTGGACAAAATTTCAAAGTCGAAGCAGAGCCCCTTTAATGCTAGCGCCTTGATTATTGGTATATATAATATGCACTATGGTCCAAACCTGTCCAGAAAATTTCATTTCAATCGGATGCTAGACGCGGAAGTTATTTAACTAACCATGTTACGGGCAAAAGGAAGAAGAAAAGACGCTAGCGGCCTCTGTGTTTATCCACTGATATGTTCGTGGTGGCGCCATCTATTGAATGGGATTGAAGAACAATCTATAGTGAACGCTTTGTACTCAAAAAGTTCTGGGTTTCCTACTGTTAAACTTGCTCCACTGTAGCTTACTGCATTTTTAGACCCTGTATTTTAAAAAAGTACAAATGGGTCTATTAATTTTGTCAAAAAATAAATATGGGTAACAGGGAGAAGGAGGCGTGGCAGACCCCATAAAGTATATATATTCTTAATCAGCATCAACAGCCGAGTCGATATAGACATGTCCGTCTGTCTGTCTGTCCGTCTGTCCCTTTATGTATCACCTAGATCTCAGAGACCATAATAGCTAGAGACACCAAATTTGGCATGTAGGTACATCTATATCTCCCATTGATCAAGTATGTTTTGGAATTTTGCCACGCCCCCTTCCGACCCCGTAAATTTGAAACAAAATTCCAAAGTCGAATTACGAAAGCACCTTTAATGGTAGCGATATGATTTTTGGCATACATGATAAACTTTATAGTCCAATCCTGTCCTGAAAGTTTTATCCGGATCGGATAATAAACGGATAGTATGCGGCTGTTCGAAATTTCGAAAATATGAACACCTAGATCTCAGAGACTATAAAAGCTAGAGACACCAAATTTGGTATGTAGGATCATCTATATCTACCATTGAACAAGTTTATTTTAGATTTTTGCCATGCCCCTATCCGTCCCCGGAAATTGAAAAACAAAATTTCGAAGTCGAATTAAAGGAGCGCCTTGCCGCTGCTAGCGCCTTGATTATTGGTGCATATAATATACACTATGGTCCAAACCTGTCCAGAAAATTTCATTTCAATCGGATAATAAACACGGAAGTTATTCAACTAACAATGTTACGGGCAAAAGGAAGAAGAAGAGACGCTACCGACGTGTGTGTTTATTAACTTCGTAGTGGCGCCATCTAATGTATGGTACGCATTATTGAAGAACAATCAATAGTGAACGCTTTGCACTCAAAAAGTACTGGGTCTCCTACTATCGAGCTTGCTCCACTGTAGCTTACTGCATTTTTTTTTTTATTGGCATCTGATTGTTCCTATGGCAGCTATATGATATAGTCATCCGCTCTTGACCACACTTTAACAGAATGTAGCAATGAGTAAGAAATACATAATCTGTGTGTTTGGTTGAGGTTGCTCAAAAAATAGCAAAGTCAACATACTAAGCTATTCTCAGCCGCTCAAAATGCCCAACGCAAGCAACTGCGCAATTGGCTATTCACCTGGTCGACTTAGAAAAATGGCTATCCGACTGGCGGACAATAATAAACGAACAGAAATGTAAGCACGTTACGTTTAGGTCATAATACTAATTAGACCCTGTACTTTAAAAAAGTACAAATGGGTCTATTAAGTTTGTGCAAATGTGCGTAACAGGCAGAAGGAGGCGTTGCAGACCCCATAAAGTATATATATTCTTGATCAGCGTCGATTTGAGCCGAGTCGATATAGCCATGACCGTCTGTCTGTCTGTCCCTTTTTGTGTCGCCTAGATCTCAGAGACCATAAGAGCTAGAGACACCAAATTTGGCATGTAGGTACATCTATATCTCCCATTGATCGAGTTTGTTTTAGATTTTTGCCACGCCCCTCTGCGCCCCCGGAAATTGAAATACAAAATTTCGAAGTCGAGTTGCAGGAACACCTTTAATGCTAGTTTTAATGTTGAAGTGCTTCACAATACAAGTCCAAAAGCCCAACAAGAAAAATTTACAATGGATTACACTCAGCGTGGCTTTTATTTTGTGTAAATATATCTGTTTTGTTGCTATGAATTGTTTTATGTGTCCTTTTAAGTAATTTAAAAATTTTCCTCAAAAATAAATTTTGCGAAGAAATTTTGACTTTGAGAAGGCCAAACTACCTTCGACAGCAAATGACAGCAAAGTGACTATATGCAATTTGTAGAGTGATCAATTCTTTTTCTGGATACTAAAGTTTAAAGTTTTGTACACTTTTCTCAAAATTTTAATTTTTAGCACATAACCTCTGTGTGAAATATGTCGGCATAGTGGAAAAATGACAGAAGCAGAAGAAGTAAACTTAGTTTGAAGATGCCGTTTTATTGCACTTTATTCTAATTGGTTGCAACAACAAAAACAACAATAAAATTGTTTTTTCATACAAAAACTCATGTGTCGACGGATAATTCCTATGACAGCTATATGCTATAGTAGTCCGAGCTTGATAATTTTTGGTCAATATGTCAGGAGCACAGCTTAACTCATATATAGAAAGTTTGGTCAGGACATCTTGTAAAACAAAAAATGCAGTAAGCTACAGTGGAGCAAGCTGGACAGTAGGAGACCCAGTACATTTTGAGTGAAAAGCGATCTTGAATGTTGCGTACCATTCAATAGATGGCGCCACTACGAATACATAGAGGTCGATAGCGTGTCTTCTTCTTCCTTTTGCCCGTAACATTGTAAGTTCAATAACTTCCGCTAGCATCAAATGTGCTCTTCGAAATTTTGTATTTCAATTTCCGGGGGCGGAGGGAGGCGTGGCAAAAATCTAAAACAAACTTGTTCAATGGGATATATAGATGAACCTACATGCCAAATTTGGTGTCTCTAGCTCTAATAGTCTCTGAGATCTAGGCGACACAAAAAGGGACAGACGGACAGACAGACAGACAGACGGACATGGTTATATCTGATGCTGATCAAGAATATATATACTTTATGGGGTCTGCCACGCCTCCTTCTGCCTGCTACGCACATTTTTTTTTCGACAAACTTAATAGACCCATTTGTATTTTTTTAAAGTACTGGGTCTATTTAAAAAGAATGGCAAAAAAAAATAGAAAATGTAACCAGCGAAATTTGAACTCTATAGTTTTGACTGACCATGCAAAATGCAGTTGCTCTACAATGTGAACTATTGCAATACGATGAAATATTAAAATCAAAGTCAATATATAATTTAATCATTTAATTTTATTTCTTTTTTCACTCTTTCTCTGCCAAAGTGACTTACTTTGTTTGTTGATTAATTACTGCCGAGTTTATTGACCGATCGAGATGAAATTTTCAGGATAGATTCAGACTATTATGTTCATCATATGTAGCAAAAACTTGAGGCGCTAGCATTAATCCTCCTCTTGTAATTCGCCTTTGAAATGTGATTTATCAATTTTAAAGTTATTTTTGGAATTTGCTGGGCCGGTAGGAGGCGTGGAAAAATTCTAAGACAAACTTGATTTGAGAAGACACAGATCAGCCTACTTACCAAGTTTGGTGTCTCTAACTCTCTTAGAATCTGAGATCTAAGTGTTCATATGTTCGAAATTTCAGACAGTGATATGATATGATCCGATCAGGATGAAATTTTCAGTCCAGCTTCGGATAATAGTTTTTATTATATTTACAAAAAATTAAGGTGCTGGCATTAAAGGTGCTCTTGTAATTTGACTTTGAAATTTTGTTTTTCAATTTCCGGGGGCGGAGGGGGGCGTGGCAGAAATCTAAAACAAACTTGTTCAATGCAAGATATAGATGAACGTACATGCCAAATTTGGTGTCTCTAGCTCTGATAGTCTCTGAGATCTAGGTGTTCAAAAAAGGGAAAGACGGACAGACAGACAGAAAGACAGACGGACATGGCTATATCGACTCGGCTGTTGATGCTGATCAAGAATATATATACTTTATGGGGTCTGCGACGCCTCCTTCTGCCTTTTACACACATTTGCACAAACTTAAAAGACCCTTTTGTACTTTTTTAAAGTACAGGGTCTAAAAATCGGTCGAAGTTCCCATAGTGCCTTGGCATGTCTCTTAATTTTGTCGATACACTTGAAGCATAAAATGTTTTGAGTTTCAAAAAAAGTACAACTAAAATTGTTATAACCTTGCAGAGGGTATTATAATTTTGTCACGAAGTTTGTAACGCATTGAAGGAGTCTTAACAGACCACATAAAGTATATATATTCTTGATCAGGACGACGAGCTAAGTCGATATAGCCATGTCCGTCTGTGTGTCCGTCTGTCTGTCTGTCTGTTTCTATGCAAAGTAGTCTCTCAGTTTTTAAGCTATCTTGATGAAACTTGGTAGATATCCATCTTTTTGCTGCACGCAGTACATTTGTCGGAACCGATCAGATCACTCTATCATATAGCTGACATAAGAATGATCGGTTCGAAATCAATAATTAGTATGAAAAACTTTTTTATCCAAACTCTCACATTGTGTTGTTGGCTCAGTTTCAAACAGGCTGACTAGATTTCGTGCCAGTCGGACTACTATAACATACAGCTGCCAAATGAACGATAGGTTCGAAATCCGGGCTCTGCAAGGGTATCCAAACTTGGGGTGCCAAAGCTAGCTTGCGCTATATTTTTTGTTTTTAAATTTTTAACAGTTGTGTGCATTTAGCGCCCCCAAACCTTGCGCCCGGGACGATCGGACTCCTACACTTTTGTAAAAAGTCTGACGACATATACAGGGCACTGCAAGGGCTGCAAAAGCTATCTTGCGATTTATTTTGAATTTAAATCTAAATAATTAGCTTGGCACGAAATGGACGAGTGTCCCGCCAGTATAGGCTCGCAGATATGACACTCGCGATTATCGCAATACGGCTCTGGTGGCCAAAACGCAAGGCTGTATAATGATTGATGTTTTGCTATATGCTTATCAGCAGGCTGAGTAAACAATTAAGCGCATAGTGTACAATGTACAGGCATAAAAATCTTACCTTTACAACGCTGTGCACTGCTTGAGCATACAGCATTCCAACTTCCACAGGATCCTGGGATAATTCTTTTGTTGGCTTAAACAGCCTTTTTTTGAACACAAATCGATTTTCTCCATATGAGGATCCATTTGAGAGCCTTTTATAGTTAAAAGACGACGTTTGTTTACTTTCCCATGCAGAAATGACATCATATAAATATTCGAAGGCTTTGATATGATATTCTCCGTCGGGACGTGACTGAAAAATGGCCCAGCCTTCAATTGATGACAAATTAAGCTTTTCAGCAAGTTTTTGTACTGCATCGCTAGCGGTATCGGTTGGGTGAACATCAATTGCTTTCGTACGTGAATCTAAAAAAGAATCTACAGACAATTGTACCAAGACGACGCATAGCCTAAAAATAAGAATAAATAAATTAGTTTAGATTACAGGGTCTAAAAAATACAGTAACATATGTATGCGGCGGGTTAGCACAGTGGCGCGATTTGAGATTTTTCGTTCCAAAAAACTTATCTTTTGATATGAATGATTTAAATGTCATATAATAGATAATTGTTGAGTTTTTGATATGAGTGCTTGAAGAGAATGCTACGCCTTCTAGGTGCTTACTTATGGGTTATCAAATTTGAATATGTGGAAAAATCAATTTTATGGTAACTTCCGCGTTTACCATCCGATTGGAATGAAATTTTCTGGACAGATTTGGATTATAGTGTATATTATATGTCTTTAAAATCAAGGGGCTCTTGTAATTTGACTTCGAAATTTTGTATTTCAATTTCCGGGGGCGGAGGGAGCGTGGCAAAAATCTAAAACAAACTTGATCAATGGGAGATATAAATGAACCTACATGCCAAATTTGGTGTCTCTAGTTTTCATAGTCTCTGAGATCTAGGCGACACAAAAAGGGACAGACAGACGGACAGACAGACAGACAGACAGACGGACATGGCTATATCGACTCGGCTGTTGATGCTGATCAAGAATATATATACTTTATGGGGTATGCTACGCCTCCTTCTGCCTGTTACGAACATTTGCACAAACGTAATAGACCCATTTGTACTTTTTCAAAGTACTGGGTTTAAAAATTAGGTAAGCTAGGTGGAGTAAGCTCGAGAGTAGGAGACCCAGTACTTTTTGAATGCAAAGCGTTCACTACAGATTGTTCTTCAATGTTGCATTCCATTCAATAGACGGAGCCACTACGAAGGTATCAGTTGATAAATATAGAGGTCGCTAGCGTCTCTTCTTCTTCCTTTTGCCGTAGCATTGTTAGTTGAATAACTTCCAATCATCCGATTGGAAAATTTAAAATTTTGTTTTTCAATTTCCGTGGACGGAGAGGGGCGTGTCAAAAATCTAAAACAAACTTGAACAATGGGAGTTATAGATGTACCTACACGCCAAATTTGGTGTCTCTAGCTCTTATGGTCTTTGAGACCTTGGTGACACAAAAAGGGACAGACTGACAGACACCCAGACAGACGGACATGGCTATGTCGACTCGCCTGTTAATGCTGATCAAGAATATGTATACTTTATGGGGTCTGAAACGCCTCCTTCTGCCGGTTACGCACATTTTTTTTAAACAAACTTAATAGACCCATTTTAACTTTTTTAAAGTACTGGGTCTAAAAAGGTCGGGGTAGCGACATAAGCCCGTGCGACTTATCTCCGCCGATTTAAGAACGACATATGTCGCTTGAAAACGACTTAGCATCGCGCATGATGTTTTTAGTTCGGCGGAGATGTGTCGTTTTAAAAGCGACATAGCTCCGCGCGAAGATATGACGTTTTCAAAGCGACATAGTTCCGCCAGAAAACGAAACGAATCATTCCACTCGAAAAGTGTACCGGGCGGAGATGTGTCGGCGGAGACATGTCGCTTTGCCAGTCAGACTCCGCTAACAACAGCAGCGATCCACGCATTCCGTATGCGTCGGCTACTGTCTGTGTGAGAAATCGACTGTGTTCGGCCATGCTTGCAAATCGCAGCTATCAATTGCGATTATTTCTTAAAGCTGCGGATTCATTGCATTAGTATAATAGATTAATTGTCGGTAACGTTTTTATCAAATCTATTAAATGATACTTACAGCAACTTCCACACTTGACGGTGATTGTAATCGTGTTGACACCTTGGTACATTTACAATTATCAAAGCACCATTGAGCGTATTGTCTTAGTTTTCCATCGAATATTTCCAATTTTTGCTTTAAAAATGATACGTAAAACCTGTAATTTTTATAATTTGGAATGAAGTTGATTTTTATTAGGATTTATTTCAAATTACTTATAAGATTTACTTATTCAAATTATGAAGATTCTAATATCTAAGATTATCTAACCCCCATTGCAAACAGTTTCTAAGGGCAGCCCGATTTATGAGATAACTGCGCTAGTGCTGATGCACTATTTATACATACATACGTATATTATAATGTTATAATTATAAGAATATATTAAATTACTTTGCATTTATGTATTTATTTAAATGTTTTTAAATTTAAATGGTTTAGCTGACTCGAGGTCAGCTGAGGCTCTCTTAAGTCTGAGGCTAACAAAAAGTTTGAAAATCTTATAACTAAACATTAAATAACAGTCTGGTTGGAGTGTACTGTGTCTGTGCGTCGGCTGCACAATCTTGTTAGGTCTCTCGCGGGATAGTTAGGGTGCGAGGAAAGCTTGACATAGTACTTTTCCTTTTGTACAGCTTTACATATTTGACCGGTTGAAGATTCAAGTCGCTTTGTATGTTTTCGTTTCGAACGTACCACGGTGCCCCGGTGATCTCAAGATCTTTCACTGGGCACTCCCTCATAGTGTGATCCATAGGTCCAGATAGGTTTTAGCACAGAATTGTAGAGCAGAACCTTGTGGTCAAGAACAAGGGGCGAGCGAGCGTTAATTAGACTGTTGGCTTTTAGTTTTATGTGTGTTCTCTTGGCTTTAATGTGTCTACTCCATGTGAGTCTTCTATCAAGGTGTACTCCTAGGTACGTCACTTCGTTTGCTTGCGGAAATCCGTTGATGTTTAATGTGGGCAGTTTAAAATTTTGCCTGTTCAAGGTCAGAGTACGCTGCCTTAAGCTCATAGTATGATCGTCGGATATAGCAGTGTTACATCTAACTGCAAATTTTATGTCGTCGAAGTATGATTTTAAAAGCTCGTGAGTATTATTGGGGATCAATGTTTTAATCTTATACATTAGATCGTCTAACCAGACTCTATCAAAATGATTGAGAGGCATCCAGAAATATTGCAGTGCAGTATTTTCGATTTTCGAAAGCGCTTCGTATTTCTGATGTTTTTCGATTGACCTGCTCAATAGTTCCGTGTTTTTAACGGAAGATGGGGGTTTATCCGAGCAAGCAGGCATTTTTCAATAATAGGCTTTAAGGTCTGTACGACAAGAGAATTGTGTGATCATTTTCCTGGCTTCGGTATCATTATGAGGATCGACTTTTTCCATACCTCTGGAAAGTGGCCTAGTATTGTGATAGCATTGCTTGTTCCTGCTTTAAAGCTTTTGTGAGTTTACGTGTGTTGTCTTTAAACCTTTGCCGTGCAAACGGCGATCTGCAAGATTGCCATTTTCGACGTAATCTTCGCTTTTCGTGGACAATCTGTTTTATCTGTAGATTTGTCTTCTTTTGGTTGTTTAGTGCTTGTGTAGTTTGAGGTGTTGAAATAAGAGCTGTGGTGACGAAGACGGACTCCAGTATACTTACAAAGCAGTCGATGTCAGCTTCAGCATTGAGAAGAGGTTTGAGTTCAAAATGTTAACTAATATGTATATTTTCTGTATCCAAGCCAATTGGTTTTATTTAAAGTTAATCTAATCGGTTGATCTAGGGATTGTGTTTGTCGGAGTAGCTTAATTGGAATAGGCGAGTGATCAGATGAAAGATCTGAAAAGCATTTGGCGCCTATAAGACTTCAAGGAATATTTTTAGTATTTGAAAAGTCAATTAAATCAGATATTTTGTTGGGATGTTGATCTGCCAGGAAAAACGTGGTCTAGCTTATTGTTAGCTTTAATAACGGCATTGTAAGGCTGCTTTCCTCTTGGGTTAACGAGTTGAGATCCCCAGTTAGTGTGCTTATCATTGTAGTCTCTTGCTGCTTTGAAATGTTCTCCTAGTGATTTAGAAAGCCGCGTGAACTCACCTTCAGTTATTGTGAAGCGAAGGGGCAGTACACGGCGGCTTCAGTAAGTTTCTAATCAGCATACCAGAACCACCATGTACATAACAATCGGGATGATTATAAGTAGTGTTTAAAACTATACTTGTTTGTAAGATGTGTTTCTGAAAGTAGCATAACGATATGTTTGTCGAGGAGGAATTAGTATTCCACATATATATATTTACGTAGGGAAGCCATTGATTACTTTGATTTTGGTTTCGCATTAATCATTGCATGGTTGTCCCCAAAAATGCCATGAACTCCGAAAAGCTTTGCTGCAGGTTAAATAATGATGCTTCAGATTCGCTCTGTTGCTGCTCCGGTGGTTGATACTGCTTTGTCGTGTTGGGCTCTAAATGTGCTGCTTGTGAGTTTATTTATTTATTTAAAGTCGAATATGTGCAATCGACAGATAATCGCTTAAGTGGAAGCTACATTTTAAACTATAAATATTAAGAAATTAAAAAAATGCAGTAAGCTACAGTAGAGCATGCTCGACAGTAGAACCCCCAGTACTTTAATAAACACACCGTCTCTTCTTCTTTCTTTTGCTCGTAACATTGTTAGTTGAATAACATTCGCGTTTATCATCCGACTGGAATGAAATTTTCAGGAAAGGTTCGAACTATAGTGTGTATTCTATATACCAAAAATCAATGCGCAAGCTTAAAGGGTTCTCTTGTAACTCGTTTTCAAAATTTTGCTTTTCAATTTCTGATGCGAAGGGGGGCGTGGCAAAAATCTAATACAAACTTGATCAATGCAAGATATAAACAAACCTAGGAACTCACAAATGGGACTGACAGACAGACAGACGGGCAGACGGACATGGCTATATCGACACGGCTGCTGATGCTGATCAAGAATATATACACTTTATGGGGTCTGCCACGCCTCCTTCTGCCTGTTCCGCACATTTGCACAAACGTAATAGACCCATTTGTACTTTTTTAAAGTACTGGCTCTAAAAAAGGCGTGTAACAGGCAGAAGAGGGCTTGGCAGACCCCTTAAAGTATATATTCTTGATCAGCATCAGAAGCTGATATAGCTATGTCCGTCTGTCCGTATGAACAAACAGACCTCAGAGATGGTTAGACCTAGGAGCGTCAAATTTGGAATGAAGACTTCATATATTTGCACGAAGACCAAGTTTATTTAAAATTTTGGATAATATTTTGGAATAATACTTTAAGTAATCTGGATACATACAATAAGGAAATTATTGTTAATGCTCAGAGTAGAGGTCTGCATGAATGATAAAAAAAAACTGGTTTGAACTAAATTCAGCTCAAAATAAATTGATAGAAATAGAATTCGAAGCCGAAAATATTTTAGTGGATGTGTGCGTTCGTGTGGGTCTTCTTCGCACAATATTTAAACGAAGGGACACGAATTGAATGAGTGAGAGTGGTCGGCCGTATTCGATTTAATTTGAATGAATGCATTTTTCCCCTGCACGTATGTGTATGAATGTAAATATGGTGTTTTAATACTGCACAGCCTGATTACTACTGCTGTTTTGTTAGTTTAGTTAGCGCAAACTAACTTTGGCGCTCCAAAGTTTGGGTACCCTCGCAGTGCCCTGTGTAATGTTGCATTAAGACTAGTTGACGAGTCGTCAATTCTCGCGTCATCAACAATTGGCGTGCAAGCTCAACACATAACTTGTGTTTACATAAGTTGACTGAGTTGACAAAAAAACCGGTTTGACAACCAATTTTTGAGTTGAGCAACACGCAAGATGTCAACGCTTTGAAGATGAAGTTAAAGCTAGTTGATGTTTACATTCGAAAATGTTCACGATGTTAATGCATTTGTTGTTGACGTCGATGTTGTGTGTGCATCGAAAGTGGTATTCATCGAAATTGTATATTGTTTATGTTTTGAAGCAGTGGTAAGTACTTGTATTAATATGAAATGTGTTTGCTATTAGATAAAATGAGTACAATGGCATCAGCATATAAAAAAATATAGCGCAAGCTAAATTTGGCGCGCCAAAGCTTGGATACCCTTGCGGTGCCCTGTGTAAGCCGTCAGATTTTTTACAAAATTTGTTAAATGTTTAACACAAAATGTGTATATTTGGTTGAGATATTTTGAGAAACAAAAAAGTTTTTCATACTAAATGTTGTTTTCGAACCGCTCGTTCCTATGGCAGCTATATGATATAGTAGTCCGATTTACACCAAATTTGGTCAGCCTGTTTAAAACTTAATCAAACACACAATGTGTATATTTGGTTGAGATATTTTGAGAAACAAAAAAGCTTTTCATACTAAATGTTGTTTTCGAAACGATCGTTCCTATGGCAGCTATATGACACAGTAGTCCGATTTACACCAAATTTGGTCAGCCTGTTTAAAACTTAATCAAACACACAATGTATATACTTGGCTGAGATATCTTTAGAAACAAAAAAGTTTTTATACTAAATGTAGTTTTCGAACCGATCGTTCCTATGGCAGCTAGTATATGATAAAGTAGTCCGATTTACACCAAATTTGGTCAGCCTGTTTAAAACTTTATCAAACACACAATGTGTATATTTGGTTGAGAAACTAAAAAGTTTTTCATACTAAATGTTGTTTTCGAACCGATTGTTCCTATGGCAGCTATATGATATAGTTATCCGAGCCGGCCGGTTCCGACATATGTACTGCGTGCAGCAATAAGACGGACCTGTACCAAGTTTAATTAAGATAGCTTCAAAACTGAGAGACTTGTTTGCATAGAAACAGACGGACACACGGGCAGACGGACAGACAGACGGACATGGCTATATCGACTCAGCTTGTCGCCCTGATCAAGAATATATATACTTTATGGGGTCTGTGAGGCTTCCTTCAATGCGTTACACATTTCGTGACAAAATTATAATACCCTCTGCAAGGGTATAAAAATGCAGTAAGCAAACTCGACAGTAGGAGAACCTGTACTTTTTCAGTGCAAAGCGTTCACTATTGGTTGTTCTTCAGTGTTGTGTACCATTCAATAGATGGCGCCACTACGCCACTAAACACAGCGGTCGCTAGCGTCTCTTCTTCTTCCTTTTGCCCGTTACATTGTTAGTTCAATAACTTCCCGTTTATCATCCGAATGGAATAAAATTTGCTGGACAGGTTTGGACTATAGTGTATATTAAATGTATTAAAAATCAAAGCGCTAGCATAAAAGGTGCTTTTGTAATTCGACTTAGAATTTTGTATTTCAATTTCCGGGGGCGGAGGGGGCGTGACTAAAATCTATAACAAACTTGATCAATGGGAGATATAGATGTACCTACATGCCAAAATTGGTGTCTCTAGCTCTTATGGTCTCTGAGATCTAGGCGATACAAAAAGGGATAGACGGACAGACAGACAGACAGACAGACAGACAGACAGACAGACAGACAGACGGAAATGGATATATCGACTCGGCTGTTGATGCTGATTAAGAATATATACACTTTATGGGATCTGCCACGCCTCCTTCTTTCTGTTAGGCACTTTTTTTTTTGGACAAACCTAATAGACCCTTTTGTACTTTTTTTAAAGTACAGGGTCTAAAAATGGCTGCAGCCATGGTCTTGGTGGCTCGTGAGGACAAGGAGGAAGAAGAAGTACAAATGCGCAAACGAACCATATGGGTTCAAGATCTGTATTTAGATCGGGAGGAAAGTGGATTTTTCCGATCATTCAACACAATATTTCGTTTTAATTGTCCTGATCGCTTTAAAGACTTTGTTCGAATGAATCCGAACGCCTTTATTTTTTGCTGGAACGTGTAAAGCCCTTTGTTACAAAAACCGACACAAGACTCCGAAAAGCAGTATGTGCCGCAGAGAGGCTAACTGTCACTCTGAGATATTTGGCCACTGGGGATAGCATGAACACTGTTCACAGTGTTATATAAAGAAAAAGTTATATAAAGAAAAATGTTAGGGCTACGTATGAAAAATAAGCATTATATGGAAAAAGATCAGGTTTTCTTTTTATATCACATTTTTCCCAAATTTTTCAAATTTTGAGTGATTTTTCAAAAAAGAACGTCGGTGCGCCACCTCAGGATGCGCTCCAAAAAATCTGATTTTTTGCACACATAATTATTTTATAGCGGGTCAACGATTCCGCACCCAAGAAACTGGAAAATAAAAAAAAAATGTTTTTCGCTCCGGCCTAATGAACAGTTTAAGCTTCCTGTTTAAAATGTCGGTACCCTCAATTTCCTTAATTATACAGCTGTGATGCGATTTACAAAGCATTAAAAATTGATTTTCTTAAGGTTATAAGCATTTTTAATTAATTCATAATAATAACATAATTCCTAAATGAAAAAAATTACAATATTTCATCGTTCGTCGATGTAAAAAACATAAAGTGAAGATCATTTCGGAGATCACAAATATAAAGTTGTTGTCAGCCACTATTCGACGCTTTGATGTTGCCTTAATAATGGCCGACGATGCGATTGACGACGTTGGTGGTGAAAATGAAACTTCATGTGAAAAAAAATACCATCTTCGTATTTTTCTATACGCAAAAGATTGTTCAACAACGAAAAGCTGGTCACACTAAAAGTGGCTTGATCTCTCTCTCTCTTTACTTTTGGATTTAGAACGGACAAGTTGTGTTACAAAAGAAGCGTAAATTAAACAGAAAAACTTTGAACTACAAACTAAAATCGTGTACTAAATCAATTAAGGAAACGGGAGAAGGCCTTTATTTCCAACAGGTTATGGGCCCAGTGTTTCGCTAAACTCAAATTAAAATAACAATTAAATAAATTGAAAATTTCTGAGAATTTCTGAGAACGCGTGTGTGTGTGTGTGAGCACATTGAAAACAGGAGGAAGCACGTTTCAACAAACGAAACATCCAGAACGGTAACAAAGTTTTAAAACCATAAACGGTAAAAAGTATTATAATAAAATAAAAGTTTGTATAAAATATTTTGTTTTTTTTTGTGAAAAAATTTTTTACATCCAACCAAGTGCATACATGTTTCAGTTGCAAGTGTACTTATGTATGTGTATGTGAGACCGCGCTTTTTTTTCCTATTTCACCATATTGGCTAAGTGGATCTCACGTTTACTTATATATGTGTGTGTGTACATGTAGGCACTTGGTACAGTATTTGCTTAACATTGATTTTTTTCTTCTCTCTTTCCTTCTTCTCGAATATACGATAGTTACATTGAAATTAGAGCAAGAATAAATATGAATAAGGAGAATAAGTTCAAGAATATTTCACCTTTTCGTGGTGAAAAATATTCAGTGTGGAAATTTCGTGTGAAGTCTCTTTTAGCTGAAAATGATGTTTTATTTGTAATCGAAAAAGAAAAACCCCAAGAAATAGATTAGAAATGGACAAAGGCAGAGAGATCAGCAAAAAGCATTATAATAGAATTTCTAAGCAACTCCTTTCTTTCTTTTGCCGATAATAATTCGACTGCAAAAGAGATTCTTGAAAAATTAGATTCGATCTATGAGCGAAAAAGTTTGGCAACGCAACTTTCTGTGCGTAAGCAATTATTGACATTCAAATTAAATGGCGACACACCTCTCATCATTCATTTCAATAAATTTGATGAATTAATCTGCGAATTAATGGCATCGGGAGCGAAAATTGAGGAGGTGGACAAAGTAGCTCACCTTCTTCTGACACTACCTTCGGTTTATGATGGGGTTGTGACCGCCATAGAAACCTTATCTACTGAACATGTTACACTTTCTTTCGTAAAAAACCGTTTACTTGACCACGAAATTAAGATAAAGAATTTAAGTAAGGACACGTCTAATAAAGTTCTTCAAGCTTCATCTCTAAATAACAACAAACATAAAGCATTGCATCTGAAAACCAAGTTTAAGGCAAAACCCTCTAAGAACTTTAAATCCAATTTGAAATGTCATCATTGTGGAAAGAAGGGTCACTTTAAGAAAGATTGCTTTATTTTCAAAAGGGGCTTACAAAAAATAAAGATAAAGAAAAGCATGCCCAAGTTGCGAATGTAGAAACAGGTAGATCATTTGCGTTTATGTTAAGGCAGGGCAGGAACTATACAGGTGACGGTGATATATCCTTCATATTGGATTCGAGAGCTTCGGACCACATGATAAACAACATAAATCTGTTCTCAACCTATTCTACACTGGACACTCCAATTGAGATTTCAATTGCAAAGCAAGGTGCATTCATATATGCTTCTGCAAAGGGAAGAGTCCAACTCCGAAACAATCTTAATACGAGCATTACACTGGAAAATGTCCTGTTCTGCAAAGATGTTCCACAAAATTTACTGTCCGACTCGAAGATGCAAGCTGAAGGCTTAACAGTTGAATTCAATTCAACGGGAGTACGAATTTCCATGAATGGACAAGGTATTTTTGAAGGTACATGTAAAAGCAATATATCGATCGTGAATTTTAAAATAAACCATAAAGCTTATACAACTTACCCAAATAGAAATCAAAACTATAGTTTGTGGCATGAAAGATTAGGACATATTAGCAAGGGAAAGTTTTAGAAATTGTGCGAAATAATATGTTTGAAGATGTAGAACTTGTTAAAGATATTAAATTTAATAATGAATTATGCGAAGCTTGCATAAATGGTAAGCAAGCTAGACTTCCATTTGAGAAAATTAAGAATAAAGAATATATTAAGAGGCCTTTATTTATAATTCATTCAGATGTTTGTGGTCCGATAACTCCTTCTAGTATTAATGGAAGAAACTATTATGTAATCTTTGTTGATCAGTATACACATTACTGTGTAACTTATTTGATGACCTATAAATCTGAGGTACATATTTAATTTCTTCAAGGACTTCATCGCAAAGAGTGAAGCTCATTTGAATTTAAAGGTTGTGAATCTATACATCGATAATGGCAGAGAATATTTTTCAAATGAGATGAAGACTTATTGTAGTGAAAAAGGCATAAGTTACCATTTGACGGTTCCACATACACCGCAATTAAATGGAGTATCTGAACGTATGATCAGATCCATAACTGAAAAGGCTAGAGCAATGATTAGTGGATCTAAATTAAATAAAAGTTTTTGGAGCGAAGCTGTTTTAACGGCAACATATTTAGTTAATAGAACTCCAAGTAGAGCGTTTCAGGATAAGAAAACTCCATTTGAAATGTGGCACAACAGAAAGCCAAAATTGAAATATTTAAAGATATTTGGTTCAACCGTATATGTGCATGATAAAATGCGGAAAAGAAAATTTGATGACAAATCATTCAAATGTATACTGGTTGGTTATAAACAGAAAGGCTATAAGTTGTGGGACATAAATTCAAAGAAGTTTTTGGTAGCTAGAGACGTAGTTGTTGATGAAATGAATATGGAGAATACTAGGACTGTGGCAAATGACTCAGAGTTTCAGAATGAAAGTATGGAACTGGTAGAAAGTATTCAGAATGATAGTATGAATAATCTACAATTGTCGACTGAAATGAATTCAGAAGCAGAGGAGTCGAATATCCCGAATGAGAGTACGGATGGAAAATCTGATCATTTTGAATCAAATAAACAGCCTAGTGAGACAACAACTTGCGAAAATGCCGATCCAATTGTAATCATTGATGAAGAATTGCCTAGTATGCAATTAAAAGTAGATGAAATTGAAGTCAGAAGAAGTGAAAGATTAAAGGACAGGCCAAAAACGTATTATCGGTTCTTAAACAATTGCTTAATGAATGCTCACGCCTTTTGTGATGATATCCCAAATAACTACAATGATATTAAAAATAGAACAGACAGAAATAAGTGGGAAGAAGCCGTAAAAGAAGAATTAGATTCGCATTTTTATAATAAAACTTGGACTTTAGTTGATCAGCCTCTAGATAAAAATATTGTTGATTGCAAGTGGGTGTTTTCTATAAAAACTAATGAGCATGGCAAGCAAATCAAATATAAGGCCAGATTAGTAGCTCGGGGATTCACTCAAGAGTATCTTTTAGATTATGATGAGACTTTTGCTCCAGTAGCAAGAATATCTAGTTTTCGATTCATTTTATCCATGGCAAACCAATTCAATTTAAAAGTTCACCACATGGATGTTAAGACGGCATTCCTAAATGGTATTTTGAAAGAGGAAATCTTTATGAAGATTCCGGAGGGCTTGCCATATGAGGATGGTAAAGTCTGTAAATTGAACAAGTCTATTTATGGGTTAAAACAAGCGGCACGATGTTGGTTCGAGACATTTGAAAATGTTTTAAAGAGCATCGGTTTTATTAATTCGGCAGTGGATAGATGTATCTATTTACTAGACCATGGGGATATCTTAAAAAATATCTATGTGCTTTTATACGTAGATGATCTTGTAATTGCAACAAAGAGCATTGACACAATGAACAATCTTAAAACATTCGTAATGAGTAAATTCAGGATGACAGATTTATGTGAAATCAGACACTTTATTGGAATAAAAGTAGAAAGAAAAGATGGTTATTTATATCTTAGTTAATCAGCATACATTAACAATATTTTAAAAAAGTTTAATATGGACGAATGTCATGCAGTCAGTACACCACTTCCAACTAAGCTAAATTATGAAGCTTTAGACTCAGATGAAGAATGTAATGCGCCGTGCCGAAATCTGATTGGGTGTTTGATGTATCTAATGTTATGTACGCGTCCTGATCTAAGTACAGCAATAAGCATACTTAGTAGATATACAAACAAAAACAATTCAGAATTATGGCAAAATTTAAAAAGAGTTTTAAGATATTTAAAGGGTACTGTGGATTTAAAATTAACTTTTATCAAAAATGAAAATTTTAACGACACAATTATTGGGTATGTTGACTCTGACTGGGCAGGAAGTGAATCTGATAGAAAGAGTACAACAGGTTTTATATTTAAAATGTTTGACTCTAATGTGATCTGCTGGAATACGAGGAAGCAAAATTCAGTGGCTGCTTCTTCGACTGAAGCGGAATATATGGCTTTATTTGAAGCAGTAAGGGAAGCTTTATGGTTAAAAGCATTAGTCTCTAGTATAAAATTTGAATTAAATAAACCAATCAAAATATTAGAAGATAACCAAGGTTGAATAAGCATAGCTAATAATCATACATGCCACAAACGATCCAAACACATTGGTATAAAGTACCATTTCTCAAGAGAGCAAATTGAAAATAAATTAATTATCTTAGAATATATTCCCACAGAACACCAGGTTGCTGATGTCCTCACGAAGCCGTTGCCCGCTGCAAGATTCTTGACACTAAGAAACGAGATGGGTCTTAAGAATATACTATAAACCAAAAGAAAAAAAAGGAAACTATTGAAACTGATATTTAATTTAGAACTTAGATTAAAAAAAAAATGATGAATTGATAATTTAACTTAACTAAAATTATGAATTTAAGTGTATTTATTAGCTAGAAGCTAAGAAACATTTAATTTGTCAAATGAAATTTGAATTTTTTTGTTATTAACTAATGATTCGATTAAGGTTTTACTGGGTTTCCCTTAATCCTAGAACTAGTTTGATTTGATCTTAACAAAACTATTTCTAGATGAATATGGATCATTATTATTGTTCCCAGAATACACAACTGTCCAAATAAGAATATTATTGTAATACTAATTTAATTTTAAATTGTTCAACATATCTTTTGAGGAGGTGTGTGAAAAAAATACCATCTTCGTATTTTTCTATACGCAAAAGATTGTTCAACAACGAAAAGCTGGTCACACTAAAAGTGGCTTGATCTCTCTCTCTCTTTACTTTTGGATTTAGAACGGACAAGTTGTGTTACAAAAGAAGCGTAAATTAAACAGAAAAACTTTGAACTACAAACTAAAATCGTGTACTAAATCAATTAAGGAAACGGGAGAAGGCCTTTATTTCCAACACTTCATTTAGGCAGTCATTTTCGTCAAATGTAGAGTCAAAGAGGCTTGTCCCACCTCCCTTAATCTTCATTTATCATTTGTAAAAAAGAACATACTTTGAATAAGTTTTTATTTATTTTAGATGCCTTCAACAGCTGCTGAATGTTTTTGAGGATCGTTGGAACTTTCCGCATTGTATTGGTGCTCTCGATAGTAAGCACGTGACAATACAAAAATACCGGCAAAAAAAGCTCGCAGTGTTTCAACTATAAGAAAACTAATAGTATAGTTTTAATGGCTATGGCTGACGGAGAATATAAATTCACTTTTATTAACGTTGGAGCATGTGGCCGTGTTTCGGATGGCGGTGTATTTGCACGGTATTGAAAAAGATCAAACTAATAATATCATATTAAATACATATGTATGTATAAATGTATATGTAAGTTAAGTATTTTCGCTATCCCATGATAACGGAATTCTTCGTTTCGTTGGCCCATGATAACGAAACCTTGCATTACCTAATCATTGTAGGTAATGAGATCCAGGTCCCAGAAGAAGGAGAAGAAGATACCAACAAGTAAGTCGACGAATAGAGTGCAATCGTTATAATCTTTATTCAAGTTAAATCTAATTTAAAATATGCTTTCGAGTTTTGGTTCTGCTCCAGTTGACCGCCAGGCTTTTTCTGTCCGTCGCTGGTTAGCTTATCTTTTTTATAAGCCTCTTTGCTTGTGTCGACGTTGGCGTCGGCGTCGGCGCCCGTAGCTTGTGTCTCCAGTTCGTCTATGCCTTGATGTGTCGGGATTCCCTTGGTAGAATTTATTTTTCTCCACACGTCATACAGTAGAGCCACTACTAGGAAAGTCATCGCTGCTTCTGTTAAAATGGAAAACAAAAAATTATTGGATATGGTTGATAATTTTTTTAAATTCTGAAGGCTAAAATCATGGGCTTATTTAAGGGAAAGCTCCCGCGGCGGTTACTTTGGTTAGCACGGCAGGCATAGCCATCACATGAGTGGACGAATAGCTGCTGTAGGATTGGTCTCCAATATTTACGGTTTCTTTGTCGACCACGATCGTGCCGTTGTAGTTTGTGTGAAATAGGGTGCCGTCGTCCACTAGCTTTACTATTTCTAGATCGTTTCGCAGGTAGTCACATAGGGCGTGTCCGCCCTTTATCAGCCTAGGGATGCAGCTGTCTACGTCTAGTTTTTTCAGGTCTTTCTCCTGACAAACAGTCCAATAAAAAGGAAGTTTCCTAGTACTGCACAGGTTTCCCAAGGATCCATTGCAAACTTGTTAAATTCCAGAACCACCTGTTTCCCTGAGGTAATTGTTGGGTACAAGAGCATTAGCCGGTATCTCTTGTCCACGACCTTGGGCAGTGACAGAACGTATAGTAGGGAAGTTCCGTTGGTCAACATTGACGGTTCCGAAATTTCCACTGCCTCCACCACATTTTGGTATGGTAGGCTCTGTGTTTCCTTTAACATAGTCTCTACTTCCTTATGGTCCAGTAGATTGGTATTGACGACTCCCGTCTTCGCCAGTTGACAAGCCCTCGTGATCTCGTCGACTTGGTTCACCAGAATCATTGTCTTGTACAGTAGTACTGTGGCCACATGTATGCCCCGTCGATAGCGTTTACCCTTGTCACAATGTCGTCTAGCTTTTGTAACGAATCATGTTTGGCGTCGAACAAACTTGTGTTTATTTTAATTTGCTGGTTGTTGTTTTTTACCACATTATCCTGTGACTGGAGGATAATGTTCCAGTCCGAGACATCAGATGATCCGGCGACCCATTTCCAAGCAGATCCCAGCCAATATATGGAACGTGGCTTTCGGTGTGTTGCAGCGGTCATCTTTGTAATCCCGTCTGTAGCTTTTTGCAGGTAATGGCATACTAAAGCTCCGATTCTGCTATCGGTGATTAGTGAAGCTTCGTCGGTGGTTTTGTCGTTGATCTGCTGGAGTTGTTGTAGGTCGATTATGTGTGCGAGTTTGAACACTCCGTTGACACGCCATACAACGCCCTGTTGAATTGGGATGACCGGTGCATCGTATCTAAAGATGTGAAGAGCTGTTGCGACGTGAACGATCACCATTCTTGGGAGAAAGTTGTTACTTAGTTGTTCTAATTTTAACTTGCTTACTTTTAGGTGATTGGAAAAACTTAAACTTAATTTTGTTCTGCTTTTGTCTTTTTAAGTGTGTTGTGTTTTTTTTGTATCTTTTTGTATTCTTTTTTGTATTTTTTTGTTTTTTTTTAATTTTACTTGTGTTTCTAATTTTTTGTTTTGGCTTTAATTACTAAATTTTGGTTTGTTAAAATTTTCCCTGATTTGGTCTTAACGGTAACCCTACCGTTCTCTTTTACTTCCTCTGTCTTGAATCGCTGATTGTCTTTACTCTTAATCTTCTTTATTGGAGACATAAACGGTGTCCCCCTTTCTATCTGGGGGCTAATGAAGTTCTTGTCTTCAAAAGTGTCTATGAGAAACTGTAGCTTAGCCCCGTCTTTTAGTGCCATACTCTATGTATGGAACGGTAGAGACGCATCGGTTTGTTTTATTAATTTTATTCTGTCCGCTAGTATGGTGTAGTCGTGTAAGTACAATTTCCAAGTCACTTATACTGTGTTTACACTGGGCCGCATCATTGGATTTTTCCGTTAAACGGAACATGCGGCAATGATGCTCATAAGAACCCTGTGGATAGAGGAAGACAATGATGCGGCCGCATCTTAAATTATGCGACGCATCATTGGCAAGTGTTGCCGTATTCTGTTAGTATTTTTTTTTATACTGCAATTTTTCGAGGTATCGACAGCGAACAGCTGTTTTTTTTTCATCGAATATCGATAATCAATAGTAATATAGCTTAACCGCGGAAATAATAATTTCAAATAGAAACACAAAAGGCAAAATTCAAAGTCTTAAAAGCATTTTTGAAAGTGCACTGCAATTAACAATTGCACCATATACAACATTTGCCAGTTGAGAACTCATAATTGTCTCTATTTCAATAAATAAATCTGACATTGGCAGGCCAACAGCTGACAAATGATGCGAAAAAAGATGCAGCTCCAGTGTAAACGACGCGCATCATTTTTCCGCACCTTCGACAATGATGCGGCAGTGTAAAAACAGTATAAGAAACGACTTTAGTAATTTGTAAAACTTATAAAATAGAGTTAATTTGCAAAACAAGTGACAAGTGAATCTTTACGTGCGTGTGTGATTCTTTTCGGTTTTATTTAAATTTCTCTTATTTTGTGTGGGCGTGACTTTTTGATTTTACTTTTTGGTATATTAGACCCAGTACTTTAAAAAAGTACTATTAAGTTTCTGCAAAAAAAAATGTGCGTAACAGGCAGAAGGAGGTGTGGCAGACCCCATAAAGTATATATATTCTTGATCAGCGTCAACAGCCGAGTCGATATAGCCATGTCCGTCTGTCCGTCTGTCTGTCTGTTCCTTTTTTTGAGTTCCTAGATCTCAGAGACTATAAGAGCTAGAGACACCAAATTTGGCATGTACGTTCATCTATATCTTGCATTGATCAAGTTTGTTTTAGATATTTGCCACGCCCCCTCCGCCCCTAGAAATTGAAAAACAAAATTTTTAAGACGAATTACAAGAGAACCCTTAAGACTAGCGCCTTGATTTTTGGTATATATAATACTCGCTATAGTCCAAACCTGTCCTAAAATTCATTCCAATCCAAGAAGAGACGCTAGCGGCCTCTATGTTTATCAAGTGGCGCCATCTATTGATGGTACGCAATATTGAAGAACAATCTTTAGTGAACGCTTTGCACTCAAAAAGTACTGGGTCTCCTACTGTCGAGCTTGCTCCACTGTAGCTTTCTGCAATTTTTTTCATTTTAGTTTGTATTTCTTCCTAACTACTATTCGTTTCCATTTTGAATGGGTATCAGGTGCGGTGGATCGTATTGTTTCTCTTTGGCATATCGAGTACTAGGGTACGGCTGAACACACAGCTCACTAGGCGGATCCTTGTGCTGGTATCACTGATCGTATCTAGCAAGCTACGTTCGCCACTTTTTTTGTTATTATTCTTTTATATGTTATACAGGGGGCCGCTCGCAAACAAATTGCCGCAGCGGTTATCGTTCTATTTTTTTATTCCTGTGACATTTTTTGCGCCCATGAATTCAGTACCTTTCGGTAAACCACCGCGGCGGGTTTGTCACTTATTTACTTTATGACAACCTTTTTGCGCTCGTGAATCTGTTATCCGTTCGGTTGTGAACGGGCAGACCACCGCAGCGGGTAGGTTATATTTTTTATAACAATTTATTAACGCTCGTGTATATAGTTTAACCACATTTAAGGTAAAAGTCAACACTGCAGCGGGTAATTGTTCGGTTCGTTTTTGGAATTTATTTTGTTTCATTTTGTATTGTAGTATGCACATATGTGGATAGATATAGCGAAGGCATAATGTACTGTAAGCATATAGCAAAGGCATACTGTACATAGCATTCAATGTAAGCATGCACATAGCAGCATCACATTGTTGCAATAAATGCAAATAAACAAACCAACTCAAGTGAGCGCGTAATATGATCGGTCACTTATGTGTTAGGCCAGGAACGCTAAGTCAGCATTCCCACGCTGACCGCTTATGTCAAACATATATACACATGTGCATAAGACTCTCTCTCGCTTAGTAATAATACATAAAGATATGAGCAGCCGCTCCGCTGCTGGCGTAACCGGCAGCGCAGCTATGCGGCTTTATACATAAGAATATATGTACTTAGGCTAAGAACCAACTTATGCTCGAACAATAAAATATTCACGATTCTAAACTCAAACTGCACTGACGTGCATGTCTTTAATTGAAAAACTATATAACTTATTACAGTATGTTGGTCACACAACACCACACTTTTTTTATACCCTTGCAGAGGGTATTATAATTTTGTCACGAAATGTGTAACGCATTGAAGGAAGCCTCACAGACCCCATAAAGTATATTTATTCTTGATCAGGGCGACGAGCTGAGTCGACATAGCCATGTCCGTCTGTCCGTCTGCCCGTGTGTCCGTCTGTTTCTATGCAAACAAGTCTCTCAGTTTTGAAGCTATCTTGATTAAACGTGGTACAGGTCCGTCTTATTGCAGCACGCAGTACATAGGTCAACATTTAACAAATTTTGTAAAAAATCGGACGGCTTACACAGGGCACTGCAAGGCTATCCAAGCTTTGGCGCGCCAAAGTTAGCTTGCGCTATATTTTTTTCTTTTTATTTTTTTTTATTTTCCACTACACGACTTTTTTCACTTTCACTTATTTTGTACTTATCCTATAGGGATCCCCATCTAATGTTTTAGACGGGTCCCTGCTCGGGCGCCAGTTAAGTATTTTCGATATCCCATGATAGCGGAATTCTTCGTTTCGTTGTCCCATGATAAAGAAACCTTGCATTACCTAATCATTGTAGGTAATGAGATCCAGGTCCCAGAAGAAGGAGAAGAAGATACCAACAAGTAAGTCGACGAATAGAGTGCAATCGTTATAATCTTTATTCAAGTTAAATCTAATTTAAAATATGCTTTCGAGTTTTGGTTCTGCTCCAGTTGACCGCCAGGCTTTTTCTGTCCGTCGCTGGTTAGCTTATCTTTTTTATAAGCCTCTTTGCTGGTGTCGACGTTGGCGTCGGCGCCCGTATTGCAGACAGTGCAATTTCACCGGCACACATTGTTGTTGTTTTGCCGCTGCAGTCAATTGCTGATCGCAAGTGTCGGGCCGTCGCCGGCCCCGAACTTGTTGATGTTGTCTCAGCGTAGCCGCTGCTTCAGCGAGTCAATGGCACCTAAAATGCTGACTCGTCGCGGGGGGTGACGAGGGAGGTAGAACGTTTGACTTGGCGTGTGCAGTTCATCGCGAATGGCGATGGGAGTAAAGGGGGAATAACTGCACTGTTAACTTATATGTATAAATTTTATCAATCAATCATCCTACGTGGTGAACGGTCGTGTTATTTGACGCGCTCCGGAAAGCTCCACAACTGTGGACATAGTGACAGTCAAAAAAAGATTTAAAAAAAAAAAAACATTAAAAAGTATTCGAGTAATACAGCAATAGCGCTAAGACGCTGTACATAGCTCTAACATCAGTTGTTATTAATAACATAAGTGAAAAATTAATAACAACATTAAAAGTGCCACGCACAAATCGTGCAAAATGAGCAATGCTCAAGAAAAAGAACGAAGAAGCTCTATCGACCAGAGAATGGGTTCTACTCGTACTTTTCAACCTGTGATACCGAATTGCAGCGTAATTCAGCTCTCTTGTCCGCTGACGGCCAGAGACCACGCTCTTGCTCTCCGGCACTCCCCCCCTCAGTTCATGTTGCTCGCAGTGCAGCTCTCCAGCACCGCTGGTCGCGTTTATTTTGACACACACCGCTCCAACAACAATAACAATGACCTCATTAGTTACTATAATCGCAGCAACAACAACAACTGCAACTGTATCTGTCGTCAACAACGCGTTAACGGCTACAATACCCAAAGCGATTTCTGAAACGCAAGCGGAACATTCAATTATGACATCAAACGCGAGCTCAAGCCCCACCGCCGCCAAGAACATTTAAATTAAAAGAAAGTCGAGCCCCTAAGCTCGAAGCCAAAAGTTATCCGTGGCGACTCAAGCCTAGATACAAACGAAAATCCAATTTACAATAACAAGTTTAAAACTCTGGCAGACAACTCTGACGATCTGCCCTCTGAAGCTGGCGAAGGTGATAAAAAAAAGCAAAAGCCCACCCCTATATAAATCCGAGAGAAAAGCTCCAATGCTCTCATAAACAAAATTATAAAGCTTATTGGGGCGGACAGTTTTCATACAATCCCCCTTGTTAAGGGCAACATTCATGTAACAAAAGTCCAATTGAAGTCCGAGGATAATTATAGAGTATTGTCGAGGTTTCTAAACGACAGTAAAAAGAACTTCTATACGTGCCAACTAAAAAGCAGCAAGGGACTACAAGTCGTACTGAAGGGCATTGAGCCTGACGTTACACCGGTTACAATGCCTGAACTGAAAGTATTGTACACTGCGTTCGGTGTGTGTAGTTTGCGGAGAGCTTCACGAATCCGCACTCTGCCCAGTGGATAAAGCCGACCCCACCACAAAAAAGTGCAGCAACTGCGGTGGAAATCACACAGCTTATTACAAAGGACGTCCAATATATAAGGAGATGAAAAGTCGACTCCATCAGCGAGTGACCACTGCACGTCCCCAAAACGTACCATTTATCCCATCCAAATTAAGCCCAGATGCTACAGTAAGGACAATTCCCGTCAGCGGGCTGAAGAAGGGCAAAGCCAAAAGCTTGGAAAATCCCGGCCAAGCAGGAGAGAAGGCTACTCTCACCATGGCACCAGAGTGTCCTCCACCCACCAACGAGTCAGTGACTCAAGGGGCAGGTCCGTCCTCCATGTAAGAAGATCTAGCTGAGGATGAGGATCTGATCGAAATGACAATGGATCATGCGGTGGAGGAGAGTATGGAGGAAGCAGCGGCTATGTCGTCACAGGAGCTCGAGGAGGAGCTCCAGAACGGGAGCATAGACGAGGCGGACAAGACGCTTTGTAACGACCTGACTGCATCTAGGCCTCAGTCGCCGTGGCCGATAGAGCCATTACTATGATGGCACAAGCCATCAACACCAAGCTATCCCAGGTGAACATCTACCCTGCCAAGGCGGCCTCGGCCGTCCTAGCTAGGATGTTCACCCAACATCTTGTACAGGAGCCATGGACAAACAATGGTATTAAAGGCCTGTACACGGATGACTCCAAGGTAATCTGGGACCACAGAGACCCTCTACCAAGAACCTGCATAATGGTAAGGAAATGTATTAATTTCACCATCCTTTCAGAATTCCTCACCAGAGACTACGTCCCCCTGACGATACAAGCGATTGGAGCTGCCCACATCGCATCGGCTTACCTCGCAGGAGATGGGCCTTGCCCACCCTCGGAGATCGTGGGACTGGTGAACTACTGCCGACGGGAGAAGTTACCGTTCCTCATAGGAGCATTTAACGGACTGGCATGTGTCACCAGAAGAATCCATGTCTGACCACAGGATTATTCTGTTTAATCTTAGGGTAAATGTAGACTGTAGCAAGCCCACTCGGAATCCCAGGAAAACAAACTGGGAAAAGTATTCAACGACTCTAGAACGCAATCTAGCTGGGATAACATCTGGTATACCCAGGCTTCCCTCAAAGCTAGAAGAAGTTGTAAGCTCGTTAAGTACTGGTATAATTAATGCTTATGAAAGAAGCTGCGCAATAGGTAAAAAGCGCAAAGCAAAAGACGCACCATGGTGGTCTGACAGTCTGGAAAGGCTGCGTATCGCCACTCGTCGACTCTTTAACAGAGCAAAAACAGACGAAGTGTGGGACCAATATCGCGAGAGCCTGACTCCTTACAACAAATAGATCAGAAAGGCCAAGCGGAAAAACTTTCGTGAATTCTGCGAAGCATAGAGAACACGACAGAGGGTGCCCGGCTACATAGGGCACTTTCGAAGAGGGCACCAGATGCAAATCTTCCCAGGAAGTACCCCTCTACGTGAGAACGTAGACAGAGTTGTAGAAGACCAAGTCCGGCCAGTACCTGAGGACTGGGCAGTTGCCAAGTCAACAGTGACACTGGACAGACTAAAATGGGCAATTGCAACTTTCCAGCCCTATAAGTTACCCGGCTTGGACGGCATATCACCAGCCTTGCTACAGCAAGGGCAGAGCAAACTCCTGCCCATTCTTAGGAAGGTGATGATCAGCAGCCTAGCATTAGGACACATTCCGAATGCATCTAGCAGAGCTAGGGTGGTCTTCATCCCCAAGACTGGGAAGAAAGATATCACCCACCCCAATTCCTTCTGACCCATCAGCTTAACATCGTTTTTGCTAAAAACGTTAGAAAAAATGGTGGACCATAAAATAAGAAGCACGCTACTAAAGCTAGCACCGCTGCAACCAACGCAGTATGCATATAGGGCAGGCAGGTCCACGGACACTGCCCTTTATCAACTGCATAGAGTTTTGAAAACAGCAGTTGATAACAAGGAGGTGGCCATCTGTGCCTTCATAGACATAGAAGGGGCCTTTGACAATACATCTCATGATGCTGTCCAAGCTGCCCTATCTAAGAGAGGCCTAGACCTTACCACTAGCAGATGGATTGTCTCTCTGTTAAGGTCTAGAAAGGCCACGGCAACAGTTCATGACAGTACCGTTACGGTTACGACCACCAAAGGTTGTCTCCAAGGGGGGTATTATCTTCACTATTATGGAACTTGTTGGTAGATGAGCTACTTAAAAGACTTGTCAGTAAGGGTATTCCATGCCAGGGCTATGCCGATGACATTGTAATCATTGCGCGGGGCAGGTTCGAAGAAACCCTGCAACAGCTGCAGAAGCTGCAAAGAATGGCTTGCGTCTACATAACAGGAGCAATGTGCACCTGTCCGACTGTAGCCATTGAACTTACTCCATAAGTTTGTCGAACTTCAAAGAAAGGCTACCTTGTTAAAAATGGCAATGGAAGGAGTTGGAAGCAACTGTATCCTAAGCCAAAGAGATGCTGATATGCTATCAGGTGAACTCCCCCTGTTGGTGCAACCAAGGGACGAAATGGCAGCCGAATACAAATTCGAGCGAAATTTTCAAGTGAACCTGAGTAGCAAAAGGGATTGGACAACTCTCGAAGAGGTTCATCCCATGAAGCTTCAAACCATTAAGTGGTATACCGATGGATCTCTAACATGTCAAGGCACAGGCCTCGGAGTTGTAGGTCCTCGGGTATTCCACCATGAATAACTTCCACGTTTATCATCCGAATGATGGAATGAAAATTTCAGGACTGATTCGGACTATAGTGTGTATCATATATACTAACAATCACGGCGCTAGTTTAAAAGGTTCTCTTGAACCTACAATTTGGTGTCTCTAGCTCTTATAGTCTCTGAGATCTAGGAATTAAAAAATCGGACAGACGTATATGGCTATATCGACTCAACTGTTGATGCTGATCAAGAATATATGTACTTTATAGGGTCTGCCACGCCTCCTTCTGCCTATTACGCACATTTGCACAAACGTAATAGACCCATTTGTACTTTTTGAAAGTACTGGGTCTAAAAACGTGACATTCGCAAACGCGCTAAAATCAGGACTGGAGCCCCCTGCCTCAAATACACCGTTTTCAGAAATGGAACCCAACACGGCAAAGCAGTATCAACCACCGGAGCAGCAACAGAGCAATTCTGAAGAAATATTATTTAACCTGCAGTAAAGCCTTATGGAGTTCATGGCATTTATGCGGACAAGATTTAATGCGAAACCAAAATCTTTTGATGCCAATTCTGGTATCACAACAAACAAATCGATGACTTCCCTACGTATATCTATGTGGAACGCTAATGGCGTTTCACAACGTAAACTTGAGTTAGCTCAATTTCTTCTCGACAATCATATCGACGTTATGCTACTCTCAGAAACACACCTTACAAACAAGTATAATTTTAATCTATGGTAAAGCACATGGTGGTACTGGTATTCTGATTAGAAACCGCATCAAGCTCCACTGCCATAAAGAATTTGCTGAAAACTACCTACAGGCCACATCTATAAACATAAAACTGGACAATGGTTACCAATTTACTCTAGCCGCCGTATACTGCCCCCTCGCTTTACCATAACTGAAGGTGAGCTTACGCAGTTTTTTAACTCACTTGGAGAACACTTTATAGCAGAAGGAGACTACAATGCTAAGCACACGCACTGGGGATCTCAACTCGTGAACCCAGAAGAAAAGTAGCTTTACAATGCCGTTATTAAAGCTAACAATAAGCTAAACCACGTTTCTCCCGGTAGACCAACATACTGGCTAACAGATCCCAAGAAACTACCCGATTTAATTGACTTTGCAATTACTAAAAATATTCCTCGAAGTCTGATAAGCGCCGAATGTCTTTCAGATCTCTCATCTGATCACTCACCTGTTCTAATAAAACTACTTCGACAAACAGAGTCCGTAGATCAACCGATTAGACTGACTTCACATAAAACCAATAGGACATCGACCACTATGAATGTGCACTGGAGTCCGTCCTCATCATCGCAGCTCGTATTGCAACACCTGAAACTACACACAAAAAAGACAAATCTACAAATCGAACAGATGGCCACGAAAAGCGACGATTACGTCAAGAATGGCAATTTTACAGGTCGCCTTCCCCACGGCAAAGTTTAAAAGACGCCTCACGTAAACTCACCAAAGCCTTAAAGCAGGAAGAACCATATGCTCAACGCCATTATATAGAGAAATTATCTTACATCTTGTGAAAAACACTCACTATGGAGAGATCATCCAACCCGTTCTTCACCGACAGAAACCTTGATGCCCAGCAAAAACTCCGTAGGCGGTTGGGACCGCAGCGATGAAGATAGAGCCAGCACATTTGCGGTTCACCTTCAAAATGTGTTCCAATTAAATCCCGCAACAAATGCGTTTCCACAAACAATATTAAGAATTGACACTCAGCATCAACATGAACAAATCGAGTTTTGTACAAATGTGATCGACAACACCATCAAAATGATTTTTGATTATTATATGCACTGTCGCAGAGCTCTTCAATGCTACTTGTCACAAAACTGGGCCACTTCCCACAGAGAAAAAGTCGGTCATTATAATGGTACCGAAACCAGGAAAGGATCACACTGTCCCCTCGTCATACAGACCTATAAGCCTATTATCGTGTCTATCAAAGCTCTTCGAAAAATGTCTGCTTAATCAGATAAATTCATTAATAAGACTCCACAACAAAATCTCATCGCATCAATTCGGATTCGGGAAAAGCACGGACCTATTGAGCATGAGAAATACGAAACGCCTACGAAAATCGAGAATATTGCACAGCAATAGTTTTAGATGTCTCTCAAGAATTTGACAGAGTCTGGTTAGACGGCCTAATGCATAAAATGAAATCAACGCTTCCAAATAACACACACAAGCTTCTAAGGTCATATTTCTATGATAGAAAATTTGCAGTCAGATGTAACACTGCTTTATCCGACGATCACACCATTGGAGCCGGAGTTCCACAAGGCAGCGTACTTGGGCCGACACTATACGTCCTCTACACAGCAGACATTCCAACAAGCAGGGAACTAACAACTTCTACCTTCGCTGATGATACAGCTATTCTCAGCCGCTCAAAATGAAAGCAAACGAAGTGACGTACCTACCACATGGCGCAGACACATCGAAGCAAAGAGAACACACTTAAAACTAAAAGCCAACAGTCTTCACTGGCCTATTAACGCTCGCTCGCCCCTAAATCTTGATCACAAGGTTCTGCTCAACAATTCTGTGCTAAAACCTATCTGATATTGAGAACCGTAGCGGGGGCACCGTGGTACGTTCGAAACGAAAACATACAAAGCGACCTGAATATCCAGCCGGTCAAAGATGTAATATCAGAACAGAAGACAAAGTACTTTGCCAAGCTTTCCTCGCACCCCAACCACCTCTCAAGAGGCCTAGTAAGGTTGTGCAGCCGATCCCGTCTTCATCGTATTGACCTACCAACCCAACGCAGAATTCAGAATTCTTCGTAGGCCTATTGAACTTCATCCATCGAAAGCGACGAATATTATGTTAGCAATCTCTGCACTTTACAATTTTTTAATGGAACGCAAGAGTGTTTACTTAAGCTCGAATGATTTTGACAAAGAATTGAATTGTCAAATTATACCAGATAAATGGCGAGCTGAAGGAAACGGATTTTTGAAACTGCCTTCAATGAATACCGGACGGACTAGCATTACCGCAAGTGAAATAAGATACACTTTTAAACAATACTTTATTTTGACGTGAGCTGGCAATACGCAGCCTGCCGTTATTCACCACATGATGAAAATATTATTCAATAAACTCACATAGTTTGATGTCCGTGATCCTGAGTCCACTTTCTAAATCGTTGCATGAAATGCAATGCACCGTAAAAGTTATTTGGCGGCTTCAGAGCAGCAGCAGCCTGACGACTTTTTGAGGATTGCTATGTGCGTTCTACAATAAATAACATTGCATTTAATAAAATATAAATAAATAAGTGTATATAAAATGATATTAACTTACACGAAATTGTTGGCGCAACAAATTCCATTTATTGGACACCTCCACTTTGGATATGCTTAGCCGTTTTTCAATTTCATCCCAAAAAAATCCTATCGTTTGTTGCGGTTCTTATATTCGGGATTCGTGAAGTCCCACTAATTCGGTCTTTCTTCCACCAAATCGGTCAACTGGTAGCACTGCTCATCTGACCAGTTCACAGACTCTTTTCTACCGCGTCTGGTATGGCCTTCCTCGCTTGTTGTTGTTGCTTTTGCATCCACATATTCTATGACATTTAACATTTGCTCAATGTCCCCCATTTTTAATTTGTTTGTTTGCAATACGCAGCGCACAAAAACTTTTTAACAACGATCAAAAAAAGGCGGCCAAATATCGATATAGCATTTGTCAAAAGCTATCCGAACCGAAGCACATATACTTTCGATATTTAAGTACCGTTAAATAAAAGTGTACGTTGTACATAAATAAATTATAATATATTTTTACATACGTTGGAAGGACCAAGTGACGGAAGACCTTGGTGTCACCAACTGGCGAAGACGCGCGCAAAACAGGGAAGCGTGGAGGCAAATAGTGCATCAGGCTCTGCCCCGATAGGGGTGTTTAAAGCCAAATAAAAATAATATTCTTACAAAAGAGTTTTTTATTATTAATTACTGTTTTTATAAACTGCACTATTAAAAAAAACAGACAATATTAGTTATATCGGAACGCGAATTGAAGTGTTGCCACCCCTAAAATGTACATAAAGTTTGCCAACACAAAACAAAAGTAAGAGCCAATTGAGACTTCAACTGTTGATAGAAGATATTCACACTATGTTCACACTCGTAAGGTCAACTAACGTTTTTCGCACTGTCAATCTACAGGCAACGCAACAGTTGATCAAGTTGATAACTGTTCACACTAGGATTGATTAAATTGATATCAACATTGACTTGTTTGTCAACTAGTCTAAATTATAATATTATAAATAAACGGTGGAACAAGTTCGAAAATAGGACACCCTGTACTTTTTGAGTGCAAAGTGTTCACTATGGATAGTTCTGTAATGTTTCGTACCAGAAATTTCAATAGAAGGCCCCAATACGAAAATATCAGTTGATAAACACAGAGTTCGATAGCGGTCTTCTTCGTCCTGTTGCCCGTAACATTGTTAGTTGAATAACTTCCGCGATTATCATCCGATTGGAATGAAGAGACAGGTTTGGACCATAGATTGTATTATATACACTAGTCAGCATATTTATTTTGACATAGCATACATTTGACTACAAGTCTATTTTACAAAGTACTGTTGTACTCTACGGCTCGAAAAAAAATTTCAAAATAAAGTGCATATTAATAACTGTAAATTTGCTTAATAATTTGCCTATTATCTTTAGTAATTTTTTTTTGCTGATGAGAATGCAAGCACACCTCGAATTTTGCATGCAATAAGAATTTTGACAAACTTATCTAGTTCAAAGTTAAGTAATCGATTTTGGTATAATATTTTTTTTAAAGTAATTCTGGGTCGTAGATTCCAAAAATGTAAATCTTTTTTTTTGTCCGAGCAATAGTTTTCAAGATAAAAATGGCAAGTATTACAGGTAAAAAACTTAATTTTTGCTTTTTTAAATTTAAAAAAATTATACAAAAATATTTTTTGTCATAGCGTTCAAAGCTTTTTCGTAATATGCCAAAATAAATATGCCGACTAGTGTACACCAAAACTGAAGTTGCTGGCATTAAAGGTGCTCTTGTAGTTGGACATCGAAATTTTGATTTTCGGGTTAGAAGGGCCAGAAGGAGGCGTGGCAAAATTCTAAGACAAACTTGATTTGGAGAGACATACATACTAAGTTTGGTGTCTCTAGCTCCTATAGTCTCTGAGATCTAGGTGCTTATATTTTCGAAATTTCGAACAGCCGTATAGTAACTATCCGTTTATTATCCGGATGAAACTTTCAGGACAGGATTGGACTAGGGAGTTTATCATGTGTCCCAAAAATCATATCGCTAGCATTAAAAGTGCTTTCGTAATTCGTAACTTACAATTTTACTGGCAAAAGGAAGAAGAAGAGACGCAAGCGACCGCTGTTTATGAACTGTTACCTTTGTTGAAATTTCTGGTACTCAACATTTAAAAACAATCTATATTGAACGCTTAGCACTTAAAAAGTACAGGGTTCCTACTGTCGAGTTTGCTCCACCATAGCTTACTGTATTTTTAGACCCAGTACTTTAAAAAAGTACAAATGGGTCTATTACGTTTGTGCAAATGTGCGTAACAGGTAGAAGGAGGCGTGGCAGACCCCATAAAGTATATATATTCTTGATCAGCATCAACAGCCGAGTCGATATAGCCATGTCCGTCTGTCTGTCCGTCTGTCCGTCCGTCCGTCTGTCCGTCTGTCCCTTTTTTGAACACCTATATCTCAGAGACTATAAGATCTAGAGCTACCAAATTTGGCATGTACGTTCATCTGCATCTTGCATTAAACGAGTTTGTTTTAGATTTTTGCCACGCCCCCCTCCGCCCACGTAAATTTGAAACAAAATTTCAAAGTCGAATAACGAAAGCTCCTTTAATGCTAGCGATATGATTTTTGGCATACATGATAAATTCCATTGTCCAATCCTGCCCTGAAAGTTTTATCCGGATCGGATAATAAACGGATAGTATACGGCTGATCGAAATTTCGAAAATATGAACACCTAGATCTCAGAGACTATAACAGCTAGAGACATCAAATTTGGTATGTAGGTTCATATATATCTCCCATTGATCAAGTTTGTTTTAGATTTTTGCCACGCCCCCCTCCGCCCCCGGAAATTGAAATACAAAATTTCGAAGTCGAACTGAAGGAGCCCCTTTAATGTTAGCGATCATTATTGGTATATATAATATACACTATGGTCCAAACCTGTCCAGAAAAATTCATTCCAATCGGATGATAAACACGGAAGTTATTCAACTAACAATGTTAAAGGCAAAAGGAAGAAGAGATGTTAGCGACCTCTGTGTTTATTAACTTCGTAGTGGCGCCATCTATTGTTTGGAACGCATTATTGAAGAACAATCAATAGTGAACGGTTTGCACTCAAAAAGTACTGGGTCTCCTACTGTCGAGCTTGCTCCACTGTAGCTTACTGTATTTTTTTATTCAAGCATTCAAAGTAATGTAAAATTCTAAAATATCTATCAGATAAAATGTAATTGGAATATGGAAAAAAGGTCCTAGATAATTATAATTGAGATTTATATTTTTAAATGATTGTTATTTACCTGAACAATAATTTACTAGGTTGAAATGCGACAATTATGAGACACATTAAAAGCCACAATCGGTCAGTCCATTCCTCATTTGGATTTTTTGTCATTTGTCTAACACACTGAACGAATATTTCATCTCGTAATTCCTCTCTTTCAATGCCCAATCCTATAATATATTGAATGCATTGAAGTTCACGCTCAGCGTTGTGTTCACCTCTCATATATTTACACAGCTCCTGAAAAATAACAAACGTAATTAAAAATTAATTTAAAATCAGTGATTTTTAGCATATGGGCATTTCCGCGGTCACTCACACGACTTTCGTGAGCAAAATAAAATTTGAAATGTTAAATAAATCAAACACTATTAAATTTTTTACAATTCACCACTAATAATTTTTTGTAGTATTTTGAGACTACTATAATTGGTAAAAAAAAATTGAGAGCCTCCGGTTTTTATCTTTTGAGATAAAAGCCACAAAAGAGCGGTCACTCACGCGACTTCAAATAGACATGACTTTAGACATCATTGCTAATAATCGGCAAACTCTGCGAATTGTGTGAAAATTTTAAACTTTATTTTAGACTTATGATTTTTCAATATTTGGTCTGTCCTTTTTTTGCGAAGGATTCTTCTAGGTCACTCACGCGACGTCACTCACGCGACATTTTTTCCACTGCAGTTTTGTTTGCAGTTATATATACAATTATAGTCATTACATTAGTATTTAAGCTAAGAAGATGAAGAAAAAATAAAAAAAGAGTTATCCATGAGCTGCAAACGACTAAAAAAACTCTTAGGGTGTTCACTCGACTCCCGCAGCGTCGCAAGTAGCAGATGTGAAACTTGTCACAGCAACAATTTGTACTGAACAATTTCATGCGAGAGTGCGAGACCCCTGCCTATGTATACGAAAAGTGTTTCACATCTGCGCAAACTAGAAATGTGGAAAAGCACGATGAATGTCAATATACTCGATAGATGTTTAGTATATTTTAGTATATTCGGTATATTTTAGTGCTAAATGTATGACAACTTTTTAATGGAGTCCTAAATCAAAAAAAGTTTAATCCAGATAGCAACAAATCGACTGGATATTGATAGGGAGAATCTTAAGCTATGGCATCAAGAGATCTTATTTTTGAAGGAAATAGAGAGAGCAGAGAGACTGTTGAAGAAAACAAGTTAAAAATGAGCAAGCTAATGCTGCATATGAATTTAAATACAAGAAACTGGAGCTCGAACAGAAGGAGCGAATATTAAACCATGAGCTTAGATTAAATATAAAAATTAATAATAATAAATTAAAATTTAAAATTAAGTTTTATTTAAACATAAAAAGTCTACACCACTGGGCTCGGCCTCATCACTTTCCAACCCTTCATAAATATATATCTCGACATCTTCTAAATGAATGTTGGGAAGAGTGCAACATTCAAGTATCCAATTGCAAATTAATTAATTAGTACTTTCTTTAGGCTGCAAAACTTTCCGTTGAGAACCCTAACGCAGTTCTCTACTCTGACTCGATATTGGCTATGTCTTCTGTTGAATCGGAGCTGTACCATACTCCACGTTCATGATCCGGGTCCATGATCCGGGAGGTATTACTTACATTCTCTTAGATGGCATTTTCTTGAACTAAAATTGTGTTTATGTTTAAAAAGTAAAAAGGCAGATTTTTTAAATGTCAAAGTAGCTCGAATATAAATATCTAACTGCGCACACTTGCTACATAAAAGGTTGTTCACACGTTAGGTGTCGCAAGCTTGAAAAGCTGCTACGATGCGAGAGTCGAGTGAACACCCTATCTATGTTACAGAAGAAATGAAATTAATTTATTTTAAATTCGTTTTTGCTTAACAATTATATACATAATTAATTAATATGACATTTTTGAGAATAAGCGGTGCGCGCTATTTTTATTTTCATTTCAGTGTTGCATGAAGTAAAATGCTTTCGTTTGATGCCACTGATATTTTTGGCTGTTTCCCATTTTGCGTTCATTTTTTCAGAGACTTTTGCTATGTCATCTGTCGAAATGAAACATACGTTAACCCCACTAATATTGTGTCGTGCACCTTCATAAAACGAAAAGGCATTTTGGAGAGCATTCTTTTTAGTTTTTTTAATCTGCCACACTTTCCTTTTTACAACTGCACCCACTCCATCAACTGCACCCTTGCCATGAGAGGTTGCGAAATAGTTCCATTCTAATTCTTCGCATCCAAAATGCACCAAAAAGTCAGGTAGGCTCAACGTTATAGACTTGTTTTTAAATTGACTGGAACTGCCATCAGAAAATATATAAACTTTTTTAAAAAGCTCGTGTTCCATTTTCATCATGTCCATAATTTTGGAGATAAAAGTGAAGACCGCATTTTTGTCGTGAATTAAATTTTCGCTTATTAAAGCATATGACTTCGTACTACCTTGCAACCATGCCACACATGTAAAAATGGTAACTTGTTTGTAACTAAAATGTGCACTTTGAATTTCTTTTTGGCATTGCAGGCGGTAGTTTTCCGCGAAATCTATTTGCAATACAATTTCACCTGGTTTTAGTTTGGCTTTGACGTCTTCAAAATATTTATGCTGACAACGTTTAACAAAAAAGTGTTCCTTAAAGATAGGTAACTCCGCCTGCAGTTCATTTAAGAGGATATGTAGGGGAGCTAAAGTTTTGGTTAAGACCATTTGTCCATCAACCTTACGCCAATTCTGCCAATTCACACATTCTTCCAAGAATTTCCAATATATTAAGGGAACAAATTCATGTTTAATGTCATGAACACAATTTTGACAATTGCCTGTCATGCATTCTTCACCCTCAATATTGCAGCACACTGTTCTTAGAAAGCTTTCAAAATCGCTTGAAAAATATTTAAAGACAGTAGCGCAACTTTCTAGCAGAAATGCAAAATTAGCATGATACATGCATACGCACATATTATAAGGCATCTTACTTGAGAGCTCGATATGCCTTGGACGCTGTTGGTAGAATATGGTTTTGCCTATGGCACTTGTACCAATCTCGGTTTTATATAATTCAAAAGCTTCTGCTATTGTCATAAGCATGTATCGTCTGGCAACTATTTGGCCATCGACAATAATTGTTTTTTTCCTCTCAGCAGCTTGGACGGATATTTCATCTTTTAAATAAAACTTTTTGGCAACATCCAATTGATTTTGATTACATCTTGTCTCTTGTGCAGCAATGATATTTTTGTCTTCGTAGTATTTTGTATTTAATACATCACGAACAATTTTTCGCCTTTCTGCATTTTTTGGCAGTGCCCTTTCTGCCTTCTTTACGGCCTTTCCAAGAGATTGCTTGCTCCAATGCTTATCACTTTTTTTGTTTTCCACTTGCCGATTAGCTCGAATCAATTTTACTCTCGATCTATCATATTCTCTCTTTCTTTTTAACTTGCTATCGACTTCTATTGGATTCTCTCGCAATTTTATTCTGTACTTTCGGGACAATTCTCTTTGTTTTTCTCTATATTCCAACAGTTTTTGAGGGTTATTTTTTATTTTGCCCATGTACCGCATTTGCTTTTCATTATTTTTATTAATTTGTTGTTGGTCCATCTAAATTTTAATTATTAAAAGCTAACAATAACTAAGCAAAAATAATTTTTTTAGAAGGGATTTCACTTACGGTCACTCACGCGACAAACTTTCGCAATGAATAAAAAATAAATTATTTGAAAAATATTTTATTTAATTTTTTTTAAATGACTGTTGAACCAATCTCACATAAACTACAAATTTGCGTCCACTCTTATCAATAAATGCAAAAGTTTTGACGATTTTTGCTGTTTTTCGGTCACTCACGCGACAAAAGATCAGATTAAAGATTAGCACAAATACCGTTAATTCGTGCTCTGTTGTCTCTCTTTGTTCTTTTTACCATAACTTCACTTATCTAAGTACAATTAAAGAAGAGAAGCTCTACGGTAAGAGGACTCTAAATGTAGTAAATATTTTAACGAAATAAGCCTATAAAACGTACCCAGTGCAAGATACTTACAAACTCAACTTCGGTTACAATTATTTTTTACATATGAACTTTTATTCACTATTTTAACCCAAAAATACAAAATTTCAATATTTCTAAATAATATATAATGAAAAACAGCAAGATCTTCGGTACATTTTTTTTGGACTCTTGGTTCACCTTTTCGCGGAAATGCCCATATGTTTTCATCGGTAAATCAGCAATCTAACATTTTCCAAAGCGGAATTATTAGAATGCGTGTAATGAAATATTTTGACTAATTTCATCAACATAAAGTTGAGAATAATAAAGTAAAGAGAAAATAGTGAAGTTTATTCAGAAGGTAATTTTGATCACCGAGCATGAAACATAATGAAATTTGCTTGATATTTTGTGCAATTTGTTTCTCTGTTTACAAACACAATATTTTACAGAGACCCTGTACTTATGGGAAAGAGCAAATACTTAGTGACGAAAAGAGAATAGTGGTTAAAAAAAATAAACGATTAGTTGTACAAGACCAATACTGGTGAAAAGCAAACATACCACTAGCGCCAGCTTTTGCTCGGCGCTGTGAAAAATTGTTTGTAGAATAACTTCCGAATTTATTGTCTAATCAAGATTACAGATTTGGATTATAGAATATATTACAGGTAACTCAAGGTATTGTCATATAAGGTAACTAGGCTTTGAAATTGTATTGTATAATTGTATAACTTTTGCCTCTTGATCGGTGCGAGGTCTTTTTAATAATGAATTTCACAAGACGCCGATGCAGCGACGCGCCAAAATTGATTTTTATACCCTTGCAGAGGGTATTATAATTTTGTCACGAAATGTGTAACGCATTGAAGGAAGCCTCATAGACCCCATAAAGTATATATATTCTTGATCAGGGCGACGAGCTGAGTCGATATAGCCATGTCCGTCTGTCTGTCCGTCTGTCCGTCTGTCTGTCCGTGTGTCCGTCTGTTTCTATGCAAACTAGTCTCTCAGTTTTGAAGCTATCTTGACGAAATTTGGTACAGATCCGTCTTTTTGCTGCACGCAGCACATATGTCGGAGCCGGCCGGATCGGATAACTATATCATATAGCTGCCATAGGAACGATCGGTTGGAAATAAACATTTAGTATGAAAAACTTTTTTGTTTCTCAAGATATCTTAACCAAATATACACATTGTGTGTTTGATTAAGTTTTAAACAGGCTGACCAAATTTGGTGTGAATCGGACTACTATATCATATAGCTGCCATAGGAACGATCGGTTCGAAAACACCATTTAGTATGAACAACTTTTTTGTTTCCCAAAATATCTCAACCAAATATACACATTTTAAACAGGCTGACCAAATTTGGTGTAAATCGGACTACTATATCATATAGCTGCCATAGGAACGATCGGATCGAAAACAATATTTAGTATGAAAAACTTTTTTGTTTCTCAAAATATCTCAACCAAATATACACATTCTGTGTTTTACTAAGTTTTAAACAGGCTGACCAAATTTGGTGTAAATCGGACTACTATATCATATAGCTGCCATAGGATCGATCAGTTCAAAATCAACAAATTTTGTAAAAAATCTGACGGCTTACACAGGGCACTGCAAGGGTATCCAAACTTTGGCGCGCCAAAGTTAGCTTGCGCTATATTTTTTTAAGATATTGAAGAAAGTTTAAATGCAACTTTAAAGATGATAAAATTTTGCATAATAATCTGAAAGGAAAATAGTCTAGGATATTTGGTTTTCGCATAACACTTATTTAAAGTTAAACTTTCGAACTCGACTTTAAGCAATTCACAGAGTATGTCATTTTAATGTCTGTTCGCAATTCTTTTTCATAAACATGAAACAATTATGGGCATATGTGGCAACTGAAAGTATAAGTTTTGACTTTTCTCAGTTCATTAGTACAAATCAAGTTTTCATAAAAACATTTTGTATATTTTTTTTTAACTTTAAAAAAAATGTCAAAAAAAACAAATTTTTTTTGTTATTGATGGACATAAAGTAATTAATCGGGCAAGATCCGTCTTTAAATTTTTTTTTAAAAACAAGATTTAATATTCAACTTTATGTCCTAAAAAAATAAGCTTGCCCTTTTTTGCCTTTTCTGAGATATTTGAATTTTAGTAAGTGAAGTCATTTCCGAAATTCAAATGTCGCCAGCCCTGGAACCTTAGCGCGCATTTGCAATACGAAGCCCTAATGAAAGGCATTAGTCAGCTGTTTAAGCCAATTCAATAACATTGATGAAATGTTGCTAAAAGAAGAGAAAGCAGAGAATTTAAAATTCGGGCTTTCAACTTTACATGGATGGATTCGGTTTTTTGAATGCCTTCTGCATTTGTCCTACAAATTGCCTATAAGAAGGTGGCAAGCCAGATCGGTGGAGGACAAAGAAATTGTTGCCAAGACAAAAAATCGAATTCAGAACGAATTCAAGGAAAAACTAGGCTTTCTGATTGATCTCCCGAAACCTGGATTTGGCAGTAGTAATGATGGTAACACTGCAAGGCGATTTTTTCAAAATGCAGAATTGTCTGCAGAGATAACAAAGATAGACATCAGTCTGCTTGAAAGAATGCACATTATATTAATAGTTGTTTCATGCAACCATGATATTAATGTGGACAAATTTAAAAATTACGCCTTAGAGACTGCAAGGCATTTCGTAAATTTGTACCCTTGGTGTAATATGTCGCCAACTTTACATAAATTTTTTATTCATGGCCCGGAAATAATTAAGTATGCGTTGCTCCCAATTGGCCAATTAACCGAGGAGGCCCAGGAAGCACGAAACAAAGATTTTAAGTTTTACCGAGAACATTTTTCGAGAAAATGCAGTCGGGAAAAGTGCAACCTCGATGTTCTGAATAGAATGTTAATTACCTCGGATCCTTTAGTATCGAGGCATTACAATAGTCAGGAAAAAAAATAAATCAAATGCCAAAATCAGCTTTAGATTTATTACAAAATGTACCTGAGGTTAAAGAGGAATACTCTAATTTAAGCGATTTTTTGGAAAGTAGCGATGAGGAATAACGAAAAAAAAAAATTGTTGAATTAAGAATTTTTACAAAATAAATGAACATTCCACTAAATATTTGAAACTTTTAAGTTTTTTTGTCATCAAAATATTTTTCCTATAGGGCTCCGCTGAATTATGGCGCGATTTTGACTTTTTCGCCCCACTGTGCGTCGCAGCAAAGTGTGCATCGTCTGTCGACAGAAGCACCTGGTGCCTCAAGTGTGGGAATAGTGAACATAAGGTACGTGAATGCACCAATAATGTAAAATGTTTTCTTTGCGCTGCAAATGGGAAGCAGGAAAGCCACATTGCTGGAAGGAAATGTGTCCACTAGCCGCTAGTAGTTCGAGGAGCAGGCACACTAGTCATGACTAGTTTCCTGAAACTCAACCTAAATCACTGCGAGGCAGCCCATCATCTGCTTGAGCAGTCAGTGCGGGAACTGGATGTAGAAGTGGTCATTATAACCGAGCCTTACAGGCACAAAGCAGGCAGAAACTGGGTCCAGAGCATCTCTGGAAAAGCTGCAATTTGGAAGTGTGGTGAATGTGATTCGCAGCTTGCTTTCACATCCCCAGCAACTCATTTTGTGAAAGCTAGGCTAGGCGCGCATTTGCTCTATAGCTGTTACCTGCCACCAAGCTTCAGCTATGAGGAATTCAGCAACGCTTTGGATGAACTTGCGACAGATGCCCGAAACCACAGGCCAGCCATCATAGCGGGAGACTTTAATGCCTGGGCTCAAGAGTGGGGCAGCTCCCTTACTAATGCTAGGGGCCGCTGCCTCCTTGAAGCATTTGCCGCTCTTGACTTAGCACTGCTGAATCAAGGGTCGAACCATACTTTTAGCCGAGGCGGAACAGGATCAGTCATTGATCTCACATTTGTAAGCAGTTGCCTGTTCGCATCATCAAAATGGCGTTTAGGTGGCCACTATACTAGCAGTGACCACGAGGCAATCATTTTTTCCATTGGAGGCTCAACAAGTACAGCTGCAAATGTAACTTCCAGGGGCCGGTTCTACAAGGAGAGCACGCTTGACTGTCAATCCTTTGCGGAAGCGTGGAGTGATTTGGTAGTAGCAAAATCAGCACACACTATGTTGGATCAGCTGTCACGCCACCTTAAACAGGCCTGTGACGCAAGCATGGCGGTAAGCAAAATATACAGGAGGCATCACAAACCAACTTATTGGTGGAACGACGTAATCGCAGAATCACGTAGGAATTGCTTATCTGCAAGAAGACTTTACCAGCGAGCAAGAAGAAGAAACAGCGAGGACTGGCCAGTACTGCATTTGCGCTTTAGAGAGACCAGGCGGGCTTTAAAAAATGAAATTCGCACCAGCAAGCGAGAGTGCTTTCTCCAGCTGACTCGGCGGATCAGGATCCTTGGGGCAAGGCTTACAAAACGGTGGTCAAACGCATTTATGCCAACAGGCAGGAGGCCCCGTGTGATCCTACGCAGCTTGGAAAAATAGTGGAAAAGCTTTTCCCATCCAGGGAGGACAATCTTCTGAGCAGAGGAGGACAGCACATAAGCGGCCAAACAGCCCCTTTTGCAGTGGAGCCCATCACTGCCGAGGAGGTACTTGCAGCGGGCCGGAGGTTGAAGCCTGGAAAGGCACCTGGACCAGATGCCTTACCGAACCGTGCCGTCAAACTTGCCATCTCACTGCGACCTGACATTTTTGCGGCAGTGTACTCCAAATGTCTCTATGAAGGAGTTTTTCCGGACAAATGGAAGCTGCAGAAGCTCGTGCTAATCCCGAAGGCGGGCAAACCGGCTGATGAAGCCTCTTCATTCAGACCTATTTGTCTAATTGACACACTGGGTAAGGTCTTTGAACGCCTAATCTGCACCAGACTGGAGGAAGCCACGCCAATACGGCCACTCTTGTGGAATGCAATGTACGACGGAATCCTGCGCCTGATGCTCCTAACAAGCGTGACAAGATCCATCACACTCTATGCCGCGGCGATCTGGGCAGACGCCTTAAGGTTAAGAGCTATGCCAGAGGCATTCAGTCGACTCATCGACTCTGCGTGTTTGTAGCGCTTTCAGAACAGTCTTCGACGATGCTGCCATGGTCATTGCAGGCATGGTACCAATTGATCTGTTGGCAACAGAGGAGAAAACAGTAAATGCAGCTACAAGAGCGGGACAGCTGAGGAAGAGTGCGAGGTTGGAAGCAAGAGCGGCGAGTATGGTTAGCTGGCAGCGGTGCTGGCAAAGCTCGTCTAAGGGACGCTGGACGCATAAGATGATTCCATGCATCAGCAGATGGATGGACCGCAAACACGGCAGTGTCAATTTTTACTTGACACAGCTGCTGAGTGGACACGGATGTTTCCGCCAATATTTACACAGATTTGGCCATGAGGCATCCCCCCACTGCACTTCGTGCGCAGGCGAGGCACTCGAAGATGCCGAACATATCATTTTCCATTGTGGGCGGTTTGACAGCCAAAGGCAGCGACTTGTGACAGTGGCTGGTAGGCAAATTACGCCAGCAAATCTGGTCGAGCTGATGCTAGAAACATCTGAAGTCTGGGAGGAAGCCTGCAGTTTTGCTGCCTGCAGCATGCGGGAACTACGAAGGATAGAGAGGGAACGAAATAGGTAGAAGTAGCAGTAGTCACCTTCTCTGCGACGCAATGATTAACATCAGTCCCGCAGAGAAAGACTACAATTATTAGTATTTAGTATCATAGTCTCTAAGCCTGTTGCAATAAAAATGGAATTAAAAAAAAAAAAAAAAACACATTTTGTCTATGTAAGTATATTGGCGAGTCGCTGCATCGGCGTCTTGTGAAATTCATTATTAGAAAGACCTCGCACCAATCAAGAGGCAAAAGTTATACAGTCCACTTTATTCATTCCAATTCTATAGGAAGTCCGGGTTATTATCAAACATATATTTGGTCCTTCGAGCCGGATAGTCTTTTGAGTTGTTGAGGTGCTTAGTAATCACGGTAATTGTTTTACAATGGAACAATTAAAATCACTAATTGGCAGCCGTGGCAGACTCAAGGTCAGAGTCGGTTACACCGGCAGAGGTAACTTCACGCATGGAGCTGCTTCAATCAGTTTGGAAGGAGTTCAATCAATTTGGGAGTTGCATTATTCTTCACAAGGGTGTGGAAGGGTATGTTGATCCAGAGGCCGACAGCGCGGCATACGAAGAAAAATATTTGAGGGCAAACGCATTGCTTATGGAGAAACGGGATGTACTACTACCAAGTACATCAAATCATGGTAACGGGAATGGCAGCAACGGGCCACATTCAAACAACGACGCAATCATCAATTTGCTACAACAACAGCAACAACTATTTGAGTAGCTGGCTGAAGGCCAGAGCACACCAAACACGCGTATGCGGGCGCCTAGTGACGTCACTACGGCGAATTCAATTTCTGTATCTGGTATGGCAAATTCTACACGAAGCGAATTGCCTAAAATACAAGTCAAACGGTTCTCTGGCAACTACACACAGTTGCCAGCTTTTTAAGATATTTATGAAAGCGCAATTCATAACAATACTTGAAAACACTGCTTGTTGATGAAGCGGCTAATTGACTGCTGGATTATTTATCTGACACTGGAAAAGCTCGATGCTGACACGAGGCGCAAGTGGATCGAGCGCAGCATGGACACAGACTCGCCCACTCTGGAGGAATTCTTCAAGTTTTTGGATGCTCGGTGCGAGGAACTGGAGCTGAGCAAACGAGAGCAGGCTGGAGCTGGAGGCAGTGGCCCAGGGTTGCAGTTGAAGGCAGCAGCTGGACCAAATGCAGCTCTACAGAACACACGCTATATGCCTGTCAACAAATCTTGGATATGACAGGTGTTCAAAGGCGATCCTTTGTTAAGGAGAAATCACTGTGCTATAACTGCTTGCGACCTGGTCATGGGGTCAACAAATGCAAATCTGCATACAAATGTAAACACTGCAAGGGTAATCATCACTCACTCATTCATGTACAAGGAAACACACAAGCTATTGGGACTCTTGTTCAAATAGACGGAGAGGATGAGCGTAATCTAAACGTGCCTCATAACACTACGGTGACACTCAGTCACATTGCCCAAGAAGAGAGCACATCGGCGATTGCATGTGCGAAAGGCACTGCAAACTCTACACAAGGAGACGGATTAAAAGGAAGCATTTGACCCACCGCTATGGTGTATGTTGAAAATGCAAAGGGAGATTATGTAACCTGCCGCATCTTATTAGACACGCACTCGGATTAATACGATCACCATTACGCATCTTGGTTACGGGCATATCTTCGGTAAAAGCTAGTACCACAAGAGGATGCAGCACTCTACAGATCAAGTCACGTATCTCCAACGATCAGATAGCTGTTTACGCCCATGTGATAGGCAGGATCAGTTCATCGCTGGAAAGGCAAAATATTAATTCATCAGCACTCGAAGTTTTTAAGGATCTTCAGTTGGCGGATACACAGTTTAATACAAACGCAACAGTTGACATACTGTTCGGTAGCGAGCACGTCTGATCGGTGCTCACAGGAAGGAAGATGTACGACAACCGGGGTTATCTTATCGCAATTCCATCAATTTTCGGGTGGGTTATTACGTCACTCATGACATCCAATTCCAGCAACGCTATTGCACTCACAACAACATTGGATATCAATACATCGCTCCAGAAGATTTGGTAGCAAGAAGGTGTTGACTGCAGCACTAAACGGGAACCAGAAGATGAACAGGTTGAGAAACACTTTCTCAGCACCCACACTCGAGATGAAAACGGGAAGTATATAGTGGAACTTCCGTTCAACACACCAGATCCTGAATTTGGAGACACTCAAACAGGAGCTTTCAAACGCTTTAAGTCGGTAGAGCGACGCTTACAACATAATGAACAGCTGCGTACACAGTACTTACAATTTATGAGAGAATATATCAGCCTGGGGCATATGCAAGAGATACCGCCAGAGAAAATCAACACTGGGAAGCAATTCTATCTGCCACACCATCCGGTGCTGGGCCGAAAACTGAGAGTGGTCTTTGACGGGTCATTTCGCGATGCCAATGGTACGGCTTTAAATGGCTCTCTATTTATAGGTCCCAGTATTCAACGCGACTTATTTGCTGTGTGCCTTCGCTTTAGAATGTACAAATTCTCAGCGGACATCGTGAAGATGTTCCGCCAAATATGGGTCAGCGAAAAACATCGAAACTTCCAAAAGATAGTTTGGAGAGAGGATCCATCCGATCCATTAAGGCATTTACAATTATGCACGGTAACGTACGGAACTTCGTGCGCACCATTCCTGGTGGTTCGAGTACTGGAACTCTGCAAAAATATTGCTGAAGGATTTTTACGTTGATGATGTACTAACGGGATCAAACTCAGAGGAGGAGCTACTACGAGCCGATCACACTTCAACAATTTCAACTACCACGTTTTGTTGTCAACGACGCGAACAACATTGAGCAACACGGATTCTCAGACGCATCAACCAAGGCATACGCTGCTGTAGTCTACAACAGGGTGATAAAAGATGATTGCTCCATGAAAGTATCGCTCGTGGCTGCCAAAACAAGGGTGGCACCATTAAAGCAACAAACCTTGCCACGCCTAGAACTTTGTGCTGCACTGCAAAAATGTAACTGTTTTAGCTTGGTCCGACTCAACGATTGTACTCTCTAAAAACATTCGTTGGAAACAGAACATCGGAAATATTAGACACCATTCCTTGGCAAGCCTGACGTCATGCGGACTCAAAATCAAACCCGGCTGATTGCGCATCCAGGGGTCTGATGGCTGCCGAACTCATCGACTTCCAATTATGGTGGAATTGTCCTCTATGGCTACGGGGCAATGACCAATTTTTGGAAAAGGTAAACAACTCACGATTCAGTTCATCCATTTCAGATAACCGTATTCACAGCGAAGTCAAAACTAGTTGTTTGACTACAGTGGCTGAAGCATCACTTATTCAACCACTTGATGTACTCGTCGCACGAGTCTCTTCTTGGACAAGGCTCGTACACATACTTGGCTATGAATTGCGTTTCACCAATCGCATACGTAATTCATCTTGGGAGAAAAGCTCCAACACTCTTACATTTGATGAGATCAATGCGGCACGAATTTTATGTTTAAGGCATGCGCAAGTCTGCTTCCAGGACGACTACCAACTGTTGCTCGCAAACAAGCCATTAAGGAGTCGATCTCAGCTGGTCAAACTAGCGCCAATGATCGACAAAGACAACTTGCTGAGGGTTGATGGACGATTGCAACACTCGCAGCTACCAACAGACGCAAAACACCCAGTATTGCTGCCAAAGACTCACCGCATCACAAAGCTGTTACTGGAGCACGAGCATAGAACAAACCTACACCCTGGTATTTCCTCACTCTAGGTTATACTTCGATAAGAATTTTGGATATTTGGAGCACGAAATCTCATCCGTAAGATAACACTCGACTGTTTACATTGCTTTCGCCAACGACATCACATCAAGAAATGGCTAATTTGTCAGCACAGGCTGCGATTATGCAGGTCCAATCCTTCTGAAGGATGCCAAGGTGCGCAAGCCGCGCATGAGTAAGGGCTACATATGCCTTTTTGTTTGCTTGGTCACGTCGGCCATACACTTGGAGCTCGTCACGGATCTCACAACAGAATCTTTCTCGGCTGCCTTGCGTCGTTTCATCTCACTTCGTGGCAGGTGTAGCAGGATGTACAGTGACAATGGCACAAATTTCATCGGAGCAAAACGATCGCTTGATGAAATGCAAAAACTTCTATCATCATCACAAGATACTGACGTCGTGACAAGCACCCTGGCGGATGAGGGAATCAAATGGATATTCATTCCTCCACGAGCTCCTCACTGGTGAGGAAAATGAGAATTGGCAGTTCGATGTGTTAAATTACATCTTCGACCTGTCATCGGAAATTCAACGCTCACCCTTGAGCAGATGCGCACCCTTCTTGCTCAGATCAGTGCCGTAATCAACTCACGCCCTCTCTGCTATACTTCGGATACTGAAGTTAACTATTTATCACCAGCCCACTTCTTAATTGGACGACCCTTTACTACTCTACCGGATCCAGATTTGAGTCATCTGCCTGCAGGCCGTTTGGGGTACTGGCAGAGCATCCAGTCTATGTACCAAGGTTTCGGGAAATAATGACTTCAAGAATACCTGACTACACTACAACAGCGTCCAAAATGGATCACTTCGACACCCAACATCTCGATTGGTGATGTGGTTTTGGTTAAAGAATCCAACACTCCACCGGCGTCTTGGCACATCGCCCGGGTTATTGAAACTTATCCGGGAAAGGACGATCTGGTTCGAGCGGTCAAACTGAAGACATCCACAGGAGAAATGACCAGACCAATTACCAAGGTTGCAGTACTGCCACGTTCAGAAACTCTGTTTCAGGGTGGGCCGGGATGTTTGTGAACGCTTTCACATTATGGATATATCGCCAAAACAGCGCCCTCTATAGTTCAAGATCAGAACTAGTTTTATTTTATCACTATTGTAGACTTAAGCACACACACATACTTGTATTCACACATTTTGACTATGTATGTGTATTGGCGCGTCGCACAGTGGGGCGAAAAAGTCAAAATCGCGCCATAATTCAGCGGAGCCCTATAGGAAAAATATTTTGATGACATCTTTTTAAGAGAATTAAAGTATTACAAAAAAACTTAAAAGTTTCAAATATTTAGTGGAATGTTCATTTATTTTGTAAAAATTCTTAATTCAACAATTTTTTTTTTTCGTTATTCCTCATCGCTACTTTCCAAAAAATCGCTTAAATTAGAGTATTCCTCTTTAACCTCAGGTACATTTTGTAATAAATCTAAAGCTGATTTTGGAATTTGATTTATTTTTTTTCCTGACTATTGTAATGCCTCGATACTAAAGGATCCGAGGTAATTAACATTCTATTCAGAACATCGAGGTTGCACTTTTCCCGACTGCATTTTCTCGAAAAATGTTCTCGGTAAAACTTAAAATCTTTGTTTCGTGCTTCCTGGGCCTCCTCGGTTAATTGGCCAATTGGGAGCAACGCATACTTAATTATTTCCGGGCCATGAATAAAAAATTTATGTAAAGTTGGCGACATATTACACCAAGGGTACAAATTTACGAAATGCCTTGCAGTCTCTAAGGCGTAATTTTTAAATTTGTCCACATTAATATCATGGTTGCATGAAACAACTATTAATATAATGTGCATTCTTTCAAGCAGACTGATGTCTATCTTTGTTATCTCTGCAGACAATTCTGCATTTTGAAAAAATCGCCTTGCAGTGTTACCATCATTACTACTGCCAAATCCAGGTTTCGGGAGATCAATCAGAAAGCCTAGTTTTTCCTTGAATTCGTTCTGAATTCGATTTTTTGTCTTGGCAACAATTTCTTTGTCCTCCACCGATCTGGCTTGCCACCTTCTTATAGGCAATTTGTAGGACAAATGCAGAAGGCATTCAAAAAACCGAATCCATCCATGTAAAGTTGAAAGCCCGAATTTTAAATTCTCTGCTTTCTCTTCTTTTAGCAACATTTCATCAATGTTATTGAATTGGCTTAAACAGCTGACTAATGCCTTTCATTAGGGCTTCGTATTGCAAATGCGCGCTAAGGTTCCAGGGCTGGCGACATTTGAATTTCGGAAATGACTTCACTTACTAAAATTCAAATATCTCAGAAAAGGCAAAAAAGGGCAAGCTTATTTTTTTAGGACATAAAGTTGAATATTAAATCTTGTTTTTAAAAAAAAATTTAAAGACGGATCTTGCCCGATTAATTACTTTATGTCCATCAATAACAAAAAAAATTTGTTTTTTTTGACATTTTTTTTAAAGTTAAAAAAAAATATACAAAATGTTTTTATGAAAACTTGATTTGTACTAATGAACTGAGAAAAGTCAAAACTTATACTTTCAGTTGCCACATATGCCCATAATTGTTTCATGTTTATGAAAAAGAATTGCGAACAGACATTAAAATGACATACTCTGTGAATTGCTTAAAGTCGAGTTCGAAAGTTTAACTTTAAATAAGTGTTATGCGAAAACCAAATATCCTAGACTATTTTCCTTTCAGATTATTATGCAAAATTTTATCATCTTTAAAGTTGCATTTAAACTTTCTTCAATATCTTAAAAAAAAAATCAATTTTGGCGCGGAATTTGCTCTAGGCGCCCCAACGTGCGACGTGACCGATTTCCAGGCACCTAAAGCATCTGGTTGGGACATCTCTTGCCTTTATTATGCACACGGACCATGCAATCTTAATTTTGCCCGCCTGAAGAACCTTCTCTGCTGTAGCAAGCGGCAAGCTGATAATTGCGGTCTAGGTACCGCCATAAGCTGGACGTAGTCTTGTTATGGAGTTTTCGGCAAGCACGACATCAAGCTGGGTTTTGAACGCAGATGTCAGGTCCGCCTCTGAGGACATCTCGTCCAAATCTCTCGTCTCAATGTGCACTTCCTGCGTAAGGACACGTGTTGCCAGTTGACCGCCAACCGCTTCCCCAATGTCATCTCTGAGCTGGCTTGATTTTTCAGCCATGGGCTCCTTTAACTCCAGGAGTAGGTCACCTTTCGCAGTTCTTCTAACCTTGCTCACATTTTCTCCGATAGAGTTCAGTGTGACATTTTGCTACGCGTGACCATTTACAAAATTGCACTGTAGGTTAAATCCTCCTTGGCCTCTATTAAAATGGCGTCGGGACGAGGTTTCAGCTGGCGCCTAGGGTTCGGCTTGTCTTGTGGATTTGCTCGTTTTTTAGCTTGTCGGCTCTTGACAACGGTCCAGTTCTCTTTTCGTTGGGATGCGTCTTGAGCAGTGGCAACACCTGCAATCTTTGAAGCTTGCACCTGGTGCCTGGGCTTTTTAGATGGTGTTTTGCGCTGCTCTGACAGAGAATCTCTTAGCCTTTTCGGCGTATCAGCTGGATCATTCGCCAGTGTTACTTCTTGGCCATACCGCTGCACTAAAGATGGCGTGGTTTGCACGTCGATGGAGAACAGATCAGGAGTAGCGAGACTGGTCAGCAACTTATGCAGCTCAATAATCTTGGCCAGCTCTACCCTTACCAGCGTATTAATGTGCCGTTGGCCACTGAAGATGAGGGAAAGCCCATTGAGAGCGATTCCCATAGATTCCAGAACTCCGCTGAAAGTCTCAAGATCCTCCATATCCATTGAGCTGCCAGGTGATTGTACAGCCGGGCTTTGTAGCATCTGCGGTGGAGTGCGAGGCACTTTGGGGCGACCCAAAAACGCTTGCTCCGAATCATTCATCATCATACTGCAAAATCCCTAGTGCAGTCCTACGGTGGCCACAGGTTTCCCTTGACTTTTAACCGGTAGGGGTTATACCGCCCCGATTCGGTTTCCAGATCCCTACTTAATGAGTCCCACCGCAGCGGTAGGGGTTGGTGATCTGATCCGTGACCCTTAACTCTTTGTCTGCACTAGGGACCAGTATACAAGTGCAAAACGCTCGACCTGGGGGTATGCAGTAGGATAAGGCGGCTCCCTAGCGTATGCAGCAAATATTGCTGGCCTGCTTGGACTGCTTGCTGAGCTGCTTAGCAGATCAGTTAGTTGCAGCTCAAAGCAACGCTGCTGTTGGATGCTGTGGAGCCCTGGCAACAGCTGTTTGCATGCAAGCTTATGCAGTTAGCAGAAATCGGCGGGAAAAACGCTGATTTGGAGTGAAAATCGTGAAAACACTCACAAATGACATCTCGCCTCCCTCCCCCAAACTTCTGCGTCGCGCACAGCAGCCTCAGTGGCGGGAATCCAGACCGGGGACAGATCCAGCGATATCACTATCAGGTGAGCGTTCGTTTAGGAGGCAGAAGCCCACTAATACGACTTTCTGCTATAATTCAGGAATGGAAACACCAAACTTCGCTAGAAAAACGCGTCCGCACTCCTACGACTCTGACTACACACCTAGACAAAATGTGTGAATACAAGTATGTGTGTGTGTGTGCTTAAGTCTACAATAGTGATGAAATAAAACTATAGAAGGCGCTGTTTTGGCGATATATCCATTTTGTGAAAGCGTTCACAAACAGAAAATGGACTTTAATTAGACCCAGTACTTTGAAAAAGTACAAATGGGTCTATTACGTTTGTGCAAATGTGCGTAACAGGCAGAAGGAGGCGTGGCAGACCCCATAAAGTATATATATTCTTGATCAGCATCAACAGCCGAGTCGATATAGCCATGTCCGTCTGTCCGTCTGTCTGTCCGTCTGTCCCTTTTTGTGTCGCCTAGATCTCAGAGACTATAAGAGCTAGAGACACCAAATTTGGCATGTAGGTTCATCTATATCTCCCATTGATCAAGTTTGTTTTAGATTTTTGCCACGCCCACCTCCGCCTCTGGAAATTGAAACACAAAATTTCGAAGTCGAATTCAAGAAGCCCCTTTAATGTTAGCGCCTTGATTGTTGGTACATATAATATACACTATGATCCTAACCTGTCCAGAAAATTTCATTCCAATCGGATGATAAACGCGGAAGTTATTCAACTAACAATGTTACGGGCAAAAGAAAGAAGAAGAGACGTTAGCGACCTCTGTGTTTATTAACTTCGTAGAAGAGACGCTCTGTGTTAATTAACTTATTTCGTAGTGGCGCCATATATTGCATGGTAGGGAACATTGAAAAACAATCTATAGTGAACGCTTTGCTTTCAAAAAGTACTGGGTCTCCTACTGTCGAGCTTGCTCCACTGTAGCTTACTGCATTTTTTTTGGCCTATGGTCGGGACACTGTGCATTGCACGAAATGGTGAGGCATGGTTTTAACTTGCAAATATGCTGTGCAAATCTTAATGCAAAGTGGTTTCTTGCCCACAGATTAATCAGATCAGCACATCGATTGCCAGCTAGCTCTCGGTACTTCCAGGAAAGGGTAATACCCTCGATGCACAGTTATTCGGGTAACAACATTTATACATGCGGAAAATCACCACGGTAATCTTCTTCAGTGTTCCTGGAAAGAAAGGAAATAAAGGTCTTCTAGGATCAAATCCCTATTCCGGCCACTCCGGCTATGTTTTTTTAGACCCAGTACTTTAAAAAAGTACAAATGGGTCTATTAAGTTTGTGCAAAAAAATGTGCGTAACAGGCAGAAGAAGGCGTGGCAGACCCCATAAAGTATATATATTCTTGATCAGCATCAACAGCCGAGTCGATATAGCCATGTCCATATAGTCTGTCCGTCTGTCCGTCTGTCTGTCCCTTTTTTGAACACCTATATCTCAGAGACTATAAGAGCTAGAGCTACCAAATTTGGCATGAAGGTTTATCTGTATATCGCATTGATGAAGTTTGTTTTAGAATTTTGCCACGCCCCCCTCCGCCCCCGTAAATTTGAAACAAAATTTCAAAGTCGAATAACGAAAGCACCTTTAATGCTAGCGATATGATTTTTTTCACACATGATAAACTTTATAGTCCAATCCTGTCCTGAAAGTTTTATCCGGATCGGATAATAAACGGATAGTATACGGCTGATCGAAATTTCGAAAATATGAACACCTAGATCTCAGAGACTATAACAGCTAGAGACATCAAATTTGGTATGTAGGTTCATATATATCTCCCATTGATCAAGTTTGTTTTAGATTTTTTCCACGCCCCCCTCCGCCCCGGAAATTGAAATACAAAATTTCGAAGTCGAATTCAAGGAGCCCCTTTAATGTTAGCGACTTCATTATTGGTGTATATAATATACACTATGGTCCAAACCTGTCCAGAAAATTTCATTCCAATCGGATGATAAACACGGAAGTTATTCAACTAACAATGTTAAAGGCAAAAGAAAGAAGAAGAGACGTTAGCGACCTCTGTGTTTATTAACTTCGTAGTGGCGCCATCTATTGTTTGGTACGCATTATTGAAGAACAATCAATAGTGAACGGTTTGCACTCAAAAAGTACTGGGTCTCCTACTGTCGAGCTTGCTCCACTGTAGCTTACTGTATTTTTTTTTTAATTCTTTATTAACAATAACTAAAAGCTAAACAACAATAAATTAAACATAAGAAATTCCGCTACCCTGCGGGACGGCCGCGAAGCATTGCTTCGCAGGGTCGATGGAACTCCTTATGCTGCCTCCCTCCTTAGGCGTTCGCACCTACGGAGCTCCTTCATGGTAACGGCAGCAAAATTATTAAAAGCCGTCCAAAATACAGCGTCACTTAGCATAGTGTCAACCAGGCTGCTGGGTGTGAGGACACGTCCAGCAGATTGCCACAGATTGGTTCGCAAGCTATCAAAACGTCCGCAAACAAAAATGATGTGTTCAGCATCCTCCGTAGCATTTTCGCACCATCTACAGAGTGGTGATCCTTCGTGGCCAAATCTGTTCAGATATTGCGCCAAACAGCCGTGACCAGTGAGAAGCTGCGTCGTGTAGAAGTTGACTGTCCCGTGCTTTCTGTGTAGCCAGCGCTTAATATCTGGAATGAGTCGGTATGTCCACCGACCCTTCTCTGAGATATCCCAGCGGCTTTGCCATTCTCTATAGCTCACCTCTCTAGCCATTTTACGCGCTTCCTTCTTATCAGTGCCTGCACGGATGGCATCTGCCACAGACTTCTCTTCAACCACCAGAAGTTCTATTGGAATTATTCCTGCTAGTACTAGTGCTGCCTCATCCGAAATAGTGCGAAAACCACTGCATATTCTCAACGCACATAGGCGGTGTATGGATTTGACGCCCCTGGCGTAGCTAGTTTTCTTTATACCTTCAGCCCAGATTGCAGCAGCGTATGTTATTACAGAGCGGACGACGCTAGTCAGCAATATCCGTCTCTCCTGCCTGGGTCCACGGGTGTTTAGCATTATGCGGAACAGGGCACGGCTAGTGTTGGCAGCTTTCTCCTGCACGTAGGAGAGGTGTTCACGAAAGCACAGTCTGGTGTCGATCATAACGCCAAGATAACGGATGGCTCGTTTTGACGATATGATCTGTGCTCCCACTCGGATGTGTGCAATCTCAACCACAGACCTGGTACTCACCAGAACTGCTTCCGTTTTATTGGCAGCTAGCTCCAGTCCAACCGTCAATAGCCAATTGGAGATTACCTGTACAGCCACACTGCAGGTATTCTCCACCGCATTCAGATGCTTGCCTACCACTGTGAGTGCCACATCGTCAGCGTAGCACGTTAGCTGGCAGCCTTGTGGTAGCGTTAACCTTATAACTCCATCGTAGACGATATTCCAGAGCAGGGGGCCCATCACCGATCCTTGTGGAACGCCTGCTGATACGTGGTACGTGCGAGTACCGGACGCCGTATCGTATGTTAGCAGTCTGCCCTTGAAGTAGCAACGGATGATCTCCTCGAGGTATGGGGGTATATGCAGCCGACGCATTGCGTTAATAATACTGTCCCATCTGACTGAGTTGAAGGCGTTCTTAATGTCTAGAGTGACAATCAGGCAGTATTCCTTTTTGCCACCCTTCCATCGAGATCCCTCTGCTGCTTTTGCCGCAATTCTGACCACCTTGTCTATAGCATCCACAGTTGATTTGCCTTTTCTGAAACCAAATTGGTTAGGGGAAAGACCACCAGCCTCGTCGATCGCTCTTTCAAGGCGAGTGCATATTATATGCTCCAGCACTTTCCCCAACGTATCGATAAGGCAGATCGGACGATACGAGGAGGGATCATCAGGTGGCTTACCTGGCTCTGCAATCAGCGCAAGATGCTGGATTTTCCACTGCTCTGGAAAAATTCCTTCTTGGAGGCACTGTGTGTAAGTTGACGCGAAAGCAAGTGGGTTGCTGGATATCGCAAGTTTAACGGCACGGTTTGGGATGCCGTCAGGGCCAGGAGCCTTGTTGGTGCTCATCTGTCGGGCTATAGAGAGCAGCTCATCCGCCGAAACTGGGTGTACCACAAATGGGGCTCGGGACGCATCGTCAATCGGCAACGTGTGGGGACCAGATGGGAATAAGGCTTCTACAATTGCTTTCCGTTGCACTGGGTCAGAAGGCGCCTCAGATTTGTTGGCATGTATGCGTTTTACAACCGTCTTATATGCTCTTCCCCACGGGTCATGGTCGGCTGAATCGCATAGTTGCAGGAAGCACTCCCGTTTGCTCAACTGTATTGCCTTTTTCAGATTTCTTCTAACTGCGCTGTAAAATGCATGTAACTCTGGCCAATTGCTGGCATTTCTTTTACGGGCCCGCTGAAATCTCCTCCTGGCAGAAAGACAGATGCTTCTAGTCTCAGAAATCTCATTGGTCCACCAATAAGTCGGCGACTGGTTGCCCCTAAATGGCTTTTTGTGGCTCATACTAGCATCGCATGCAAGTAGTATATGACTTGAAAGCTGATTTGCCATCTGTTGCGCTGAACCTGAAATCTCCAAGCTCATCATCGCAGTTACGAAGTTTGGCACCCGGAGAGATTCCACTTGATAGGATAATCTCCTTGCAGGCTGGTTGATATGTCGGCGGCTTCTATCAGCTATTGAAAACAACAGAGCTTCATGGTCACTGGCAGTGTAGTGGTTACACAGGTTCCAAGTAGCCATGGGTGACAGTGAGCTCGTGACGAACGTTAAATCAATAACTGATCCCGCACCTCCCCGGTTAAATGTATTTGCATTGCCGTGGTTAAGAAGAACCACGTCTAGCGTTGCAAAGGCTTCAAGCAGTGCGTATCCCTTTGCAATGGCGTCCGAGCTGCTGGTTCTGGAGATGTCGCTCCCCCATTCCTGCGCCCAAGCATTGAAATCGCCTGCTATCACCGTTGGCTTGTGGTCTCTGGCGTCTTCTACCAGCTCATCCACAGTTGCAGCAAAGCTCTGGCGGCTGAGGCTTGGTGGAAGGTAGCAGCTATAAATCCAAAGATTTGCTAGCTTAGCTCGCACGAAGTGATTAAATGCAGCACCAAATGTTGGTCGTAGCGGGGGTCTGCCGCAGGACCATAACGCAGCTTTTCCCGATAGGCTTTGTAACCAACAGCCATCTTCTGGGGATCTATATGGCTCGCTAATGATGGCGACATCGGATCGCATATCACGCACTGTTTGTGTGAGCAGATCGCTTGCAGCCTCACAATGGTTTAGATTGAGTTGGTAAAATCTAAACATTCTTGGTGTTATTTACCTTCGCAGGTGCTTTAGATGCCATCGGGCATCTCAGGCTTCCAGCTATATGGTTATGGGGCTGTCCATTACCAGCGCAGAAAAAACATTTTGCCTCTTTGTGACACTCTCTGATTTTATGGCCTCCAGTACCACATCGGAAGCACCAGCCGCTTCTATCCACTACGCTCCCACAGTTTGCTGCGATGTGCCCAAACTCCAGGCATTTATAGCATCTTGCAGGCAAGTTTCGCTCCCGGATTCGACAGACTGACCACGCAATCTTCACCTTGCCAACTTTGAGCACTTTCGTTGCCAAGCTCGCAGGAAGACTGATGATGGCCCTCTGAGTGCCACCAAAAGCTGGACGCAGGCTTTTTATGTCACAAGATTCTAATGACACGCCAAGTTGATCTTTAAAGACCTTTTGGAGGTCTTCTGCAGTGGCTATCTCGTCCAGATCAAGGACCTCCATTCTCGTATGCTGCGTCAATGTACGCGCTTCCACCTTCCCTTCCAGAGCTGAGCCAATGTTGTCTCTGAGTTGTTGCGTGCTTTCATGGTTGGTCCCGTTGAGCTCCAGCAGAAGTGCACCTTTGGCTGTGCATTTCACTCTGCGCACACATTCACCGACACTCTTCAATTTGGCATCCTGGTTACGAGTGACCAAATTTAGCATCTCTGCATAGGACATCTTTCCCTTCGGCTCGATAATGATTGCATCCGGGCGTGTTCTCGCATGTCGTGCATTTGTCTTCCCCTTTACTTTGGTCCACTCCGTTGGAGCATCTGAGGCACTCCTCTGAGCTACTGGAGACTGAGGCGGCACTGCCAGTCCTGCAGGAGGGGCTTCCGGTCCTTTTTGCGTTTAGGCGTCTTCTTAGATGACCTCTCGATCTACCGTTTTGTCCCATTTTTTGGGGAGACCACTGTGTCTCTTTCGCTTGTCGCACCACAACTTCATTCCTCCGGTAATTTGTGTTGAAACTGTGCAAAGCCGATTTTTGCAGCCTCACCACCTTCTGCGCCAGTTCCTTCGTGATGTTGAGATATCTTGCGTCTCTCAACATTTTAGATAACTCCGAGGATTTATCCACCAGTGTCATTAGGATGCTGCGGAGGTCATCATTTAAACCCACTCCTGGGTCACACTTTTCAGCTGCGGCTACACTGAACTCAAAAGGGTTCACGGGGATATTCGCCGGGGCTGAGACTACTGTCTCCTGAATCGTACTCGATGCTATCATCGGGACCGAGCCTATTGCAGGACCATTCTCCACAGCCACGCCAGCCATCTGCTTTGGCCAGCTGCCTTTGGGCGTCTGGAATTGCTGAGGGGGAGACCTCGGAATCCTCGATCCCCTTAAGAATGCCAGACTCTCATCTCCATCCATAATCCAGGCCCTCTAGTTCTTCCTACTAGGGTCCCGCGTTGGCCAAACGGTTTCCCGTTGGCTTTTAACCGTTGGGGGTTATACCGCCCCGACTCGGTTGCCAGAGCCAAACTTGGTGTACCGCTTAACGGCGTTGGTTGACTTGCCAAACAATGACCGTACACTTTAATCCGCTAGTAAGAAGAACAAGAAGGGCCTTTGCAGAAGCTAAGTCCAAATTATAGCTTTTACGTGGGAAAAATTAAAAGAGTTTTTTAAAATTCCCTTGCAGATTAATATTTGGCACAGAAATCCGAAAGAAATCCGAAAAGGAAACAAAAAGAGAGGTTTTTGCAGATGCTAGAACCAACCTTATCGTCTTTAAATTAATAATTTGCACGTTGAAGTTCAAATTATCAATATGCAGCGCAAATTTAAATTTGGCGCGCAACTTTAACCGCTTCGCCGCAATCCGCTGATCTGGCAACGCCGAGTTGATCAGCCGGTGACCGGCAACTCTATGCGTTGGAAGCAACTCTGCACGATCAGCTGGTGTAAGCGAGGAAGCTAGTCAGCATAAATTTCTGCGTTGAGTGAAAATTGTTGTTTGTTTTTTGCCGGCACCCACACTAAAACAAGTGAAGCGCGCCAATAAACAAAAATAAAAATCACCCTCAACCAGAAGAAAGCGCTGGGAACTGTCCTCTTCGCAGTCTGATGAGGCGTTTGTAGTACCGGGCACCAACTCACACGTACGTACCGCAAAAGGCCAGGAAAAGCACTGATCCAGTCCTTCTCTTTTTCTAGGTGAAATATACAAATTCTCAGGAGCAACGGAAAAACGCAACCGCACTTGGAAAAATAACTCAGTGTCCAGTGTCCACTCCGGCTATGTGTCACTACATGTTTGATTGACAGGGCATACAAATAATAGGCAGTGACGTCACGAGCTGCCAACGGAAAGGCGAACAGGCAAATGCAGCGAGGAGAGAAGCGACAAACATACACACACGCACGCACACAGCATTGATCAGCAAACGGCGATACAAATTGCCAAAAAGTACAGCTTTGGCAAAAGGCAGTAAAGCACACAATACGCACACACATACTGTGGCAAAGAGAGGAGAAGAGAGAGACGGCGCATGCCTACTACGCATTAGAGCACACGTCCAAGGCAAAGCGACGATCGGCCGCGAGCAAGCTCACGCAAACACACACACGCCCACTGCACGTATGCAGGCATGTATGCCTGACCTAGGCGACAAATGAGAGGCTTGTCGCTGACGCTGACGCCATCGTATAGCTGCCATAGGAACAGTGGCTTTTAATGCTATTAATAAACAATCAAAAGAAAATGGTCAGATGCCAATTAAAACTTTGTATGAAGATCTTTGTTATTTTTGAGATATCTCAACCAAACTCACAGATTATAGATTTCGTACTCATTGTAACATTCTGTGAAAATTTGGTCAAGATCGGATCACTATATCATATAGCTGCCATAGGAACAGTGGCTTTTAATGCTATTAATAAACAATCAAAAGAAGATGGACAGGGGGATGGGGTGGGGGAGGGGGGGTGTTACGATTAATTGGTGTTGCGACTTTCAAAATCAATTTTTAGTATATTGCACTGTTACTCGCTCTATATATATATAAATACAGAGCGAGTAACAGTGCCATATACTGAAAATTGATTTTGAAAGTCGCAACACTAATGAATCGTAACACCCCCCTCCACACCCCATCCCCTGTCCATCTTCTTTTGATTGTTTATTAATAGCATTAAAAGCCACTGTTCCTATGGCAGCTATATGATATAGTGATCCGATCTTGACCAAATTTTCACAGAATGTTACAATGAGTACGAAATCTATAATCTGTGAGTTTGGTTGAGATATCTCAAAAAATAACAAAGATCTTCATACAAAGTTTTAATTGGCATCTGATTGTTCCTATGGCAGCTATATGATATAGTGGTCCGATCTTGACCAAATTTTTTCAGTATGTAGCAATGAGCAAAAATACATAATCTGTAAGTTTGGTTAAGATAGCTCAAAAAACAAAAAAAATTTCATACTAAGCAATGTTGACCTTTGACCCCCATTTTAGCCCCTTCCAGTGGGGATATCAAAAAATCCCGTCTTATTGCTCGATAATTATGTCTCAGCTATGTTGTGTAAAAATTTCATCTCAATATCTTGAACCATTTGGCCTACAGCGTGATGACTCAGTCAGTCAGTCAGTCAGTCAGGACAAAGAGTTTTATATATATAGACTAAGGGGTTTGCCCCCTGCTCGCTTCGCTCGCCAACCCCCGGCTCGCTACGCTCGCTGAAATCTCGGGGAAAAATGTTGAGTGAAAATAGGCAACATTTCTCACAGCTATAGCCAGACCTTATGTCATTTCTAATTAGATAGCGGGAATTGTAAATTCAATTTTTCCCTGTAATTGGACTTAAGATAATGGTAATAAGTAAAACTTTATATAATACTTGGGGGTTTGCCCCCTGCTCGCTTCGCTCGCCAACCCCCGGCTCGCTACGCTCGCTGAAATCTCGGGGAAAAATGTGGAGTGAAAATAGGGAACATTTCTCACAGCTATAGCCAGGCCTTATGTCATTTCTAATTAGATAGCGCGAATTGTAAATTCAATTTTTCCCTGTAATTGGACTTAAGATAATAGTAATAAGTAGTACTTTATATAATATAGAGAATTTACATTTTCGCTGCTCGCTGTTTTAAAGTTTTCGCTGCAATTGGATTATTGCAGCCAGAGCGAGTAACAGTGCCATATACTGAAAATTGATTTTGAAAGTCGCAACACCAATGAATTGTAACACCCCCCCCCGCTCCCCCTTTCCCGTCCCCCAACCCCTCCCCCTCCCCCTGTCCATTTTCTTTTGATTGTTTATTAATAGCATTAAAAGCCATTGTTCCTATGGCAGCTATACGATATAGTGATCCGATCTTGACCAAATTTTCTCAGGATGTAGCAGTGAGTAAGAAATACATAATCTGTGAGTTTAGTTAAAAAAGCTCAAAAAACAAACAAAAATTTCATACTAAGCAATTTTGACCTTTGACCCCCCATTTTAGCCCCTTTCAGTGGGATATCAAAAATTTTCGTCTTATTGCACGATAATTATGTCTCAGCTATGTTGTGTAAAAATTTTATCTCAATATCTTGAATCGTTTGGCCTACAGCGTGATGACTCAGTCAGTCATTCAGTCAGTCAGGACAAAGAGTTTTACATATTATATATAGGTATATGCATGTGGGTGTGTGTAAGTGCATGTGCAATTATAAAGAAGAGGAAAAGAATTAATAGTAAATAAGTGAGTGAAAGTGCGGGGACCTGGAATTCTCGTTGCGGCCTCTTAGGTTTTCACCACAGTAACCACGGGATCTCCCACTCTCCCCGTCCATGATCTTGTCACAGTCGCTTAGGTTTCTACCACGGCTGTGACCGGATCTGGGTTTTCTTCACTGGCAGTGTTTAACTTGCTGCTCTTGCTAAATTCAAGAAATCAATAGAACGGGATCACATGTACTCACACCGATATAAATACATATATATATATATATATTTACTCTCACATAGCAGTTTTATGTTAATGTATCCATAATTCAGTGGGTACTTGCTGTTCGTTTCGCCAAAGTCCCACCAGGGTGACGAGGTTTTGGCCACTACCGATACGCTGTGTTAGTATTTATGCCCGTTTAGGCCCTGTCGTTTCATTGTCCGAGTGTATGCCTAGTAAACCCTAGTAAACTAGTAAACCGTAAACCGGCAAACATAGCATCGTGATATAAAATCACGCTTCTCACTATCAGTAGTTCCAACAACTTTAAGAAATTTTCTGTAAAGTGACCCTGGCTGGACTGAGACATACCCCAGCCTGAGGAACTAGAAAGAAATAGCAGGGAGAAAGAGGACAAAAAGACAAAAATACTGGTATTACTTGGTGTTGGCCCTGCCATTGATCCTGTACTATGCCAAGGAAAGTTTTTCAGGATCCCTATTTATAGACCAAGATTGGCTAGGTTACCTCCATTCGGGTTTGCATAGTTCCAAAAAAATAATAAAAATGTAAGCAGACATAGTTATATTTTTCATTCACAATAAGGAATTTCTATCATTTCTAATCACAATACTATCAGTTCTAATCAGACCCATTAAAGAACAATTTGGGACTAACATATTCAAGTATATATGAGCTCCTGTAAATAAGGTTATTCGTAATAAATATTTATATGAGCTGCAGTAAATTAGGTTATTCGTAATAATTATTTATATAAACTTAAATATAAATAATATAAATATGTGCAAGCATATAAATATTTATATTAGAGGTTATATACTATAAGGAATTTATTAGTTTGAATACTACAGAATCATTTTTCTGCACTTAATTCAGTTAAAACGAAATATAATTTAAGCAAAAGACAAAATCAAAACTTTTATTTTGTGCGTGAGTGTAAATTGCTTTCGATGCTAACAGCTGATTACTTTACTTTACTTGCGATGGCCAAACTCGGTCAAAGCCACTGATCTAAGAGAGCCAAATAGACGCTTTCACTCTCTTATCTCAGGTTGCTACTGCACGCATGAGAGAGCAGCAGACGCTCTATCCACTATTATCAGCGGACGTAAGATAAGCTTTTGTCGTGATATCGTTTTAGCTAACATTTAAGAAAGAGACAGCTTAAATCAGCATCCCACGCAGAAAGATCTTTCGGTGTGTTGGTGAGGGAGAAATAACGATTGCACGTGCAAAAGCAAAAGCTCTGTTGGCTCAATTGAATAAGCTAAATGTTAGGGCACCCAAAAGCAAAAACAAAGTCAATGAAATGCACACAAAAATACAAAAGAAATAAAATATTTGTTTTGATTTTCAGCAACTAAAGACATTTTTGCCGTGGCATATTTGTCTGCGGAAGTTGGACTGAATTTAAATTACGTTAGATTATATCACTTTTCAAAATCAAGCCAAAAATTCAAACATATTACATTAACCTTTGCCTGTGCATAATTTCTTGCAACACTTAACACTCATATTAATTAATTAAAAACTCCTTATGGACCCAGATTTTGTTGGCAGTTTTACTTATGCTTGTACTTTCAAAACTGTAATTGCCGCCCCAAAAAAAACAGCTGGTTATATTTTTGCTAAGCTTTTTAATCAATCATTTGACAAGAATTCATAAATTCTAACTAGGGGCCGATTATTTCTGGTAAGTTGTCCAACGTTAGAAAATTCACAGAGTATAATTTTTCACTTCTTTATTGCTTCACTTTAGGTTTTCAACTAACTTAAACTATGGTAACTCTAACTAGTGCATAGAAAAAAAATATATATAAATATATATAAAATATATATATATATATATATTATATAAAATATAATAAAGCTAACTTTGGCGCGCCAAAGTTTGGATACCCTGCAGTGCCCTGTGTAAGCCGTCAGATTTTTTACAAAATTTGTTAAATGTTGATTTCGAACCGATCGTTCCTATGGCAGCTATATGATATAGTAGTCCGATTTACACCAAATTTGGTTAGCCTGTTTAGAACTTAATCAAACACACAATGTCTATATTTGGGTGAGATATCTTGAGAAACAAAAAAGTTTTTCATACTAAATCTTTATTTCCAACCGATCGTTCCTATGGCAGATAATTGATATATTGCCCACCTGGAAATCCTTCCCTGGAAATTGCCATTTGTTGCGCTTGTGTTCCTTCAAATATTCGTCTTTCCATCGCAAGCAAAACTGTTGGCTTATGGCTTTGAGCCGCCGCCATCGGTTTTTAATGGACATGGCTGGTTCCTCAACTCCTGTCTCAGAGACGGACAGAAGTGGAGCCCCGATCAGGAAGTGGCCCGGTGTCAATGCCAAAAGGTCTGAGGGATCTTCCGACATCGGGGAAGTCAGCCTTGAGTTTAGGCAAGCTTCAACTCTACACAAGAGCGTGGAAAGCTCTTCGAATGTGTATTTCGCGGAAGAAGTGGACCTATAAAAGAGAGTCTTGAAACTTTTTACGCCTGCTTCCCATAGACCGCCCATTTGAGGAGCGCTGGGAGGATTAAAGTGCCAGGATAGGCCATTTTGACTAAACTTTGTTCTCACCAGCTTAGTAATTTCTACGAAATCCTTTGTCAGTGCTCTGGAAGCACCAACAAAGGTTTTCCCATTGTCGGAATACATTCGACGAGGTCAGCCACGTCTCGAAACAAATCGGGCAAACGCGGCCAGGAACTTTTCTGCTGTGAGATCGGATGTGGCCTCTAAATGGAAAGCTCTCCAACGAAAGCATACGAAGACACAAACGTAACCCTTAGTTATCAGGCACGCACGACCTGTATAACTAGACCGAGTACTTTAAAAAAGTAAAAATGGGTCTATTAATTATTATTGTCCGCATAAATTCCATGAACTCCATAAGGCTTTGCTGGAGGTTAAATAATATTGCTTCAGGATTGCTCTGTTGCTGCTCCGGTGGTTGATACTGCTTTGCCGTGTTGGGTTCCATTTGTGAAAACGGTGTATTTGAGGCAGGGGGCTCCAGTCCTGATTTTAACACGTTTGCGAATGTCACGTTTTTAGACCCAGTACTTTCAAAAAGTACAAATGGGTCTATTACGTTTGTGAAAATGTACGTAACAGACAGAAAGAGGCGTGGCAGACCCTATAAAGTATAAATATTCTTGATCGGCATCAACCGACAATAGCCGAGTCGATATAGCCATGTTTGATGCTAGCGACTTGATTTTTGGTACATATAATAAAGACTATAGTCCAAACCTTTCCTGAAAATCTCATTCCAATCGGATGATAAACGCGGACTAACAATGTTACGTTCAAAAGGAAGAAGAAGAGACGCTAGCGACCTCTGTGCTTATTAACTTATCTTCGTAGTGGCGCCATCTTTTAAATGGTACGCAACAGTGATGAACAGTCTATAATGAACGGTTTGCACTCAAAAAGAACTGGGTCTCCTACTGTCGAGCATGCTCTACTGTAGCTTACTGCATTTTTTTTTTAAATTTTTTATCGAAAAAATTTTGAAATGACTTTCAACTATTTGTATAAAATATGGGCAAAGCAATAGAGAGTCATTTTTAGACCCAGTACTTTAAAAAAGTACAAATGGGTCTATTAAGTTTGTGCAAAAAAAAAAATGTGCGTAACAGGCAGAAGGAGACGTGGCAGACCCCATAAAGTATATATATTCTTGATCAGCATCAACAGCCGAGTCGATATAGCCATGTCCGTCTGTCTGTCTGTCCCTTATTTGAGCTCCTAGATCTCAGAGACTATAAGAGCTAGAGACACCAAATTTGGCATGTAGGCTCATCTATATCTCCCATTGATCAAGTTTGTTTTAGATGTTTGCCCACCCCGGAAATTAAAATACACAATTTCGAATTACAAGAGCCCCTATAATGCAAGAGACTTGTGTTGGTGAACGCTCTGGAGCACGTCGTTCTTTCTATGGGTAGGGAGCCCATCAACTGCGTTTGCAACTTCTTCCTGTGGATTATGCATACCTTGCAGGAGCCTATGGTGGATTTGACAAGAACCTTCACCTTTGGAATCCAGGACTTGGCCCGTATGAGGCGCACCATTAACTGGTTACCTCAACTTGACCCTCAACAAAGAGCTAACGGGAAGTTCTTTGTGGTGGCAAGGACCAGAATGGTTACAACAGGCCGCGGATAAATGACCCATTCCAGAAGTCATCGAAGAGACTGTTTAAGAGCAGCGCGCTCTGAAGTGCAATGCTGCGCAAGTGCCTACAAGCTGTATTTTAGGCCGTTTTTCAAGGCTAGACAAGGCATTGCGATCCTTCGCGCGGGCCCTGCGGATTATTAAACTATACCGGAAAACATCGGTCACTTTTCCAGTGGAGCTCAGCAGCGCGGAACTTACTGAGGCTCAAGACCGAATTATGATGACACAGCGCACAGAATACCCAAAGGAATACTGCTGTTTAACGGACAAGAAACAGCTCCACAAATCCAGTAGCATTGCCAATTTAAATCCGTTTGTCGACCAGAAGGGTATACTTCGCTTTTGCGGACGTGCAAATGCGTCCGCCTCCTTAAGCTACGACGAAAAGCATCAATCCTCCTTTCTTATGATTGTGACTTTTCAGGTAAGTTGAGGACCAGTAAACAAAAAAAGAATGAAACCAAAAAAAAGTTATTTTATCAAAAAAAAAAAATTAAACGAATTGAATTTATTACCTTTTTAATACAAAAGGCACCACGAACTTTTAGTTATTTCTTTCTCCGCACTCAATTTTAGCACAAAATTCTATTATTTTTTTCTAATGTAATTTAAATTTTCAGTACTTTACTGTACGTTAATTCACTTTAGATTTTTTTTTGTCGATTTTAAGCCGCGCATGACTTGTTGGCTTGAGGTTCAGCTAGAGAAAGAAAGACTGTGCGTCATCTATTTTTGTTTAAAGGCCGGGTTTTACGGAAATATCTTTTCCCTGGTTTTCGGCACTCTTCTACCGATTTTCCGTTTTGCTGTCTAATCAGCTGACTACAAGTTAGCATATATGGTCAGCTAATTTAGGCCAGTCTCAAAAACAGATTGCTCTAATATTTTCTTTTACAGTAATAAGTATGGGCCTGAAGGATACAACCAAATATACACTATAGGGATAATAACCTATCTTATTAACAAGTATACTTCGTGGGTGTGCCTATTTATTTATTTAGTTCTTTTGTATTTATGCGTGTAGAAAAAAAAAATTTCATAGTTAGTTTTAATATGCTTCACTTTACTATTTAGGCCCATACTCTAGAAAATTATAGCGCATAGTTTTTGGCTGCAAAATAATATATTTCGACCATAATAATATTGGACAAGCGGCTCGTTACACACCCCCCTGGCAATATCACACTTAGTCACTGCAAGTGACGAAGTGGGATGCCCGCTTCAAACGTTCATATAGTATTTACTGTCCTTAGCGTGGAACGTGCCATCTAGTGTTTGCATAGTAAAAAAGGTACAGAAAATGATCTACTGATACCTTCGACTGTCCCGAGAAACGTTACTTCCAATTTGCTATCGTCAAGCTAAACCTACCGAGCCTCAAGTGATTATTCTGTCGAAAACCAAATGGAGAGCTTATCAGCGGCTCGTTACAAAATTTTTAGATGGAATCTATTTAATTAACCGAATACATTTGTTAATCAAAAAATAAATTGAAATAAATTTTTTATATAAAAAAAAAACATTATAAAGAAATATCAAAACAGAACATTTTAAAACGAATTGCATCAAAATATTCATTCACGTTTCGATGAAATCAGAGTTTGAACTAGCCATCGCCAAAGTGACTTCTGTCTGAGTAGCGTGCGAGTGCCTGGGTTCTTTGTAATTAAATCAAACTTAGCACCAAATGCTAATCAAGAGCTATAAGTTTCGCCTTTTGTCGAAATAAAATAGAGGCTTGGCATATGCTTTACTTTGAATGCGTACGAATGTCACATGCGACATTAGAGAACTGCCCATATACTCGTATTTATTTAACACAAACATTCCATTTTTCTCTTTGCTTTCAGGCCATTATAAAAAGCAAAGCTATTTACTAGGACCACCCAATCAACACCTAACGTTCGAGCAGCTAGAGAGGAATGAAAAGGGACTCAGTGTTGATTTAAAATTTTAAGCTGTTTTTACTAATTTGAGTTCGCTGATTTCAAATCTAATCTCCATTTTTCTCCATCAGGTACTAATCGTATTCTTGTCTTTTTATCATCAAAAGAAGTTTAAAAACTTATAACTTCACTCCACATTTAACGATTTTCAAAAATTTTATTCTTTTTTTAAATAACAATTACATCTTAAAAAAAAAAAAAGAAAAACAATTTTGAAAACTGGCGAATGAGGAGTAAAGTATTGGTTTTTTTTAACTTTTTGTTAATGATAAAAAATCAAAAATTTAATTAGTACCTTTATCTTAAAAACGCGAGCTGATGGAAGAAAATGGAGACTAGATTTGAAATCAGCGACCTAAATTAGTGAACAATTGCAATTAAGTTACAGACAAAATGGCTGAGTGGTGATTGTTTAATTAAAAAAAAATCAAAAAAATACATTTTACAAATGGTTATTTTCTTCAAATTGATCGGCTTGGAGCCAATTGTTTATTTTTTTTTATGAGTAATCAAATTAAAATAGATGGAGCATTAAAAATAAACCTTTTAAATAAGATATTTTAAAAAAAATTTACTAAATAAACGTTTTCGATGAGTTGTAATTACATTATTATATTAAAAAATTTTATATTTGCGCACCGACTACAAAAAAATATAGCTCCTTTTATTCGAAACATGATTACCTAGAAGTTTTAGACCAAAACTGTGAAATTTTACTCTCATTTATTTTTATTTTTTTTTTATGAATTTTTAAAACACAAAAATTGATTTTTTGCTAAAAATTAATTTTTTTCTTAAACTTTCAACGATATCTTTGAAACTACTAAACAAATTAAAAAAAATCAATGTAAGCACGGCTTGTAGATAATATTGTTGACGAGTTTCGATTTTTTTTTGACTGAATATGGTGAACCTTTTTCAAGTTATTCCAAGATATGTAGGGGTAGTGCCTTAGATTTGGACAAAACGGTATATTGCGTAAAGTTTAGCTGAGGGAAAAAAACCAAGTGCGGATTTGGATTCAGCGTACCAAAATTACATTAAAAACAGCATTCAGCTCTTAGTTAAAAAAATCTTGTTCCCTGTGTAACTAATTTATGTATATGTATAGTTTGGACATAATAGTAATAAATAAATGGATTAAATAATTAATTAAACAAAAAAATTAAAAAAAAATTAATTATTAAACCATACATAATAGATATTATAAACTAAGCAGATGACTTCTGATATTCAAATTTGGTAAATCGTAAACTTGTTTGCCGTTTTCAACAAAACTAGTCTCTAAAAGTGCGCTTACACACGAGGATGCGTTTGCTCCCATTGGGGAAATGAGGCGACCCACGTAACTTGCCATACAAAATCAAAGGCAACTGTCTGTGTCGCTGGCTTACGCAGGGACTACCAACTTGTTTTTTGTGCGATGGTCTCACAATATCGATAAAATTTAGGCACTTATCGAGATTTTTTGCAGGCAAGAAACAGCTGATTGAGAATTAACCGTGAAAGAAAATTTGAAAAAATAATTGAATTGACTAATTTCCATAACAGTATTTGTTTTTAATAAAGCTGTTACTGAACTGGAGCTCTGCACTGACGCTGAACCTTTTTAATTTGTTTTTTCCTAATATTAAAGAGTTTAGGGTGCACTTTTCTAAGTATGTGCAACGTAATTGCCAATTTAATATGAACTATTTAAGTTTTTGTATTAACCATATCATTTTTAATATGAAAAATAAAAAAAGATGTGTATTCTGTCTTAAGACATTGCTCAAACATCACTGGATTATATTCATGTTCGTACTGGCAGCAAAAGTACCCATGCAATCAGCTGACTATGGATGCGTCAAACGCAATCGAAACAATTTTCGGATCTTTTGCGTGACCCCTCACGCAACTGAAAGATCCAACTAGTGTAAATAAATAAATAAATCGACTTGTGAGTTCTAACGACATTTTTAACCCTCTACTGCATGAGCATAGAAATAATAAAGGAAAAAAATTTTTTGAATGTAATTATGTGTTTATTTAGGCCAAAATAATATATATTTGGACATAGAAATAATAAAGGAAAAAATTTTTGAATGTAATTATGTGTTTATTTAGGCCAAAATAATATATATTTGGACTTTTTTTTTTTTTGGGGGCATAGTTTGGGGTGGGGGAAATGGGGCCATATATGGCTTTGTATGCATTCAGCTGATTCCAGAGTTTGCCATATATGGCTCTGTATGCATGTATGCATTACTAGGTGTATAAGGTGTATGAGCGGAAAGAACAATCGTTTTTGCAGAGTTGCCTTTGCTTTTTCCAGGTGGGAAAATGCCCAATATGGTCCTCCCGAACAGAATTCAATGGAATTTCCTGGTGCTTTCGTCTTTTGCTGGTAGTAGGAGTACCATCCCTACTTGTACACGGGGATGAAGTTGGAGTCATCGCAGGTCGTCCGCGCTTCTTTACTTTTCCTGCCTTGCACAGGTGCTCAGCTATTAAAAGCTTGAAATCGAAGAGTGGCATATACTGATCTGACTTACGACGCCATAGAATCCATGAATTCACTACGCACATATCAATCATGTGAAAAAATATTTTCTTATACCATTTTCTTGAGCGCAATTGAATTCTATAAAGTCCAAGTAAAGAATCCAGTAGGTCAACGCCACCCATATAATTATTGTAAGCATCAACTGCCTTAGAAGAGCTGATTTCTACATACTTATTGTCTTTCTTACTGAATCGTTTTTTTGTTGTAACAGGATTGCTTACCACGTAACTAGAAAGAATGTTGACTACTTTATTGTCAAACCAAGAGACGAGGCCAAGCTGAATTCCATCGATAATAGCTACTTTTTCGACCATGCTTCCACGTCCTTGGCTTTTCAACTCTTTTTCAGTTGGCATCTTTGAATTGGGTACTCGATTGATTCTTACCGTACCTAAAGCTAATATACCATTTTTCAAAAGGTAGACTTCAAGATTTGGACTATTGAACCAATTGTCGAAAAATAATTTGTAGTTTTTTCTTTTTGCTACGGTTGCCGATAGCCTAGATACAACATTTCCGCTTACTCCCAAATTAGGCGCTCCCTCCGGATATGTATCACTTTGGGCTCCCGCAAAAATATCAAAGTCGTAGCTAAGACCTGATACTCCACTCAAGATAAAATTGTTGAAGCCCCATTTGTGAGGTTTTGCCGGATTATATTGTTTTAAGTGGTGACGGGACTTCGTGGGAATAATTTGCTCGTCAACCACCAAATGTTCTTCCTTAGGTACGAGCAGTAATTGATTACGGATTTTGTCCAGCACCGGTCGAATCTTGAATAGCTTGTCAAACCCGGCTTCCCCTGCCAACTTCATATCGTTAGAAAACGTTTTATAGTTTCCCATCGGTTGCAACTCATTGTGCCATATATAATTTCTTGACCCAGAGTCGAATTCCAATAGAGTCTTGAAGATGGTAATTGTACCAACGACATGTATATGACCATGCCTATAAATTGATCTACTTCATTTCGAGTAATACCAGCGGGCTTATTTATATCAACTTGGAGTGCATATAGATTTGACTGATCAACCAAGAAATTCATCGATCGTCGTTGAAAAAAATTAAAAAAGTCTGCCGGTGTCTCCAGTTCATTGATACAAGTTGAAAGATTGGTATTTCCTTGAAATGGAGAGGTCGCATTCAAATACGGTGGTAAGTGACCAGCTTTCCATATCGGTGCTTCTGTCTTTTTTCTTGGCACTGGCTTTGGCTTTGCTTTAGAAGTGCACGGCTTTTCACAGATGTCATCGGAACTACTCTCATCGGTCTCCAAAATATAAACATCTTCCTCTTGGATTTTTTGATTTTCAACAACTTCGTCTTCGGAATCGGCTATGCTGTCATCATCACTTTGAAACGGATCATCGATTTCGTTCACGTATTGCAAACTACCGTAAAATAATTGTGCATTCATTTCTAAAAGAAAACAAGTGCAATTGTTAAGCTAATATGCTAATAATGCATATGTACATAGAATATAAACATGCACGCGTTACTGCATATATATGGCGTCCACAGTTTTTTGCATAGAATAGTATATGTGATGCTCACCTATAGTCAAATTCTATTTTTTATGAACGAAAACTTTATATTCTCTTAGAAAAAAATACGTTTCAGTGATAAAACTGATATTTAGTGCAGTAATTTTAATTTCACCACAATTCACTTTCGTTCGTCTGCTTGAGACGCGAGCAAAAAACTGATTGAAACTTGAGATAAGGCAACACAAAGAAGTTCTGAGTATAGACATCTAACAGAAAATAGTTGAAAGAGAATAAGTGATAACAAACGGTTTAGTATATGTACCGTTTTATTGCAAAAAAAAATTATTGAAAGTGAGAAGCCATATATGGCTTTGTATGCGGTAGAGGGTTAATGTTTATTGATTTGAATTTTTGGCTGACTCGAGATGGGATCGATCAGACAACTGCAGAACTCACACTTTCCTTGAGTCAGCTCAGACGCAAAAATTCTAGCTCACCTCTAGTAACTGAGCGAAACACAGCGTCGAATAAGGATCAGCTCGTTCTGACGAACACGTTAATCATGTACAACGTGCAGCCTTCGATCCGAAATGTTTTGCTCATGTTTGTTCACTCTGCGTAACTAAGCATTAAATAAACTCAGTCTTTGTTCACGAACAGCTCATTCGTGTATTTTGCTTTTGCAATAATATGATTTGCGTCTAGCTGGCGACAAAACGCATGTACAATGTACATGCATTGTACATTGTACATTGTACATATATTGTTTTTATTTGCGATCAGACTCTCAGAACAAATACGCTCAAATACGCACACATTGTCAGCTTGACATAAGGGAAGATGCTATGTTTGGAACATTTTGTCAAAAATAATTAAGGAAGAGGAATGGATGGATTTGTATACTGACAATCCTGCAATATTTTAAAATATTCGCAGAAAAATTCATCAAATCTAACCCGACATAAGTGCTGCAAATCGCTTAAGGGGACGAAGTTGCTAAAAACTGTGACTCCACACGAAAAAAAAGCCACCATTGACGGTTGTGTGGCCTGGGTTACTCAGGATTGCCAACTCTTCTCAGCAATCGATGGAGTTGGATTTTGAGCTCTCGCAAAAATTTTGATAAATATTGGAGCGAAATACTAAACACTTTGTTGGCTGCCAAAAATCCTCAAGGCTAACCTTCCACGTGGGTGCCGGCTGGGCAATGGACACTGTATTGTCCCGTGCAAACGGATCATACATTGTCTTATGTCTGTCCGAGGCAATGCAGTGTCTAGCCAAGGTGACCGTCTTGCAGCCTTCTTTGACTTTGGGCTGGAAAACTGTGGATCAGAACCATGGCTATAGGTACTTAGCGATAAGTATAAAATCGATATTGGGAGGTGCTCCAGAAAATAAATAACCGCCATGGGGGGTCATAAGGATTAAACAGGGGCTGGGATGTCAGCCCAAACGTCGGTGGAAAGCGTGATTGCTACCAACGACGGGCACGGTGAGGGACAATCCTAACTGCGTGTCGCCAGTGGTCACATTGCAACAGGCTCAAGTCTGCTCCAAAGGCAGGACTGCGTGGACCTAGAGCCACTGGCCACGGAGACGGTATTTGTGTTCGGCGGCCCATCTCTAACGGATCAAGAACAAGCGCAAGTGCTAGCTCGGATGCCGTTAAAAGATGAGTTAGATTGACTCAAGTCAGATTGACTCAAGTTTCTCAAGGGACTTGAAGGCAGCGAGCCAGCGTCACTGACCACGAAAGAGAAGATGAGCTGGGCTATCAAATCATTCCATCCCTATAAATCTGCAGGACCGGATGACATCAGATCAATCATGTTGCAAGCGGTGTGCGAACTCCTCTTACCATCACATCACATCACATCACATGAGCACATCTTTGATCAGCTGCCGGAGTTGGCGCAGTTTATACGCACAGATAGCAACGATCGCTTAAGTATACAGGCATCGATATATCATTTGCCGCCGTTGCTGTTGCTCTGTTTGCCAAAAAATTTAAAAACCAAAAAGACTGAAATGGAATTGAGTAACGTTGAGCTTATGCGACGAAATCTACAGATATTTAATCTGAAAACCAATCCGAAATGGTATCGAGACTCGATAGATCACAGCGATGATGACAAGGTGTTTACAATGCGCGGTAATTGGATACAACAAAGATCGTTTAAGGATGTGCCAGTCACCATGAAAATGCTTAAATATAATTCGAATTTTCAGGAGTTTATGCAACTGGCGCATACATGGAGTCTTATACAATCGCCGCAGTTTATCAAATTATTTGGTTTGACATTATCGGTGCCATATACAATGGTAATGGAGTACTTGAAATATGGGCCGCTCAACAAAGTTCTACAGGTGCATCGAGACATAAGCATGTACTGTCAGCTGGATGTGATGCATGGTTTAGTGCGTGGCATGCATTACCTGGAGGATAAAAAGATAATACATAACTACATACGTCGACTCTCTATGTTTCAAAATATGAGCCTGAGAAGTATGTACTTGATGCCAAAATTAGCGATCCTGGCTACTGGACTCAAGCACACAGCTCTGGGTATTTGCAACAACCATCTATGAGATCTTCTCTCAAACAGCGGGATCTGATACGCAATCTTACCATCGATGGAGGCATATTAAAACCGCTGCATTCTGGCTTATGCTCACCTGAGATGTATAACACCATTATGGATGGTTGGAGCGATGATCCTGATAAGCGCTTCAGTCAGCATGATATATTTACAGCCCTGAAAGGCATTAATACCCGCTTACAACAAAACTATGATGTGCCTGAAACCGTATGGATGATTATAATGGTGAATTTATGGCCATGAATAATGGACATAGCATGTCAAATGGACGCCATGAGTCCGAGTGCCAAATGGATGATACGAGTTCAAGGAACTGAAAAGTGTGCTGCTCAACAATGATTTTATACGCGAAATTGACATAATTTGTACAAAAAATTGCTGAGCATCATTTTGAAATATTTTGAATTTGGATCGTTCATTGTGTATTGTTTCAGCAAGCTAGATCTCACAAATGCCAAATTATTGACATTTGCTTTGGACATAGCACGTGGCATGAACTATTTGTCCGGAAAGGGTTTGATTCATCGTGATCTGGCTGCACGCAACATTCTTTTTGATCGTTCATGTGTGAAAATCTCTGATTTTGGACTGGCGCAATTTTCGAATGGCGATGGTTATTACTATGGCATCAGTAAACGAGATATACCCATTAAATGGTACTCACCGGAAGCCATTGAAACCAGCAAATTCGGATGTATGGAGCTATGGCGTAACGCTCTTTGAAATGTTTTCACGGGGCAAGATACCAAATCGAAATTGGCGATATTGCAACGTTATCGCAGCCACAACAAATGCAACAGCAACAACTGCACTTGCAGCAACCATCACATTAGAGGACGCACAACATTAGAGGACGGATGACATGAAGCGCTATTGGAAGCAAACACAACAACGAATGCGGCAGATCAACAAACGCACAACAACCAACAACAGCAACTGTAAACAAATTGAAATGTAAAAAAAAGCTAGATAATCACCTTGGCCGTGTTTTAAACACGCAAAATATAATTGTGGAATGTTTTTATCTTATCATTTTAAGATTGTTAAACTTTTTATTTGAACTATACACACACACACGTTTTCTAAACGTCGGACGTTTTCTGGCGGACCACAAAACTGAGGCAGTGCTTATTAGCAGCCGCAAAAAGGTTGAACACGCTACCCTGAGACTCGACGGAGTATCTGTCGTCTCAAAAAGGTCGATTCGCTACCTTGGAGTACATATAGACTCGCGCCTAAGCTTCAAAGAACATCTGCAGAACACACAGAGGAAGGCTGCCCTCACCACGCAAAGGTTATCGCGTATGATGGCAAACCACGGAGGGACCAAATCCAGCGTTAGGCGGTTGCTTAGCAGCGTGCTGCGATCTACAATTCTTTACGCGGCCCCGGTCTGGGCAAACGCGGCGAGCACACCGTCATATATGAGGGGAGTCTGCACTACATATAGGCAATGTGCGATTAGAGTCTGCAGTGCTTTTCGCACTGTCTCAGCCGATGCAGCAATGGTGATTGCAGGTATGATCCCGCTGGAAGTGCTGGCTGCTGAGGCCAAGGAGATCTATGAGGCTAAATCTGAGGAGCTAGACCGGAGGTCCCTGCTGGAGCTGAAATCGGAAGCCCGGAGAGCGAGCATTGACAGATGGCAACATGACTGGGAACAAGCGTCAACTTGGACGATGGACGGCGCGGCTAATCCCAAGGCTCGAGCCGTGGATAAACAGGAAGCACGGGGAGGTAAACTTCCATTTATCTCAGATACTGAGCGGTCATGGCTGTTTCAGACAGTATCTGCATAGATTTGGCCACGATGAGAGCCCCCTCTGCCCACTGTGTGGGGTGGTTGAAGACGCCGAGCACGTACTGACCGAGTGTCCACGTTTTGAGCCGGAGAGAAGAGTCGCTGAAAACAGTCTAGGTGACGACATTGAGGTGAGCTCACTAGTTGAGCATATGCTATCGTGTTCGGCGAAGTGGTCAGCTGTGTGCAGTTTTGCCAACTCCGTGATGACGAAGCTCAGGACCCTAGAGCAAGCAAGGAGACAACTTCCCTAGGAGACAGGCATGTTTTGCCATCAACTGGATCTGTGAAGCAGTAACCAACGTCAGTCCCGCAGTTCCAGTTCGAGTTCACAAATTATTGGTTCACAAATTATTATTAACCAATACCTATCTTCTGTAAATACCTCCTCCTCTCCTTTTATTCACTATACTTTTAAATAAAACGAATTAAAAAAAAAAAAAAAAAACGTCGGACGCACGTGCTTTATAGCCACCGAGTTTGTTTGAAATTAAGCTTAATACACTTATAAACTATATATATCCTATATACCATATTCTAAACTATATATTTGTGTATGTACACTACTTACTGTGCTATCATAACTACACACACTCTATCGGCTCTTTTTACAAATCTTTTCCCTAAATACTACAAGTCTTGTTCGATTTTCTCGGAGAAACATTCAAAGCATGTTTTTAAACCAGGGGTGCCCAAAGCTTGCTTTCGGCAGTGTACTATCTAATACATGTGAATAAAAGCACAAACACATAAAACAGAACATTTTGGTTTCCTGTCAACTTGTACACTTAAAAAAAATGATTGTCAAATCGTTTCCAAATTGGTGTATGTCAACCAAACAAATTTGTTTATTAAATTAAATATTTAAGTACGCGTTAAAAAAAAATATTTATTTCTATTTAAATTGCATTAAGCATTTTTATTTTGTTCAATACTTTTAATTCAATTTTCAATTTTGCAGCTCTAATGCATAGGCATGAACCGAAGTGTGCTTTGCTTTGTTGTTCATTTTACGTTTGTGTGCGTTCCTTATGGGAAGTGTAATATCTGTGTAAGCCTATACACCTAGTATAGTCAAGTGTAAAACAAAAACAAAAGTGTACTATGTGTATAGGGCCTGGGCACCCCTGTTTTAAACAATTGTCATTTTAGTTAGTTATAACTTTTAGACAATATTGTTAAAGATTGCTTACCTTAATATAATTTTAAAATGTACAAAAAATTCAATTGCATACACTTTAGACCTACACACACACCTGCTCGCTCACATGCGTAGAAACACAAACAACTTACACATTGTCCTAATCAAGCGAATATTTTACGTAGTACTAATTTACTCAAAGTATACTATGTATAGATGATATACTACTTTATATTAATATGTATACGACCATGGCTTCTAAAAATCTTCAGGGGATGCCCCTGGGGGATGCCCCTGCTGTGAAACATTGTCCTAAATGACCTTCAACAAAAAGTAAGGGATCAAGGATGCAGAGTAACAGCATTTGCGGATGACTTGGTCTTACTAATAACTGGTAAGTTTTTGCCTACAATTAGTGATCTCATGGACAACGCACTGGACCTAACTCTGCGATGGGCAGAACAGAACGGCCTTGAGGCAAACCCACATAGGACCGAACTAGTTCTGTTCACTAGGAAATACAAGATACCGAGCCTTAGACTCCCATCTCTGGGTGGAACACAGCTCAAGCTCGAAAGAGGCAAAGTACCTCGGAGTAATTCTTGACTCCAAACTCTCTTGAAATAGAAACTCGGAGGAGAGAATGAAAAAGGCAATACAAGCCATTTATTCATTGGTTTAACACTGCAGTCGTCAGACCCATTCTTACCTACGGGTCGCTGGTATGGTGAGAGGGGACTCGCACCAACTCGCATCTGCTTAACCTCCGCAAGGTGCAAAGAATTGTCTGCTTGGGTGTAACAGGATGTGTTCGTACTACCCCTCAAGCAGCACTGGATGTTATGCTTGATCTGCACCCGATAGAAATTTTCCTTAAGTACACGGCCGCAAGGAGTGCTGCAAGGCTACACGCACTGAGCTTTCTTAAGCCAAGTGCTACAGGACACAGCGCCATCCTACTCTCGGTAGGAACCATAGCTGGGGCCGAGGAAACTGATTATTGTGTCCCAGAAGTCAAATGGAAAGACAGGCAGCAAGAAACTCCGCCAAGGCGGAATGAGCTATCACTCCATACACATGGTTCGAAGACGAAGGAAGGCACATTTCCACATCCGGACTGGTGCACCGTGTTCCAGGCGGAGAGATATGCTGTCTGGCAAGCAAACAAATTGACGTACTCTTTGAGGGAAACTTCAAGAAACATAGATATCTACATCGACAGTCAGGCAGCAATAAAGGCTCTAGCCTCGAATATCGTCAAGAGCAAGCTCATTCGGAACACTGTCGCGGCGCTGAACAACAGCCAGCAGCACTCAATCCGACTTGTCTGGGTGCCAGGACACATGGGAGTGTCGGACAACGAGATGGCTGATGAATGTGCTAGGTACGGATTAGCACTAACGGTGAGTTGCGCGGAATGGCGAATGGCCGAATGGCGCAATGGTACGGTGGACCCTACTAAGACTTTTGTCGTAGCTGCGGTAACGTAGAAGAGACAGAGAAGAAGAACCATATCAACACTTTAAGAAGTAGACCTATGCAGTAATTTTGTTGTGATTTTTAAAAAACTACAGCTTGCACTTCCCATTCGCTATGTTTCGACGTGCCATCAATTAACAAAATGCGGCATCTATGTACGCTCCAAGCGTCAGATGTGCCTGCTATAATGGAGTAAAAAGAAAACATCATTAATAATGTTGACAAAATTTGGGTTCCAAACATCGGTCTGTGGCATAAGGCAGCAATTTTATGCCCTTGCAGAGGGTATTTTAATTTTGTCACGAAATGTCAAATATATATATTCTTCATCAGGACGACGAGCTGAGTCGACATAGCCATGTCCGTCTCTCCGTCCGTCTGTCCAAGGTAGTCTCTCAGTTTTGAAGCTATCTTGATGAAACTTGGTACAGGTCCGTCTTTTTACTGCACGCAGTACATTATCATATAGCTACCATAGGAACTATCGGTTCGAAATAAACATTATACATGAAAAACTACTTTATTTCTCAAGATAACTCAACCAACTTCACAGATTGTGTGTTTGACACAGTTTCATACATCAATACCAAATTTGGTGCAAATTGGACAGCTATATCATTTAGCTGCCATGGATGAATTGGTTCGAAATCAACAATTAGTATTAAAACTTTTTTGTTTCTTTAGATATATTAACCAAATTCACACATTGTGTGCTTGGCATAGTTTCAAACAAGCTGACCAAAACTTGGTGTAAATCGGACTACTATATCATATAGCTGCTGCCATAGAAATGATCAGTTCGAAATCAACATGAAATAAATTTTGTAAAAAATTTGACGGATTATACAGGGCAAGGGTATCCAAATTTTTGGCGCGCCAAAGTTAGCTTCCGCAAAATTTTTTATATCCGACTGCTTTACACATACAACCAATTAACCAAAGTGACATCAAACAATTTTGTAATTCACAAATGAGTTTTTTGGACATCAATCAATCACCATTGTCCTCGGTTCCTGCAAGTCCATGTATAATGTATTACCCAACTTGATATCCATAAAAAAAATTCTAGCTTCTACATTTTTAAACCGATCTTAACAGTTGATACAGTTATATAAAGAAAAATGTTAGGGCTACGTATGAAAAAAAGCATTATGTTGAAAAAGATCAGGTTTTCTTTTTATATCATACTTTCGTCGGTGCGCCACCTCAGGATGGGCTCCAAAAAATCAGATTTTTTGCACACATTATTATTTTATAGCGGGTCAACGATTCCGCACCCAAGAAATTGGAAAATAAAAAAAAAACTGATTTTCGCTCCGGCCTAATGTATACATTATTGTATACAACAAGTTCGTCGTCCTCGAATATAGTAATTCCATACTCTGTTCGATATCAAGTTCGAATTGTTGAGTTTTAAGTACGAAATACTTGATTAATTTTCTCTGTATACATGTTAGGGTGCGAGGAAATTTTGACATAGTGCTTTTCCTTTTGTTCTGCTATAACATATTTGACCGGTTGAAGATTCAAGGCGCTTTGTATATTTTCATTTCGAATGTACCACGGTTACCCGGTGATCTCAAGATCTTTCACTGGGCTCTCTAGACAATATCAATATTGGTTTTGCTGGCACTCCATCATAGTGTGATCCATAGGTCCAGATAGGTTTAAGCACAGAATTGTAGAGAAGAACCTTGAGGTCAAGACTAAGGGGCGAGCGAGCGTTAATTAGACTGTTGGTTTTTAGTTCTCTTGGCTTTAATGTGTCTACGCCAAGTGAGTCTTCTATCGAGGTGTACTCCTTGGTACGTCACTTCGTTTGCTTGCGGGAATCCGCAAGCAGGGAATGTGAGCAGTGGACAATTTTTTCTGTTCAAGGTAAACGTAACGTGCTCGCATTTTTGTTCGTTTACTTTTACCCGCCAATCAGTTAGCCATTTTTCTACGTCGATCATGTCTGCTGTATGCCTTAAGTTCATAGTAAAATCTAACTGCAAATTTTCTGTCGTCGAAGTATGATTATAAAAGCTCGCGTGTATTATTAGGGAGCATTGTTTTTTTGTCGATTTTCGAAAGCGTTTCGTATTTCTAATGTTATTCGATTGACGTGCTCAATAATTCCGTGTTTTTAACGGACGCCGAATTGATGCGATGGGATATTGTTGTATTGTAATGTGTAATCATTTTCCTGGGGCTCAAATGCATTTTGATGCATCGCCCTTAACGATTTCGTTTGAGCGAAACTCGATTGGTTTATGTTGAAGCAGAGCGTCATTTCTTAAAGTCGGTAGCATAAACGCATTTAGTGCAAAATTGGGTTGGAACACATTTTTAAGGTGAACTTCAAATGTGCTGGCTTTATCTTCATTGCTGCGGGCCACACCGCCAATTGAGTTCACGGTTTCACGGTTTCTGTCTGTGACGAAAGGGTTGGATGAGCTCTCCATAGTGAGTGTTTTTTACAAGATGTTGATAATTTCTCTATATAACGGCGTTGAGCATATGGTTCTTCCTGCTTTAAGGCTTTGGTGAGTTTACGTGTGGCGTCTTTTAAACTTTGTCGTGCGGAAGGCGACCTGTAAAATTGCCATTCTCGACGTAATCGTCGCTTTTCGTGGACGATCTGTTCGATTTGTAGATTTGTATTCTTTTGGATGTGTAGTACTTGGACCTGAAACTACGTGTTGCAATACGAGCTGCGATGACGAGGACGGACTCCAGTGTACTTTCACAGTGGTCGAAGTCAGCTTCAACATTAACAAGAGGTCTTAGTTCAATATATGTGAACTAATATATTTTTTGTTTCGAAGTCAATTGGTATTATGTGAAGTCAGTCTAGTCGGTTGATCTACGGACGCTGTTGGTCGAAGTAGTTTAATTAGAACAGGTGAGTGATCAGATGAGAGATCAGACTTCGAGGAATATTTTTAGTAATTGCAAAGTAAATTAAGTCGGGTAGTTTCTTGGGATCTGTTGGACAGTATGTTGGTCTACCGGAAGAAACGTAGTCTAGCTTATTGTTAGCTTTAATAAAGGCATTGTAAGGCTGCATTCCTTCTGCGTTCACGAGTTGAGATTCCCAGTGCGTGTGCTTATCATTGTAGTCTCCTGCTGCTATAAAGTGTTCTCCAAGTGCGTTAAAAAACTGAGTTAACTCACCTTCAGTGATGGTAAAGCGAGGGGGGCAGTATACGGCGGCTAAGTTGGTTACCATTGCCCAGTTTTATGTTTATAGGTGTGACCTGTAGGCAGCTTTCAGCAAAAATGGCAGTGGTGCTTGATACGGTTTTTAATCAGAATACCAGTACCACCATGTGCTTTACCATCGGGATGATTTGTTCCGTAGAACAAGTAACCTCGTAGATTAAATTTATACTCGTTTGTAAGGTGTTTTTCTAAAAGTTAATCGCCGATTTTATTGTCGAGAAGCAATTGAAATAACTCAAGTTTACGTTGCGAAACGCCATTAGCATTCCACATAGATATACGTAGGGAAGCCATCGATTATTTTGTTTGTTGTGATACCAGCATTTGTATCAAAAGATTTTGGTTTCGCATTAAATCTTGCATGGTTGTCCGCATAAATTCCATGAACGCCATAACGCTTTGCTGCAGATTAAATAATATTGCATCAGAATTGCTCTGTTGCTGCTCCGGTGGTTGATACTGCTTTGCCGTGTTGGGTTCCATTTGTGAAAACGGTGTATTTGAGGCAGGGGCTCCAGTCCTGATTTTAACACGTTTGCGAATGTCACGTTTTTAGACCCAGTACTTTCAAAAGTACAAATGGGTCTATTACGTTTGTGCAAATGTACGAAACAGGCAGAAAGAGGCGTGGCAGACCCTATAAAGTATAAATATTCTTGATCGGCATCAACCGACAATAGCCGAGTCGATATATGTTTGATGATAGCGACTTGATTTTTGGTACATATAATAAAGACTATAGTCCAAACCTTTCCTGAAAATTTCATTCCAATCGGATGATAAACGCGGACTAACAATGTTACGTTCAAAAGGAAGAAGAAGAGACGCTATCGACCTCTGTGCTTATTAACTTATCTTCGTAGTGGCGCCATCTTTTAAATGGTACGCAACAGTGATGAACAGTCTATAATGAACGGTTTGCACTCAAAAAGAACTGGGTCTCCTACTGTCGAGCATGCTCTACTGTAGTTTACTGCATTTTTTTTTAAATTTTTTATCGAAAAATTTTGAAATTACTTTCAACTATTTGTATAAAATATGGGCAAAGCAATAGAGAGTCATTTGTAGACCCAGTACTTTAAAAAAGTACAAATGGGTCTATTAAGTTTGTACAACAAAAAAAATGTGCGTAACAGGCAGAAGGAGGCGTGGCAGACCCCATAAAGTATATATATTCTTGATCGGCATCAACAGCCGAGTCGATATAGCCATGTCCGTCTGTCCCTTTTTTGAGTTCCTAGATCTCAGAGACTATAAAAGCTAGAGACACCAAATTTGGCATGTACGTTCATCTACAAGTCCCATTGACTCTGTAACAGAGCTGCTTTAAACGAGTAGCACGTGTTAACGTTAAACACATTATTTAGGTTAAATTCAAGTGCTTCACAATACTAGTCCAAAAGCCCAATAAGAAAATTTTATAATGGATTGCATTCAGCGTGGTTTGTACTTTGTGTTAATATATCTGTTTTCTTGCTATGTGTTGTTTTATGTGTCCTTTTAAGTAATTTAAAAAATTGCCTCAAAAATAAAATCTGCGAAGAAATTTTGACTTTAAGAAGGCCAAACTACCTCCGACAGCAAATGACAGCAAGGTGACTATATGCAAATTGTAGAGTGATCAATTTTTTATCTGGATGCCAAAGCTTTAAGTGCACTTTTGTGCACTTTTCTCAAAATTTGAATTTTTAGCACATTACCTCTGCGTGAAACATGTTGGCATAGTAGAAAACTGACAGAAGCAGGAGTACATTTATTTTGAAGATGCCGTTTTATGACACTTTAAAGCTTGCATTAGTTAAAACGAATATGTTCTAATTGGTTGCAACAACAAAAACAACAATAAAATAGTTTTTTCATACAAAAACTCACGTGTCGACTGATAGTTCCTATGACAGCTATATGCTATAGTAGTCCGATCTTGAAAATTTTTGGTCAATATGTCAGGAGCATAGCATAACTCATATATAGAAAGTTTGGTCAGGACAACTTGTAAAACAAAAAGTTGTCAATACGAATTACTAATAGCTACTAATTTAAAGAGTGGTTTGCATGGGAGCTATAAGATATAGACTTCCGATTTGAATAATTTTTTGACAGAATGTTAATAGCGTACTAACACATCAAACTTGCACGTTTGGTCCAGATCGCTTAGAAAACACCGAAATTGCATACTCTTAAAAATAAAAAAAGGCGGTGCCACGCCCATTTTTCTAGCACAGCTTCCTAATGATGTTAGAAGCCCACTGCAAAAAACTTGTCTAAAATATCTCGTCCTGTTCTTGAGTTATTAATTAATTCCAAAAAATCGGGCAAAGTTCCCATAGTGCACTGGAGGAAGTCGAGGAGGGAATCATTCAAGCGAACAACTTTAATGAGAGACAAGCTCCATCAACGGCAAAGAGGTTAGCAATACAGAGATAACAGTTGCTGAACCGGGAACACCACCTATCCAGCTAGCTCCAGTGAAGATCGAACGCATGAGGATTCTATCACTAGAAGCACTAAAAGGGCACCACCTGGATAACACATAAAAACTGCAAAAGCTCCAAACCCACTTAACTATGAACAGGATTGCACTCTTGACAACAATAGCATCCCTAGCCATCCAACACTTACCCTCCGTTGGATCCGAAAGAAGACAATAAACCTACAGCTTAGGAGCATCAATCCAGAGGTTACCCAGGTAGCGCCAATAAACCTACAGCTCGGGAACATCAAATCAGAGGTCACCAAGGTAGCACAAAGAAATCTACAACTCGGGAACTTAGAAACAGAGGTTACCAAGGTAACGCCAAGTCCCCCAGCTACCACATACCAGCCGACAAATACACAGTTCAATAACATACCAATTTTCTGATTACACTTGAGGACAAGTGTGAATCGGAGGGGGAAGAGTTAACAACAAAAATATTCAAATTTTTAAAACTGCATTGCAACAACATCCGGCAGTCAGGTGCAGTAGCCCCAATATTGCTAAGCTCCGCGTCTGGATAACTTCCCGCACGCGCAACCCAAAAACCAAACTTCCCGCACGAGCACCCCAAATGCCAAAATTCCAGGAACATTGGGCAACAAGTCAGGTGCTCCAGAAACATCGCTGCAACTACTACAGCCGCTGCTGATGCCGTTGCCTCTGCCGACGTCGCCGTCGACTCACATAGCTCTCATTACGGTGTCTTTAGCTTAGTCTAATTGCAGTCCAATTGGACAAATAAAGATTCAATATTTTTATAACCAAAACAATAAAAGGATTTTACTTATATAAGTATTGAGTTAGATCTATTTCCAGGCATATGGAATTTAAAATCGGCCTTTACTTCCACAGGGTATTTTACCCTTTCGGTCCTCCCGATTAAATGATATATGTATTTGTTGCCTCTTGTTGAAGCACTTAATGAACGTAATTTTTAGATCTTAAAATATTATCTTTACTTACTCTGAATATATTACAGGATAGTACTATATTTTCTGGATCATACATATGAATGTGCGAAGTAGGAATCTTTTCTGACCTAGTAAAAGTTATCATTTCATGTTTTGGGATTGTGTCCATTACTTTCTTGCCTTTTCGTGTTAATGTCGAAATTAATGTTCCGTCTATGAAACGTTCATGTTCATTAAAGAAATTTTCTGCAAATACTAGGATGTTATAGTTAGAATCATTATTTAACACCTCCTTTTTGATGTCATGTTGATGCATTTCTTGAAGTTTTTTCTCAACTCTAAATTTACGTCTTTGTTCACGATCATTTTGAATAGTTGTCATCGTGGTTTCTCTCTGTCTTATGCCAAAGCTATATTTAGAGTCAGTAACAGTTTTATCGATATCAGTTACTATTTCTTCTCTTAATTTGATGTTAGCTGTATTTGACAACGCTTCGTAAATTGGCTCAGAATATTGTTGGTGCGGATCTTTATTTTTATTGTTATGCACTGAAGTCAATGGTGATAGACTAGATGGCCCTTGAAGTGATGCCATTCCATTAGCCATAACTTTTTTCTGATCATCAACGTGATGTGCAGAATCCATTTGAAGGCAAACTTCAATCTGATATAAAAATAATTTATTATATACATGCTTTTTTTAATGTCTAAGTCTTGTTTCCAGAGGAAGTTATATGTCAGCGTCATTAACCTTAAGTTTAGCCGCCGGAGCACCGCGGATATTTACAGAATCAGTATTTAAAACAATGCAGTCGAAATAGCGAAAGCTATACAATTTTTGTTTTTCACTGCTTCGACTGTCTTCAATTGTTAAAAGTTACAGTGGAAGCAACAGCAGAAACGATCAATTACAAAATGCAAAGCAGCAGTAGCAGTCGTTTCGAAATTTGAAATTAGCTTTGCGGCTGTTTTCTGTCAACAGCAACAGTCAAAGCAGCAGCTACTGCTCAACTTTTGCAAACCGACTGCAGTCGCAACTGTAGCGTTGTTGGCTGTTTTGGAAAGAGCTCTCTGTGCCTAGTTAAATGGTGCATGTATTTTATTTTAGTTTCTGCACCTGTTGACTTGCAAAAGTTTTCTTATTATATAACGTAATGGCAAATGTTGCAGAAAAAAGCATGCAGCGAAAAACGAGCTGAGTCGACATAGCCATGTCCGTCTGTCCGTCTAGTCTTTCAGTTTTGAAACTTGGTACGGGTCCGTCTTTTATCTGCACGCAGTACATATGTCGGATCCGGTCAGATCGGATCACTGTATCATATAGGTGACATAGAAATATTGGTTAGAAATCAACCTTTAGTATGAACAACAATTTTGTTTCTCAACATATCTCAACCAAATTCATTGTGTATTTGGTATAGTTTCAGACAGGCTGACCAAATTTGGTGTAAATCGGACTACTATATCATATAGCTGCCATGGGAACGCTCGGCTCGAAACCATCATCTAACAAATTTTGTAAAAAATCTGACGGCTTTTACAGGGCTCTGTTATAACTTGTTAACTTGCGCTTTATATTTATATGAAAATTGTCGTCACGCATTTAATTTCAGATGGAAACTAGACTTAGACATAAAATATGCATTTACGGGTCCCAGAATAAATAAACTCACCTCGTTATCAAGATCCAGAACCAAATCGCTCATTTTACTGTTAATCTCTTCAATGAGAGGATTATGTGCGGTATTTGTAGCCTCCGTCAAAAATGCAAATAGATTATCTAAGTCTACAGTGTCTAAATTTTGCAAATTATGATTTTCAGTTATATTCATTTCCTGAGCGCTTTCCTCGACATTTGAGAGAGAAGTATTTAGATGTTCTGCCATATGCGCTAGCACCTTTATTTCTGTTTGTACTAATCTGAAAAGAATATAAATAATTAAATATTTATTCATAGCTGGTGCTATGCTGCTAAGTTGTGCTATTGTTTATCGATATTCAATTAAAAATATAGCACAATCAAGCTTTGGCGAGCCAAAGTCGTCCGATTTTTTACAAAATTTGTTAGATGTTGATTTCGAACCGATCGCTCATATGGCAGCTATATGATATAGTAATCCGATTTGCACCAAAATTAGTAAGGCTGTTTGAAACTATACCAAACACACAATCTGTGAGTTAAGATATGTTATTTTTAGAAACCAAAAATGTTTTCATAATAAATATTGATTTCGAACCGGTCGTTCCTATGGCAGCTATATGATATAGTGATCCGATCCGGCCGGTTCCGACATATGTACTGCGTGTAGCACAAAGACGGACCTGTACTAAGTTTCATCAAGATAGCTTAAAAACTGAGAGACCAGTTTGCATAGAAACAGACAGACGGACAGACAGGCAGACAGACGGACATGGCTATATCGACTCAGCTCGTTGCCCTGATCAAGAATATATATACTTTATGGGGTCTGTGAGGCCTCCTTCAATGCGTTACACATTTCGTGACAAAATTATAATACCCTCTGCAAGGGTATAAAAATGGCTGTTCGTTGTCAACACCCCGAAGTATTTTGGAAAAATACCAGACAAAATGCGGCAACACACAATTATGCGCCTCATGATTTAACATGCGGCCGAATTGTCTTCTTCAATCTATATTGTTCTTATGGGCATTGTTATCGCATATTCCATTTAATGGAAAATTCCAATGATGCGCCCCAGTGTAAAAAGGGTATCAGAGATGGTTAGACCTAGGGACACCAAAATAAGACTTCTTATCTTTGCACGCAGAACAAGATTATTTAAAACTTTGGATGCCACTCCCCCTTCGCAAAAAAATCGAAAAAAACGATATAACTTAAACAACTTTATAGAGACTTTAGAGATTATAAAGAGACTTGAGAATTGGCACGTATAATGATTAGGAGGTCCGGACCGATCGTCAAGTTCAAATATTGGACGAGCCCCGCCTTTTCTCCCACAAATCACAAAAAAGCATAATACTGGCAGTTATCAAGCTGGAGATTGAAATTCGGCAAGAACGATACCGTGCAAATTTGATCGCATTCGGATAATAAACAAGGCAGATATTCAATGACAATTATTCAATTTACTGACGCTATTCTTTTGTGCGTGCTTGTGTAATGTGTTGTCTTATGTTAGGCCGGATCGAAAAACACTTTTTTTTTTATTTTCCAATTTGTTGGGTGGGGAATCGTTGCCCCCCATTAAATAATAATGTGTGCAAAAAATCAGACTTTTTGGAGCCAATCTTGAGGTGTCGCACCGACGTTTTTTTTTTTGAAAAATCACGCAAAAATAAAAAAAATTAGGGAAAAATATGATATAAAAAGAAAACATGATCGTTTTCCACATAATGTTTAATTTTTAGACCCAGTACATTTAAAAAGTACAAATGGGTCTACAAAGCTTATGCAAAAAAATTTGCATAACAGGCAGAAGGAGGCGTGGCAGACCCCAACAGCCGAGTCGATAGGGCCATGTCCGCCTGTCTGTCTGTCTGTCCCTTTTTGTGTCGCCTAGATCTCAGAGACTATAAAAGCTAGAGAAGGAAATTTGGCACGTATGTTCCATTGATCAAGTTTGTTTTACATTTTTGCCCCGGAAATTAAAACATAAAATTTCGAAGTCGAATTACAAGAACCCCTTTAATGCTAGCGCCTTGATTATTGGTACATTATGGTTCAAACCTGTCCATAAAATTTCATTCGAATCAGATGATAAACGCGGAAATTATTCAACCAACAATGTTGCGGGCAAAAGGAAGAAGAAGAGACGCTAGCGACCTCTGTGTTTATTAACTTATCTTCGTAGTGGCGCCATCTATTGTATGGTACGAAACATTGAAGAACAATCTATAGTGAACGCTTTGCACTCAAAAAGTACTGGGTCTCCTGCTGTCGAGCTTGCTCCACTGTATCTTACTGCATTTTTTAGTTCTAGTAAACAGATTGGCTTAAATACAAGAAGTACATAAGTTTGCACATTGATGGCTGGCTTAACATCTACTGTAAAGATGAAATAGATAGCCCACTTGAAGCATTTGTGTCTGCAATGTCGCCGACTGCAAAACACTCCACTCCAACAATAACAGCTAATAAACTCCACAACAGCAGCAGTAGTAGAGGATCGGAGAAACCGAGCTCAAAAATTACTATATGTAGCAGCTCTTACCAAACAGCAAACGGTTCCAACTGTGGAAAGCTAAATCTGGCGTATGTCCACCAATCGAATGTTAATCACCGTTACATACACAAACAGGAGAATGGGCTCGCAGCAACAAAGAGAAGGCAAATACATTTGCCGCCCATTTAGAGAAACTTTTTGAACCTCATCCAGAAACAAATAGCTTTGTGCTTTCACAAATTAAAAATCTTGAAGCTACACCGTATATCATATTCCAAGTAGAAGAAGTGACAAAAGTCATTAAAGACCAAGTCTCTAAATAATAAAAAGCGCCAGGCCACGATTTCATCCCTCCTAAAATGATAATAGAGCTGCCGGCCGGAGCGAAAAACACTTTTTTTCCGATTTCTTGGGTGCGGAATCGTTGACCCGCTTTTATACATTTTATTTGTATACCCTTGCAGAGGGTATTATAATTTTGTCACGAGATGTGTAACGCATTGAAAGAGGCCTCACAGACGCCATAAAGTATATATATTCTTGATCAGGGCGACGAACTGAGTCGATATAGCCATGTCCGTCTGTCTGTCCGGCTGTCCGGCTGTCCGTCTGTTTCTATGCAAACTAGTCTCTTGGTTTTGAAGCTATCTTGATGAAACTTGGTACAGGTCCGTCTTTTTGCTGCACGCAGTACATATGTCGGAGCCGGCCGGATCGAATAACTATATCATATAGCTGCCATAGGAACGATCGGTTGGAAATAAACATTTAGTATGAAAAACTTTTTGTTTCTCAAGATATCTCAACCAAATATATGTGTTTGATTTAGTTTTAAACAGGCTGACCAAATTTGGTGTAAATCGGACTACTATATCATATAGCCGCCATAGGAATGATCGGTTCGAAAACAACATTTAGTATGAAAAACTTTTTTTTGTCAAAATATCTCAACCAAATATACACATTGTGTGTTTGATTAAGCTTTAAACAGGCTGACCAAATTTGGTGTAAATCGGACTACTATATCATATAGTTGCCATAGGAACGATCGGTTCGAAAACAACATTTAGTATGAAAACCTTTTTGTTTCTCAAAATATCTCAACCAAATATACACATTGTGTGTTTGATTAAGTTTCAAACACGCTGACCAAATTTGGTGTAAATCGGACTACTATATCATATAGCTGCCATAGGAACGATCGGTTCGAAATCAACATTTAACAAATTTTGAAAAAATCTGACGGCTTACACAGGGCACTACAAGGGTATCCAAACTTTGGCGCGCCAAAGTTAGCTTGCGCTATATTTATTTAGAAAACTGTATCAACTATTTTATGGATAGGATAGATTACAAACTGGCACTTTTTGCCTTCCTCAGAGACCTTTATATTTTTATACCCTTGCAGAGGGTATTATAATTTTGTCACGAAGTTTGTAACGCATTGAAGGAGGCGTGTCAGACCCCATAAAGATATATATTCTTGATCAGGGCGACGAGCTGAGTCGATATAGCCATGTCCGTCTGTCCGTCTGTCCGTCTGTCCGTCTGTCCGTCTGTCTGTCTGTCCGTCTGTCCGTCTGTTTCTATGCAAACTAGTCTCTCAGTTTTGAAGCTATCTGGATGAAACTTGGTACAGGTCCGTCTTTTTGCTGCACGCAGTACATATGTCGGAACCGGCCGGATCGGATAACTATATCATATAGCTGCCATAGGAACGATCGGTTGGAAATAAACATTTAGTATGAAAAACTTTTTTGTTTCTCAAGATATCTCAACCAAATATACACATTATGTGTTTAATTAAGTTTTAAACAGGCTGACCAAATTTGGTGTAAATCGGACTACTATATCTTATAGCTGCCATAGGAATGATCGGTTCAAAAACAACATTTAGTATGAAAAACTTTTTTGTTTCTCAAAATATCTAAACCAAATATACACATTGTGTGTTTGATTTAGTTTTAAATAGGCTGATCAAATTTGGTGTAAATCGGACTACTATATCTTATAGCTGCCATAGGAACGATCGGTTCGAAAACAACATTTAGTATGAAAAACTTTTTTGTTTCTCAAAATATCTCAACCAAATATACACATTGTGTGTTTGATTTAGTTTTAAACAGGCTGACCAAATTTGGTGTAAATCGGACTACTATATCTTATAGCTGCCATAGGAACGATCGGTTCAAAATCAACCTTTAACAAATCTTGTAAAAAATCTGACGGCTTACGCAGGGCACTGCAAGGGTATCCAAACTTTGGCGCGCCAAAGTTAGCTTGCGATATATTTTCTTATATTTTTCCTATAGATTTTGGCCCTATAAGTACGAAAATAAATATTAAAAAATTTTCCTCTGATTAGTTTTCAACATATAATTAAAATAAAAAAATGTTTTTAACTATAGGTCATAAAATGTCCTAAAACTTTTCTATACAACGTTTTGAAATCGGCAGGATCGTTAGGATGTTAGAGCCTTTGAAGGTTACAAATTTTTAATTTTTTGTGAAAAAAGCACGGATAAGGGTACAAAAAAATTCAAAAAATATATAAATCGCAGAATATTTTCAGTTTTACAAATTTAGCATAGATTCTGGACTTTTCCGAGCAAAACAAGCCATCATTAATAAAAATCGGCTGATCTTGCAAGGGGTACTAAATCAAGAGTATAATTAATGATATGAGGCAAGTGTCTATTTAGCAATAGAATAACTTGAAAAGTCGTCACCGTGTTCTGTACGCTTATATTTTTTTAAATATCACGATTTTAAATTTACAAGATTTAATAACTCTCTGGTGTGCTTTTGAGAAAGAAGACAAAGAGCAACTTCTAAGTTATTGCTCGCAAATACTGGGACCAGTCAAGATTAATAATGAGATTATTATACCATTGCAGAGGGTCCGTCTGTCCGTCTTTCTGTCCCCCTGTTTGTCTGTTTCTATGTAAACTAGTCTCTCAGTTTTGAAGATATCTTGATGAAACTTGGTACAGGACTTTTTGCTGCACGCAGTACATATGTCGGAACCGGCCGGATCGGACCACTATATCGTATAGCTGCCATATGAACGATCGGTTCGAAATAAATATCTAATATGACAAATCAAATACCGGACGAAATATGAGACATATATATATATATATAGTGACATATTCTATGTCTACACTATACACAATATATTCTATACACAAGTCTAAACACCAAATTCATGTCTACATTATACATAATATATTCTATACATAAGTCTAGACACCAAATTCCCCATTCCAATAAATGTAAACTTTCACAGGCTGCAATTGTAAACAAAGAGTAGCCAAGCCACCGATAATGTAAACTTTCGCAGGCTGCACTTGTAAACAAAGAGCAGCTAAGCCGGGCTTCTCCCCCATCGATCAGCATTGATCGAAATAACTCTCTGTCAGCAGATTTGCGTTCCCAGCCAACGCCGAGTAATTCCGTCCCCAGCATTTCGTTCCCAGCCTTTATAATATTGTAAACATTAAATAAGCTTTCGTTATAACGCAATGCGCAATTATCTGTTAGTCTTAAGTTGTTCTTCAATAAACATACATGTCGTGAAATATCGCCTTGGTTTATTTCGACGTAACCGTTAGAACTGTGCGCGGTTTTAATTCGACTAAAAACACAGTAAATAAAGAACTATTTAATTGGCGCAGCCGGTAGGATAACAATAAATTGTGGATCCTGATGCAATAGCTAAGTTATTAATTCTTGTGTCCCGTTTACTGTTATCCGCTAAAACAACCAACGCGAAGGCAACCCAAGTGACGGTCAATATCGCGTCAAGTTTTTATTAAGCCTCGACAGTGACGTGTATACCAAAATTCGCATATTGTCAAAACCGCGGATTGTGCAAAAAACTTGAAAAACAATTCAAGAAGACGCGATAGAATTCGAAGAGAAAATAATTCCAGAAACTTCTGGTTATCTCAAAAAAATTCGAAAGTGCTATCTGTGAAAACCAATCAAACATTTTAAACTATAAGTTAACAAATTAAGTGAATACAATAAAAAATATAATCAACAAAAAAAAAAACTGAACCTAAAATAAGAGAAACTGAAGTGAAACAACTAAATTAAAAATAATTAAATATAAAACAAAAATACATTATAATAAAACCAACAAACAAAAAAAAAAAAAAGCAACAATAATGGAACCCCTGACCGATGCCAACATGGCACAAGTGATCAACCAACTTAAAAACATTGAGAAGTTCACTGGAGATAAGAACGCTTTGTACACGTTCATCAACCGGATCGACTACATTTTGGCTCTCTACCCCACCAACGATGCAAGGCAGAGGTCAATTATTTTTGGACTTGTGGAACGCTGCATCAGCAGTGAAGTGATGTTATCCCTTGGCGTAAACAACTTGACGACCTGGACGGATCTTCGGAGGCAACTAGTGTTGAACTACAAGACGCAAACTAAGAACCACATTCTACTGGAGGAATTCAGGAGCACCCCGTTTAAAGGCAACGTACGAGCTTTTCTGGAAGAAGCAGAACACCGTAGGCAGACATTAATGAGTAAGCTAGAACTAGAAAATAACGTTGACGAAAAAACATTGTATGCGCGACTAATCAAAACTAGCATTGACGACCTTATTCAAAAATTACCCACAAACATTTGCATTCGAATTATAAATTGCGAAATTCCCGATTTAAGATCTCTAATTAATATTTTGCAAGAAAAAAATCTTTATAACGAACCCTGTCTTAATCCAACCCACTTTATTTGGGGAAAAGAAAAATATTTGAAGCCATTGTATCAACCAAACCCAAATATTCAAAGATTCCCCACTTTTCTTCAACCAAATCAACCCTATGTCCCATATCGACCCCATCAACCTTACATTCAACAACCATATCATCAACCATCCCCTCAACCAATGCAACAAATACCTAGTCCAATCAGACCAACATACTTTACACCCAGACCAAACTTCCGACAGAACCAATTCGACATCAATCGTTTCGGACAAGTGACTCCACAGCAAAACTCTTTCAATAACTCTGGCGTAGCCAACCAACCGACTAAACGAGTTAGACCTGCAGAAAGTGGACAGAGTAAGATGAGTATTGACCATGAAACTAGAAATCAAGAAGAGCTAAACTATCATGATCACATGCAACAAGAATACGATAATCAATGCGCTGCTTATCCTGAATATTATCCACAATATTATCAATATTATCAAGCAGAAAGTTACCCACAAAACCCAGACTTTACATACACACAATCAGCCGAACACGAGACAGAACAACCAAATGAAATAGAAATCGAACAAGCCGAAAATTTTCAGCTGCTAGCCTTGGAAACCAACAGTACATAGTAATCACTTATAAAGGAAAAAATTTACAAGTTCATGACACCGACTGTTTCATTCAAACCAGCAACGGACCTTTAACTATCACAAAGAAAGTCAACGTCCTTTCCAATAACCTATTCAAGGGCAATAATGAATTTCTTCTACACCAATTCTTCTCAGACTATGATCTATTAATTGGTAGAAAATTGCTTTCAGAAGCACAATCCGTTATAGATTATAAAACCCAAACTGTTACTTTATACAATAGAAAGTATAAACTAACCAACGATATTCCAATCACAAATCAGAACCACTTCTTAGCCCAACCAAATCCTGAAACTAATCAACATTTGAAAAATCCAATTAGAGAAATTTCCGATAACCAAGAATCTGCAAACTCAAGCCCTTACCGATTAGATCATTTAAATGAAGAAGAAAGAATCAATTTAATCAGTTTGTTGAAACAATATCAACACATACAATATAAAGAAGGCGACCAACTTAGTTTCAGTAATCAAGAAAAACACATTATAAATACTACCCACAATTCAGCCTTACATACAAAACCATACAGTTATCCACAAGCATATGAACAGGAAGTTGAACATCAAATTCAAGACATGCTTAATCAAGGTATCATACGGCCTAGCAATTCTCCTTATTGTAGTCCTATATGGATCGTACCGAAAAAGCAAGATGCTTCAAGTAAACAAAAATTCAGAATCGTAATTGACTATAGGAAATTGAATGAAGTAACCATAAGCGATAGGCACCCAATACCAAATATGGACGAGATTTTAGGAAAATTAGGAAGATGCAATTATTTCACTACAATCGACCTTGCAAAAGGATTCCACCAACTTGGAACGCATCCAGATTCCATTCAAAAAACAGTTTTCTCTACTAAACATGGCCACTATGAATATCTTCGTATGCCATTTGGATTAAAAAATGCACCCGCAACCATTCAACGTTGCATGAACAATGTTTTACGACCGTTACTAAATAAACATTGTCTGGTATATCTTGATGATATAATTGTATTCTCAACATCCTTAGAAGAACATTTGCAATCACTCCAATTAGTTTTCGAGAAGCTTTCTGAAGCAAATCTCAAATTACAACTTGATAAATGCGAGTTTCTAAAACAAGAAACTTCATTCCTAGGACATGTCATAACTAAGGATGGAATAAAACCCAATCCTGATAAAATCAATGCAATTCAGAAATATCCAATTCCCACAAAAACCAAAGAAATAAAAGGTTTTCTTGGATTAACCGGTTACTACAGAAAGTTCATTCCAAATTTTGCAGACATAGCCAAACCAATGACAGCAGTACTTAGAAAAGACTCAAAAATTGACATTAAAAATCCTGAATACATTAGAGCTTTTGAAAAATTAAAACAACTAATTTCTAATGACCCAATTCTAAAAATTCCAGACTTCAAAAGTAAATTCGTTTTAACCACTGACGCAAGTAATGTAGCTCTTGGAGCAGTACTCTCTCAAGACGGACATCCCATTAGTTTTATTAGCAGAACTCTCAATGAACACGAAACTAACTACAGTGCCATAGAAAAAGAGCTTTTAGCCATTGTATGGGCAACAAAAACTTTTAGACATTACCTACTATGACGACATTTCGAAATCAATAGTGACCATCAGCCATTATGTTGGCTGTACAAAATGAAAGAGCCAAATTCAAAACTAACCCGATGGAGAGTTAAATTATCTGAATATGACTTTGACATAAAATATATAAAAGGAAAAGAAAACCACATAGCTGACGCTCTATCACGAGTAAAAATAGAACAGACTTATTTCGGAGAAGAAACACAACATAGTGCTGACGAAGACAATAGTAATTTAATATTCACTACAGAGAAACCAATAAACACATTTAAAAGACAAATTATATTTTCTAAAGGCATCCCAAACATAAAAAAGAAAACTACTTCAAAAAATTAATAATTCACATTACATATGATAGCATGACTAAAGATAAAGCCGAAAAATATTTAATAGACTATTTTTGCACAAAAACCAGTGCAATGTTTATAGACAGTGATGCAGATTTTGAAATAATTCAAAACGCACACAAGGAAATTATTAACACTAGCCATACTAAAATTCTTCGAAGTATCATTCAATTAAAAAACATTAACTCCTATGCCGAATTCAAAGAACTTGTTTTGAAAACTTATGAAAAACTCCTTCACCCTGGAATTCAAAAAACAAATAAACTTTTTTGTGAAACCTATTATTTCCCTAACAGCCAAATATTAACACAAAACATAATAAACGAATGTCATATTTGCAACTTAGCAAAATCAGAACATAGAAACACAAAAATGCCAATGAAAATTACACCCAAGCCCGAACACTGTCGTGACAAATTTGTAATTGACATTTATTCTTCTGAAGGCAAACATTATCTTAGCTGCATGGACATTTATTCAAAATTCGCTACTCTTGAAAATATTAAAACAAAAGACTGGATAGAATGCAAAAATGCATTAATGCGTATATTTAATCAGTTAGGAAAATCAATATTATTAAAAGCTGACCGAGACGGCGCATTTTCCAGCTTAGCACTAAAAAAATGGCTTGAAAGTGAAGGAGTAGAAATACAATTAAATACAACAAAGACAGGAATAGCAGACATCGAAAGACTACATAAAACAATAAATGAAAAAATCTGAATAATTAACACTTTAAATGACGAAGAAAATAAACTCAGCAAAATAGAAACAATTCTTTACATTTACAATCACAAAACAAAACATGACACAACTGGACAAACTCCTGCACACATTTTCTTATATGCCGGACAACCAAATTTAGATACCCAAGAACAAAAAGAAAAAGTAATAAATAAAATTAACAGTGACCGACAAGAATACGAAGTTGATACTAGATATCGAAAAGGACCATTACAAAAAGGAAAATTAGAAAACCCTTTTAAAGCTAATAAAAACGTTGAACAAACAGACCCAGACCATTATCAAATTACTTACAGAAATAGAACTACACGCTACTATAAAACACAATTTAAAAAACTAAAGAAAATTAACCAAATTCAAATTCCACAGGTTTCTACTTCATAATCATACTATCGTTCACCCTCTTTAACATATGTCACACCCAACAAATCCAGATAAATAACTTAGACACGGATCACGGATACTTACTATTTTCAGACAAACCCTTAGAATTACCAACAAGATTCGAACATCACGCATTGCGAATTAATGTAACTGAAATAATAATAGCAAACGAATATTTCCGTAAATCTATTCCTTTATTTCAAAATTCAACACAAATTAATCACTTATACAACAAATTACAGCAAGAACTAAATGGTATAATCTTTCATCATGAAAATCGTAATAAACGCGGACTGTTCAATGTAGTAGGCTCATTATACTAATTCCTTTTTGGTACACTTGACGATAACGACAGAGTAGAGCTCGAAAATAACATAAATAGTCTATCTTTAAATATTGTTCAAATTAATGAAATAAATGATATAATAAACATAATCAACAATGATATGAAAATAATACAAGAACATCAAAATAAGAAAAATATACAAGATACTTTAACTTACCAATTATCACAATTTATAGAGTACATAGAAGACATTGAAATGGGTATGCAATTGTCAAGACTAGGACTCTTCAATCCAAAACTACTTACCTATGACAAACTTGACAGCGTCAATAACCGAAACATACTACTAATTAAAACATCTACTTGGATTAACTACCAAGATAATATCATACTAATTATATCCCATATCCCAATTGACTTTCAGTCCACTAACACTATCAAAATTATCCCATATCCTTATTTTGAAAAAGATAATAAAATTTATAATCGAGATAATAAACCAGTAATTGACGAATGCATAACAAAAATTTTACAACACTCAACACCAATTTGTAACTTTGAACGCATAAATAACAAAGAAATGATAAAATACATTGAACCAAATACTATTGTAACTTGGAACATAACTAATACAACTGTAAAACAAAATTGCCAGAAAAATAATGTTGATCTTAATATTCAGGGCAATAAAATTATAAGTATAAATCAATGCAAAATGCAAATAAATGACATAATTTTAAGCGACAACTATCTACAGCCAGAAGTTGATCTTACACCATTGTATCCCTCCTTAGAAATAATTAAAATTAAACCTATCAAGCATGATGACATTATAAAAATTGTATCACTAAATAATGTCTTTACATATGCAATCATCATAATCATAACCATCATATTCATAATTTTAATCTTATATATAAAATATGTATCTTCTTATCCCATAATGAATAACCATAAAAAATTTAAGAAACAAATTCACGAACCCAAAAACCAAACAACGCCATCGGTTCAACCAGAAGAAGAAGAACAATGAGACACAATTATCGAGATGACACAAACAACATTGCCAAAACTTTACCCTTCAGTGTCACTTTGACTCGCAGGCTCGCCTCTTAAGGAGAGTGAAGTGACATATTCTATGTCTACACTATACACAATATATTCTATACATAAGTCTAGACACCAAATTCCCCATTCCAATAAATGTAAACTTTCACAGGCTGCAATTGTAAACAAAGAGTAGCCAAGCCACCGATAATGTAAACTTTCGCAGGCTGCACTTGTAAACAAAGAGCAGCTAAGCCGGGCTTCTCCCCCATCGATCAGCATTGATCGAAATAACTCTCTGTCAGCAGATTTGCGTTCCCAGCCAACGCCGAGTAATTCCGTCCCCAGCATTTCGTTCCCAGCCTTTATAATATTGTAAACATTAAATTAGCTTTCGTTATAACGCAATGCGCAATTATCTGTTAGTCTTAAGTTGTTCTTCAATAAACATACATGTCGTGAAATATCGCCTTGGTTTATTTCGACGTAACCGTTAGAACTGTGCGCGGTTTTAATTCGACTAAAAACACAGTAAATAAAGAACTATTTAATTATATATATGTATATAGTGACGGATTTACATACGTATTCACGTGCACAAACCATATTCACATAAAGGAGTGTCCACATGCACACAAACCATATTCACATACACTCAAATAAACATATACAACTCATATTTCCACTTACACATATTCATAAATGTAGAATCAGCACATTATACATTGTCATAATAATAAACCCAAGCATTGTATTTTAAAATTCAATTTTAGTCTTCAGCTGAGTACGAATGAATAAAGACCATTAAAAACTAAATCATTGCTATTGGACCTTTATTCGGATTTTTTAGCGGTTCCAAGTACAATCTATTGATTGTAAGTAAACTTTGACTCAACGTGAAATAAACAATTATCTCACTGGCGCAGCCGGTAGGATAGTGAAAAGTGTTGTGTTGATGCGATAGCTAGACTACTTAATTCTTTCAATTTTTCGCTATCCGCAAAAGAATCGCGCTAAGGCACCAAGCGACGGCAAATAGCGCTTCAAGAAAATTTTTTTATAACCTCGACAGTGAAGTGTGCTACGTATAACGCAATTGCCTATAGTAGAAACTTGGAAACACTCTTTTCAAGAAGACGCGTTAGAATTTGTGGGAGTTGTAAATCCACTCTGTGCTCCAATAAAACACGAAATCTCTAACGTGCAACAAATACATACCTAGAAAGATAAGAGTTAAAAATAAGAAAATTAAAATTCAATTAAATAAATCAACGAAACCAAACTAAAATAACCAAACAAAAAAAATGGACCAAGGAGGAGAGCATTTGCATTTGTTGCAGCAACTAGAGCAACAACAAGCTGAAATACTAGAACATCGACAACAAGTGCAGTTGGAGCTAAGTGTAATGCAGCAGCAAACAATGGAACAACAACAACCACCACCGCAGCCACAACAACAACAGCAGCAGCAACCAATGTTTTTGTCTGACGCAAATATGTATGTCACAAGTTGAGTGTCAAATTTCCACTGTGGAGAAGTTTACAGGCGACCCGAATACCCTGTACACATTTGTGAGCCGAATTGATTTTATTTTGGCCTTATTTCCGACCAACGACGAGCGCCAACAACTAATCATTTTTGGCCAAATAGAGCGTAACATCAGTAGCGAAGTGATGAGAACTATTAGCACACCTGACCTCAACAACTGGACTCAACTAAGACGACAACTGGTACTAAACTATAGGACGCAATTACCTAGCCATCAACTACTTGAACAATTTCGTAACACACCATTCCGAGGCAACATCAAGGCATTTATGGAAGAAGCTGAACGACGCCGTCAAGTCTTAAGCAGTAAGTTTGAACTTGACGATGTGGGAACTGAGACCTTTTTATATAAAAAGTTAATAAGAACTGGTATTGAGAACTTCATTTTAAAATTGAAATAAATAATAAGAGTTTTGAACCACAATATTCCCGATTTGCGTTCTTTAATAAATATTTTACAAGAAAAGGGTCTTTACGATGATGCAAACGCCCCTAAAAATAATCATATTAAAAATATTAACGTAAATACAAACAAGCCACAACATAATGCTCAAATTGGCAACCAACCCAAAGTGGTTCGGCTTGTATGGAGCTGCGGCCATAATTACTTTTAGTTGTTATATTGCTACAAAATTTTCCCCAAAATTAAAAAAAATATTATAAATATATGTATGTTATAAGAAATGGCCATATCGTACGTCTATATGATATAGCTGCTATAGGAACGATCGTTTTAAATACAAAATTAGTATGCAAATTTTTTCTTATTTTTAGAGGTATGTTATCTAAACTCCCAGACTATAAGGTTGGTGTAGTTTTACATTTGCTGCCATAGAAAAAATCAACTATTTTGTTTATATTTCATAAATTTAAATATCTTCCCCCGTCTAATTCTCAAGCTATCCACCTACTTATATAATATCATATCAAAAAATCATAAATTAAACAATCATATTGTAAGCCAATTTATTATATTGATATTTTCACAGCTATTAACGAATTAATATAATTATAACAAAGATTTATAATGTTTCTTCAAGTAAGTTGAACACAAATTCAAGTAACGTTGATTTATCCTTCTTTCCATGTTTTCTTTGCCCAGTTATAAATGGGTCCGACCGTAAAATGAGTGTGTTCAATATGTCTGTGTTTGTTGCAATCCGTGACATTTTTCGGCTGTGATACAATCTAAATTTTTTTAATTCCTTATTATTAGACTCGGCAGCTTCTTCCGAAAGCTCTCCGATTGACACGAGTGCATGCTCAATTACAGAAGATCCATGAACTAACACCTTATGGACTGTAGCTGGCAAATAGTACCATGGATACTCTTTTATCAATTCCTTAGCAGTATCGATGGCATATTCATTAAATTTGTCCACATTTATTTTGTACCCCGAGGCGATAGCTTGGAGTATAGTGGCACAACGATGGATAAGGTTTTCATTAAGCCCTGTAATTTCAGAAGCCAATTTTGGATTTGAAAAAAATTTTCTAGCCACATTTCCATCGTTTGACGATCCTCTGCCTCCGTCTCTGGGCTTGTCCACTATTAGTCCCATTTTTTCCCGAAACGCCGCTTGAATTTTATGCTTTTGGTCTAAAACTTTTAATTTTTGCTCTGGGCCTCTAGCTTGCCACATTTTGATAACGGACTTATAGGAAAGATGCAGAAAGTATTCAAAGAAACGTATTTTTGCATGAAGTGGGGATAAACCGAATTCGAAATATTCTCTGTTCACGTCTTTCTTTAAACATTTATCCAAGTTATTCATTTCTTTTGGAATTGCTCCACATATATAACATTTTGTAGAGGATGACTCACTTAAAGCGTTGCACACTTTTCCGTCTACCATAGTAAGTTGTAAACTATGCTCTTTTTATTATAAATCAAAAATTCTGTCGGCTTGAGTTGATGTATTTTCTCCTTAAAGTATTTTTCCTCTTCGATTGACAGTTCAGTTGTCTCCTTTTTGAACTGAAAACGAACTGGCCTGCAGTAACGTGTCGATGAAGGCCGCGGATTCTTCCAAATTATTGTATGACTACTTTTTGAAATTAGTTGGAGAGGTACGTATGATGTGACAAATAGGCTCTTGTCCTCTGAATCGTAACTTGAAAAACTTTGTTTGTACTCACTATGGCCCGTACTTCCATCAAAACCCCACTTTCCAATTAACGTTAGGTTTTCAATAGATTCATCCGTGATTGATTTAACTACATCATCTTGAAGCTCCAATATGCTCGATGCTGTATTATCCAGTAAACTTTGCAAATCAATTTCAGCATGAGATTTATCTACTGATATGTTTTTAGGGTATCTCTTTTTTTTCATTTACTATGGTTTGGTAGCTTGGAAATAAGTCGAAGGATATTTTGCTATTAACGAAATTCCTTATAAGTAAATATTGACTTTTGGACATGGCGGTCTCCATTATTAGGGAAATTACTTCAGTGGGATCAGCTTGCATTGTCGGCTGTTGCTGATTTTCATTGCGCAAAGCAGAAACAGTGGACTCATCCATATCAATCAGCTGAGCTATACGACGACGCTTTGTTCTAGATGAAGACTCCGCAAAATCAACCTTTGGACGACCACGACGAGCACTTTCCGCTATATGCTGAGATGAATTTTTGGTGGACTTTTGGAGGACCATTGACTCCATTACACTTAGCCAATCATATTGATATTGTACAATTAACGATTTTTTCCGATCATACCGAGTCCAAAAAGCAGCAATTCTTTTGCATATGTAGCCAATCGGTTTATAAAGTTCGTTGAGCTCGAAATTGTAGCCGTTATTCTCAATATTATTTTGAACATCCTCGATAACTTCCCGTAATTTCGCAGAGTTGCAACCACCTTTGGTGCACCATAAATTTAAAATATACTGTCGTGAAAATACACAATGACACGAATCTCCTTTGGGAATGCAAGCAAAAATTATAAAAGAAAAACGGAAAAATAATTAGAATAATTTTAAGTAAAAGAAATAAACTGACAAATAGAAGCTGTAAACAATCACAAAAGACGAACACAAAGACACAACAAAAACAGAGACACAAAAAACAACACAGGGGCTCCGCTGCAGCGCGCTGGCGAAATTTGACCTTGAAAAAATAAAAAGTCGTGTTAGCATATTAACGATTACAACTACATTCGCAACATTCCGCACCTAACTTTAACGATTTTAAAATCTTAAAACTCTGATAAATATAAAAAAAAAAACATCCTTATTTGGAATCGTGTGGGATCACAACTAAAACTTTAGGTAAACAAATTTGAGACACACAAAACAGGTACAAACAAATAAGTTTCACATATCAAGTTAGATTTTATTAATTTCATATCAAGTTAGTATAAATTAATTTCATAAAGTAAAATAAATACCTTGAGCTTCAAAATCCATTTTGAATAATATAAATTTATCAACTTGAACAGTTACCAGTCCGATTTGAAGTGCGCTTTTGCTTCGAAATATTTCACCACAGCTCCGATGCGCTGTTGAAATGAACACGTGTTCATGCTTTTGATTCTATTTTTAGAATGTACCGTTAGGTTTTCAGCGAAAACCGGTTTGCAAATTGGAAGATTGGACATTTTAGAGACAAACTGTGTAAATTTAATTTAAATATTTTCAAATCGGTTTTTTTGATTTTTGGCCTCTGACGGAACCACTGTGCAACCCAAACCATTTACCCCTTTCCAACCATACCCTAATTACCCACAATATCGACCATCTACTTACCCTCAACAATTCTATCCACCCCCGCAACCATACTCACCATTTACTAATCAACGTCCCATGGCTCCGCAGTCACCAAAACAAAAATGTTATACCCCTAGACCGAATATGCCTGAACAAAATCAGTTTAATTATCACTACAATCACCCATCTTATAATAATTTCCCACCCAAAGCAATTATGCAACATAATCAGCCGATTAAAAGAACTAGACCCAACGATAGCGAACAAACTAAAATGAGCATCGATGAGTCTAGATACCAAGAAGAATTAGCTAACCAACAACTACCATATCCCTACTATACTGTACCATATTATTACCCCGAATACTATCCGAATGAATACCCAAACAATTACCAACAAAACTATACAGAAACCGACACCAACAGACGAAGAAGTTATTTCAAATGAATTCAAGCAATTGGAGATCGAGCAACCGGAAAATTTTCAGCTACAATCCTCGGATCAAACCAATACATAAAAATAAAATACAAAGGCAATGACTTGAAGTGCCTAATATGCTTACCCACAATATTTTCAACTTACCCATAGAAACAATAAATTGCCAAATCCACACTAGCAACAGTCCCTTGTCTGTCACCGAAGCGGTCACCTTACCGCCAAATAATAATTTTTTCCCAGCGTCTCAGCAGTTTCTGTTGCATGCATTTTCGAACGACTATGACATGCTCATAGAACGCAAAATGCTGACACAGGCGAAAGCCGAAATAAACTACAAGAATCATACTGTGACATTGTATAATGACAAATTCAAATTAATAAACACTAACAATTTGCCTAACCAGAACCACTTCCAAGTTAAAGCAAAAAATTCCCAAGAGCCTTTGTTTAGGTTGAATCACTTGAACGACGAAGAAAAAAAATAAACTGATGGCACTTTTAAAGAAATTTACTGACATTCAATACTATGAGGGCGATAACCTGACATTCACTAATTTGGAAAAACATACAATAAATAATACGCACAATTCTCCCATTTATTCAAAAATATATAGTTACCCACAAGCTTACGAAACTGAAGTAGATAATCAGATACAAGACATGTTAGAACAGGGCATCATAAGAGAGAGAAACTCACCTTACTGCAGTCCTATTTGGGTGGTCCCAAAAAATTGGACGCGTCAGGGCAGAAAAAATTCAGAATTGTCATTGACTATAGAAAATTGAACGAGATAACGATCAATGACAGATTTCCCATACCCAATATGGACGAAATCTTGGGCAAACTAGGCCGATGTAATTATTTTACAACTATAGATCTGGCTAAAGGGTTTCATCAGATTGAAATGGACCCTGCATCCATCGCGAAAACGGCATTTTCAACAAAACATGGCCACTACGAGTTTACTCGCATGCCATTTGGGCATAAAAACGCCCCTGCCACTTTTCAGAGATGTATGAATAATATTTTGCGCCCACTTTTGAGTAAAAGTTGCCTCGTATACTTAGATGATATCATTGTTTTCTCTTCTCTCGAGGAACATCTGCATTCCTTGCAATTAGTTTTTGAAAAATTATCTCAAGCCAACCTTAAATTACAACTAGACAAATGCGAGTTTCTCAAATCAGAAACCACATTTTTAGGCCATGTCATTACGAAAGATGGTATTAAACCAAATCCCGAAAAAATTCAAGCTATCACTAAATATCCATTACCAGCTAAACCAAAAGAAATAAAAGCATTTTTAGGGCTCACGGGCTACTATCGAAAATTTATTCCTAATTTCGCTAACATCGCAAAACCTCTAACTAGATGCTTAAAGAAAGAGGCGAAAATTGATATCAAACACAAAGAATATATAGAAGCCTTCGAAAAGCTCAAACTGCTTGTCTCAATCCAATATCCAATATTGAGAATTCCGAATTTCGAACGAAAGTTCACATTGACCACAGACGCTAGCAATGTAGCTCTTGGAGCCGTTCTCTCACAGGACGGTCACCCGGTCAGTTATATCAGCCGAACGTTGAATGACCATGAGTTGAAGTACAGCGCAATAGAAAAGGAACTCTTAGCTATTGTATGGGCCACAAAAACGTTTAGACACTTCTTGCTTGGCAGACACTTCGAGATAGCTAGTGACCATCAGCCACTGTGTTGGCTGCACAAATTAAAAGAGCCAAATGCTAAATTAACTAGGTGGAGAATACGATTATCCGAGTATGACTTCGACATAAGATACATAAAAGGGAAGGAGAATTATGTCGCGGACGCTCTATCCAGGGTTAAAATAGAACAGAATTTTTTTGGCGAAGCAACCCAACAACCCAACCCAAGCTTAACCGAAAAACCGGTGAACCATTTCCAACGACAAATAATATTTACAAAAGGACCGAATAAAATACAAAACGAGACTTACTTTAAAAAACAAATTACGCACATTTTTTACTACGAAATGACAGTAGAAGACGCAAAAAAATATTTAATAGACCACTTTTGCACTAAAACTAGTGCATTGTACATAAAAAGTGACTCAGATTTTGAAACCATTCAAAGCGCGTTTAAAGAAATAATTAATCGTTGCCATACCAAAGCCTTCCGCAGTTTAATTTTATTAAAAAACATTCTCACTTATGCCCAATTTAAGGAATTAATCCTAACTACCCACGAAAAGTTATTACATCCAGGCATACAAAAAACTGTAAAATTATTTAACGAAACTTACTATTACCCCAACCGCCAATTATTAATTCAGAATATTATAAATGAATGCCATATTTGTAATTTGGCTAAAACAGAACACCGAAAAACTGATATGCCCATGAAAATAACACCACAACCAGAAAACTGTAGAGACAAATACGTTGTAGACATTTATTCATCAGAGGGTAATAACTACGTGAGTTGTATTGATTTATACTCTAAATTTGCTACTCTTGAACAGATTAAAACCAAAGACTGGGTTGAATGTAAGAACGCTCTTATGCGAATATTTAACCAACTAGGGAAACCTCACTTGTTAAAGGCAGACAGAGATGGAGCATTCTCCAGTTTAGGAAATAGAACTACAATTAAATACAACAAAAACAGGCATCGCGGACATAGAACGCTTACATAAAACAATTAATGAAAAAATTCGTATTATAAAAACATCGGACGACAATGAAGCCAAATTAAGTTAAGTAGAGACAATATTAAATATTTACAATCACAAAACGAAACATGATACTACCGGACAAACACCTGCACACATCTTTTTATATGCCGGACAGCCAACCCTGGACACTCAGCAGATAAAAATAAAAAAAAATTGACAAAGTTAATGAAGACCGGCAAGAATATGACGTGGCAACCAGGTACAGAAAAGACCCGCTGCAAAAGGGAAAATTTGAAAATCCATTCAAACCCAATAAAAACGTAGAGCAGACGGACCCTGACCACTACCAGATTACTAACAGAAATAGAACCACACATTACTATAAAACACAATTTTAAAAATGAAAGAAAACTAATAAAGTTCTTACTCCACAGGTTATTGGTATCTAATGATAATTATACTCACCCTACTTACAACCGGATTCACTCAACAAATTCAGGTTAACACTATTGATACCAACCATGGCTACCTACTATTCTCGGATAACCCAATTCAAATTCCATCAGCATACGAACACCATTATTTTCGAATTAATCTAACAGAAATCGAGAATTTAGTAACCTATTTCAATAACCAATTTGTTAACTACTCTAACGTACCGCATATTAAATATCTATACAATAAAATGCAAAAAGAATTGACAGGCATAATTATACACAAACAAAACCGAATAAAACGAGGACTGTTCAATATTATAGGCTCAGCGTACAAGTATCTTTTTGGTACGTTGGATGAGAATGATCGCACCGAAATTTACAACACTCTTGACACACTAGCAGCTAGTTCAATACAATTACATGAGCTCAATTAAGTAATTCAGTTAATTAACGATAGAATGATGAAAATCAAAGAATCAGATGACGAGCATAATAAGATAGAAAAATTTATTTACGAGCTCCTACAATTTACAGAATATATTGAAGATTTAGAAATGGGTATGCAACTGTCACGCCTTGGACTCTTCAACCCCAAATTACTAAACTATGATAAACTCGACAATGTCAATAACCAAAACATCCAATCAATTAAAACCTCTACTTGGCTAAACGCCCAAAAAAATTTAATACTAATCATTTCACACATACCTACTCATCAACAATCACTTAATACTATTAAAATCATACCCTATCCTGATACTGATGGTTATCAATTAGAACATACAGATACTCACAGTTATTTTGAAAAAGACGGCAACATTTATAATAATGAAAATATTGAAGTAAAGAACGATTGCATTATCAGTATACTAAAAAAGAAAAATCCAATCTGTAATTTTATACCCATACAAACTCAAGAAATTATTAAATACATAGAACCAAATACATTAATAACCTGGAATTTAACCGAAACCATCTTAAGTCAAAATTGTCAAAATGTTATTGCCCAAATGTACTTAAGATACGTAAAATTCAACCCACTTAAAACCCTGTATATTTACATAAAAAAAGAACCAAATGAGCAAACTGAACAGAACACAAACACCAACAACATACAAATAACAAATTGTACCGCCAATAAAATACCCTTACCGAAACTGTACCCATCGAGCGCCGCTACTGCAGACGCTTCTCTTTAAGGTGAGGGAAGTGACGTATTTACATACGTATTCACCTGTACAAACCATATTCACATAAACGAGTGTCCACATGCACACAAACCATATTCACATACACTCAAATAAACATATACAACTCATATTTCCACTTCCACATATTCATAAATGTAGAATCAGCACATTATACATTGTCATAATCATAAACCCAAGCATTGTATTTTAAAATTCAATTTTAGTCTTCAGCTGAGTACGAATGAATAAAGACAATTAAAAACTAAATCATTGCTATTGGACTTTTATTCGGATTTTTCAGCGGTTCCAAGTACAATCTATTGATGGTAAGTGAACTTTGACTCAACGTGAAATAAACAATTATCTCACTATATACACTAATTTTTCACAAATATTTTTTAATTTTTCAAATTTTTTAAAAATTGTATATATAGACAACAACCCCTTAATATTATTAGAAAAAAAGCAGTAAGCTAGGGTGGAGCAAGCTCGACAGTAGGAGACCCTGTACTTTATTAGCGCAAACCGTTCACTATAGATTGTTCTTTAATCGAGAAATTTCAATAGATGGCGCTACTACGAAGATATCAGTTGATAAACAGAGAGGTCGTTAGCGTCTCTTTTTCTTTCTTTTGCCCGTAACATTGGTATTTAAATAGCTTCCGTGTATATAATCCGATTGGACAGGTTTGGACTATAGTCCGAGGCGCTATCCTTCGAAATTTTGTATTTCATTTCAGACGGACATGGCTATATCGACTCGGCTGTTGTTGCTGATAAGGACTATATATAATATATGGGGTCTGCTTGTTACTCACATTTTTTTTGGACAAACCTAATAGACCCTTTTGTACTTTTTTAAAGTACAGGGTCTAAGAACAGCATGTATCGAACGACACTATGGGTTCACGGCGTATGCTAAAAATCCATAAGCTGTTCTGACTCCAAAAAGTCTTTTTGCATTCCAGTATTATCAGCTTTCTTTTAGATATTGGGACGTGTGTGCTTTATTATGCATAAATCGCTAAAATTTACATATGAAATTTAAAATTTAAAATTTAAAAGTAATTCCCATTTTGTGTAGCGTACGCTACAACACATTATAAACAATTATTTATAAAAAGTAACTTTATCGAAATTAAATTCTATGCCACTTTAATTTTTCTTAACATTTTACAAAAATTTACGGTATATCTTTTAAAATAACAAACAAATGTTATATCTTGATGTACAACATCGTACAAATGTTGCGTACGACAAGAGATTGCACTACTTAAATTAAGTAATTTGAAATTTGATGTACGTACATATAATATAAGTTAAAATCCACTGAGAGTTTTATATAGCGATTCTACAAAATTTTTCAACAAATCACAGGAATTTTCTCCTATAATTTTATACAAAAGATCCTTAAGTAAAGAATATAACAAAATACAACTTGAAAAAATGCAGTAAGTTACGGTGGAGCAAGCTTGACAGTATGAGACCCTGTACGTTTTGAGTGCAAAGCGTTCACTGAAAGCGTCTGTCATGCCTCCTTCTGCCTCCGTATATGCCAAATTTGGAGTCTCTAGCTCTTTTAGTCTCTGAGATCTAGGTGACACAAAATGGGACGGACAGACAGACGGACAGACGGACATGGCTAAATCGACTTCAAACTGATAAAAATCGTAGGCGCCACTAACATGCACTGCCGTACACAGTCCTACTACTTACATGATGATATGGATCAATAAACGTACTTACCTCTCGCAATCCTCAATCTCCTTACAATGAGAACTGTTAATTTCACCTGTGCATTTTTCGCGCTTTTTCATTTCCTCGTCAACTCGGCGCATTTCACGTAACGCTGTTGCAACCTATCAATTACAAATAAAAAGATAGATTTTTTATTTTAGGTAATAGAAATACAGACTGCCCTCACAGAAAATATAATTGCTACCAGCGCTCATTGAAAATACCGCTTAACAATATTAAACTTTATAATAAAAACCCGCGGCTCGCTACGCTCACTGAAATCTAGGAAAAGAATTTTGAGTAGAAATGAGGAACATTTCTGCTCCCACGTAGTTTTACATTTACATTACATAAGACAGCGGGAAATATAAGAAGCCGCTTTGCTCTACTTTAAATTTTTCCTGAAGTTGGGTAATAGTAGTATTTTAAATAATACTAGGGGGCTTGCCACCTGCTCGCTTCACTCGCCAACCCGGGCGCTACTCTCTCGGGAAGAAATGTGGAGTAAAAATGCAGAAAGCTACGGTGGAGAAAGCTCGACAGTACAGTGCTACAATGTGGCACTACGAACATATTAGTTGATATAAAACTCTTTGTCCTGACTGACTGACTGACTGACTGACTGACTGAGTCATCACGCTGTAGGCCAAACGGTTCAAGATATTGAGATGAAATTTTTACACAACATAGCTGAGACATAATTATCGTGCAATAAGACGGGATTTTTTGATATCCCCACTGGAAGGGGCTAAAATGGGGGGTCAAAGGTCAAAATTGCTTAGTATGAATTTTTTTTTTTTTTGAGCTATCTTAACCAAACTCACAGATTATGTATTTCTTACTCACTGCTACATCCTGAGAAAATTTGGTCAAGATCGGGCCACTATATCATATAGCTGCCATAGGAACAATCAGATGCAAATTAAAACTTTGTATGAAGATCTTTGTTATTTTTTGAGATATCTCAACCAAACTCACAGATTATGTATTTCTTACTCACTGCTACATTCTGAGAAAATTTGGTCAAGATCGGACCACTATATCATATAGCTGCCATAGGAACAACCAGATGCAAATTAAAACTTTGTATGAAGATCTTTGTTATTTTTTGAGATATCTCAACCAAACTCACAGATTACGTATTTCTTACTCACTGCTACATCCTGAGAAAATTTGGTCAAGATCGGACCACTATATCATATAGCTGCCATAGGAACAATCAGATGCAAATTAAAACTTTGTATGAAGATCTTTGTTATTTTTTCAGATATCTCAACCAAACTCACAGATTATGGATTTCGTAGTCATTGTAAGATTCTGTAAAAATTTGGTCAAGATCGGATCACTATATCGTATAGCTGCCATAGGAACAGTGGCTTTTAATGCTATTAATAAACAATCAAAAGAAGATGGACAGGGGGATGGCGTGGTGGAGGGGGGGGGGGGGTGTTACGATTCATTAGTGTTGCGACTTTCAAAATCAATTTTCAGTATATGGCACTGTTACTCGCTCTTGCTGCCATAATCCAATTGCAGCGAAAACTTTAAAACAGCGAGCAGCGAAAATGTAAATTCTCTATCTATATATATAAAACTCTTTGTCCTGACTGACTGACTGACTGACTGACTGACTGACTGAGTCATCACGCTGTAGGCCAAACGGTTCAAGATATTGAGATGAAATTTTTACACAACATAGCTGAGACATAATTATCGTGCAATAAGACGGGATTTTTTGATATCCCCACTGGAAGGGGCTAAAATGGGGGGTCAAAGGTCAAAATTGCTTAGTATGAATTTTTTTTTTTTGAGCTATCTTAACCAAACTCACAGATTATGTATTTCTTACTCACTGCTACATCCTGAGAAAATTTGGTCAAGATCGGACCACTATATCATATAGCTGCCATAGGAACAATCAGATGCAAATTAAAACTTTGTATAAAGATCTTTGTTATTTTTTGAGATATCTCAACCAAACTCACAGATTATGTATTTCTTACTCACTGGTACATTCTGAGAAAATTTGGTCAAGATCGGACCACTATATCATATAGCTGCCATAGGAACAACCAGATGCAAATTAAAACTTTGTATGAAGATCTTTGTTATTTTTTGAGATATCTCAACCAAACTCACAGATTACGTATTTCTTACTCACTGCTACATCCTGAGAAAATTTGGTCAAGATCGGACCACTATATCATATAGCTGCCATAGGAACAATCAGATGCAAATTAAAACTTTGTATGAAGATCTTTGTTATTTTTTCAGATATCTCAACCAAACTCACAGATTATGGATTTCGTAGTCATTGTAAGATTCTGTAAAAATTTGGTCAAGATCGGACCACTATATCATATAGCTGCCATAGGAACAATCAGATGCAAATTAAAACTTTGTATGAAGATCTTTGTTATTTTTTCAGATATCTCAACCAAACTCACAGATTATGGATTTCGTAGTCATTGTAAGATTCTGTAAAAATTTGGTCAAGATCGGATCACTATATCGTATAGCTGCCATAGGAACAGTGGCTTTTAATGCTATTAATAAACAATCAAAAGAAGATGGACAGGGGGATGGCGTGGTGGAGGGGGGGGGGGTGTTACGATTCATTAGTGTTGCGACTTTCAAAATCAATTTTCAGTATATGGCAGTATTATGTCTCAGCTATGTTGTGTAAAAATTTCATCTCAATATCTTGAACCGTTTGGCCTACAGCGTGATGACTCAGTCAGTCAGTCAGTCAGTCAGTCAGTCAGTCAGTCAGTCAGTCAGTCAGTCAGTCAGGACAAAGAGTTTTATATATATTATATATACCAAAAATCAAGTCTTCGAAATATTGATTTTTAGTTTCCGGTGGCAAAGGGTGGGCGTGGCAAAAATCTAAGACAAACTTGACCAATGCAAAATATAGATGAACGTACATGCCAAGTTTGGTGTCTCTAGCTCTTATAGTCACTGAGATCTAGAAACTCAAAAAAGGGACAGTCGGACAGACAGATGGACCTGGCTATATCGACTCGGCTGTTGATGCCGATCAAGAATATTCATACTTTATGGGGTCTGCCACGTCTCCTTCTGCCTGTTACATACATTTTTTTGCACAAACTTTGACCCATATGTACTTTTTTAAAGTATAGGGTCCAAAAATAGGATTCGCCCCTGTTCGCTTCGATCGCAACGCACAGGCTATAGCTGTGAGAAGTGAAGCGAGCAGAGGGCAATCCCCCTATTAGAATCTAAGGGTTTGAAATTTATAAGCTTCTGTCTTATATATACCACTACACGATTTATTTGAGCTTATTTTAATATGCGAAAAGTAAGTATAAACTAAATCAGTAAAGTTCTGTACTTACCTCTCGTGCAAAAACGCCTCGTAATCGACTTTGTATAATTATAACGCTTCGTTTTTTTCTTAAGAAATTTATTCTTAGTTTCCAACCTCTATATGAATGTTGTATGATTAGAATGGCTTTTCTTACTCGTAAATAATTTTTGGAGCATAAATAACGCCTCCAGTTTTTCTGGATAATAGTTGAGTTTTCACATATCATGTGTTTCCTTGCTTCCTCTAGTGGTTCATAAGCAGAATTTCTCAAGAATAACTTTGATTTACCAATTTGCCATTCAGTTTCTAGGACATCAAGTTCTTTCAACACTAGTGCTATATCAGATCGGGTACTAGAGCATGACTTATTTTTAATTAGGCATTTATATTTTGACATAAACTCTTCGAAACTCAGGTGAATAGGAAACCCTTCTTTTCTAATTCGAATTATGTCTAAAATTCCAAGATACCGTAGTTGATCAAGCACTAATGAGTCATTGTAATCGTTGGCTTGCTTAAGAGCATTTGGCTTAATACATCGGACATACCTGAAATACATATAAGTTTATAGAATTTTGTAATTTTAAACCTAATATACATTTAAAATATTTTAAATTCTTATAATTTCATTTTAATGTAATGATAGGCGAGTAAAGTAAAAAACACCTTGCGCAATAAATATGTTGTTGAAATAATGTGGTTCCTGGAATAACATTCTTATATTGTACCATGGTCGCAATTCGATAAAGTTGTGTAAGTTACTACTAGGGTTGTAACTTACAACTTGTAAGAAATCAGCATCGATGTTTTGGCTACAGACGTTTAGTCGATGGTGTAGTATGCTGATTAATGTAGATCAGCGGTGGGCACGAGATCAACTCAACAACAATAACTACAACAACTTCTGTAACGAGTTACGGTATGGTGACAGGCTCGATGTTAACATGGCTGAGAGCGCACGCTGTTATTCCTGCTCTGGCTCGTCGGCAAGTGGAGTGATGTTCTTGCCCTCAATACCATGTTTGCCTTCTATATTATTACTAGTTAAATAATGCATGCAGGGACAATCAAAAACAACCGGATAGATACAGAGTCACCTTAGTTTACTAAAATAGAATAGGGATGTTCACACACAATGACGTCGTTACTGGGACCATAGTGGTTCTCAGATGAAATTGAGGTATCATAACGCCTTCCCTTCCATTACCATTCTGCGCCATAAATAATAATAATGCCCGCCACGACAACAATGAGAAATGCTATGAATATTGACTAATATAGATTTAAAAAAATATTTAAACAAATAAATACAAATATGGCAACACTAAAGTTTAATTATTCGTAGGCATTAATTCAGATTATATGCGAATCACTGATTTACGTGATTCGATATTGAGTGAAATTGTGTGTGAAAAGAATTGAGCAAAATCAAGTGCAAGAGCAGATTTGAAAGGCAACAACTTTTCGTTAGCTGCAACTAAATAAGGATTAATGGCCCTTTAAAATTCATAAAAATAAAAGATTATCATGGTAGGTTAGGAGGTAAGGAAGTAGGTTGGAGCACGCTCCGTTTTGATCCACAGTGGGATACCTTCTTGTCAGGTAATATGACTTATGCTAATTATATCTAATTGTCCAGGCAGTTTAGGATTTTATCTGATGCGATGTGACCGCCATCACCTAGTGAAGCTAGTTCGTCTGCCCCTAACTATCTGTGTCTGCTTCTGCCTAAGGCTGGACAGTGGCAAAGCAGATGTTCAGGGGGTTTCCGCCTCCTGAGGATCCTTGCAGTTGCGGCAGTGCTGGTTGTAGAGGAGTCTCGTATTCATGGCGTGTGATCCGATCTGCCAGTGTCCTGTGAGTTTTGCTGTTAGTCTTGCAATGTCCTTCCAAGACTTGCTGAGCAATTCTTCGGTGCGTTTCTTGTTGTACTCTGGTCATTTTTGTTTAGCTCTTTTGCACCCAACGTGAGTTTTCCATCTTTCGATAGATTTCGTTACGTGAAGCTTGTGTATTTCGTATTTCATCGAGTTAAGGGGTGGTCGCACCTCTTCTCGTGTTGTTTTCATTTCTGACTTAGCTCAGAATTTTTTCGAACAGAGTTGGGTGCCTTGTTTGCCGCTTGGCTATCAGAGAAGAAAGCCTCATTTGCACTCCTAAGAACTCGCTCTATCAGATGCTTGGCTGCTTCCATTATTGCGAATGTCTGGAGGTAGATGGAAGGACTTTTCCACTGACAGGTCCGGCGAGTATACTCCGGCGTCTCCGGTCCATCTTGGATCCATCGGTGTAGTTTCGTGTCAAAAATGGCATCCAGGTTCTCGGCAGCCCACTCGTCTTTTGATAGAATTATCGTTTTGAAGTTCTGATCAAAACTTATTTTGGCAGTTTTTTTCGTGACGAACGTATTTGAGCTCTGTTTAGTATGCTGTTGTGTCCTGTGTTCCTGGCATTCCAACAATCCGATTCCTTAAGTCGTAAGGCCGATTGTGACGCCATGCTTATGATATGTAGCTCTATTGGTAAGAGATTCAGTATGGCATTCAGGGCCATTGTTAGAGAGGATCTCATTGCGCCTGTGGCTCCTGCGAATGTTGTCCGCTGAATTCTTGTGAGCTTGTCGATGTTGTATTTATTTGAGAGTGCTGGCCACCATACCGCATATGAGAATGGGTCTAACCACTGCAGTGTACATCTTAAGTGCCATCTTCGGATGTAGTCCCCATGCGTTGCCAAAGGTTTTCCTGCATGAGTAGTCACTATGCTCGCCTTCCTGACGCGTTCTTATATATTTAGCTTCCATCTGAGTATGGGGTCCAGTCGTAGATATCTTGCTTTGATTGATAGTTCCACCCTTTGCCCACATAGTTTGGGGAGGCTGAACTTCTTTGTTCTTCTTGTGAAGAGCATCAATTCCGTTTTTGTTGGACTAATACCTAGACCGCATGATTTATCCCATTTATTTAGTCTTCGAAGTGCTCTTTCCATTATGTGTTCACTGGATTGAACTAGTTTGGCGAACTTGTTCCAATCCGTTTTTCGGGGTAACGTAACTTTTCGGTCTTGATCAAGTCGATATCAATTCCGTAAAGTAGGTATCTATGGTTTGAGAACGAGTGACGCATAGATACTACCTTCCAGTTACTTACTTTAAGATGACTGTAACCAGTTAACAATGGGAGGTGAAGAACCTCTTCCTATCCTTGATGTTCCTCGCTGCTGGAAAACACGAAGGTTGGAGTATGGCCCTAGTTGAAGATGTTTATATTTTAAAAAATATCATAATCACTCTTTAATTGACGCTTTAACATAAAGGGTGTTTTCTTTTAGAAGTCTAAAACTTCAAATTGAAATAAAACACAAAAAATTGGGTTTAATGTCCATCAATTTGGCTTTATTGGAAAAATAATTGTATGCCTTTAATGTTTAAATATGATTTCCGGCATGTGGCCGCCGCGGCTGGCTCGAATATAGCCAAGTCTAGAGGTCCAATTTGCAAGCACTTTTTCGAGCATTTGTGGCCGTATGTCGACAATAACGAGACGAAAGTTGGCTTCCAAGACCCCTAACGGTTTGTTGGCGTGGTGTCAAATCACACGATCGTGGTGTGCAATTGACAGGTCCATTCCGCGAAATTATTCGCTCATCGAATGTTTCCTTTAATAAATCGATTGTGACGTGCGCTGTATGGCATGTAGAGCCGTCTTGTTGGAACCATATCTAATCCACATTCATGCCATCCAATTCGGGATCAAAAAAATCGTTTATCATGGCTCTATACTGGTTTCCATTAACGGTAACTGACTCTCCAGCATCATTTCGGAAGTATTATGACCCAATGACTCCACCAGCCCATAGAGCACACCAAACAGTCAGTTTTTGTGGATATAATGGCGTCTGAAGGGTCTCATGTGGATTATATTCACTCCTTATGCGGCATCAATCAGCATCGAGATCAATCTCATTTTCGGCCCATCCACCAAAATCACTACGCATTTCATGGTCTCGCGGTGCTCACTGTTCGACGTCTCTACGGATGCGTATTATCACATAGAGTGAACGTAGTCCGAAAACGAACCATGGCTAACCGAATTAATTGCTCTGTTGGACGATTCCCAGGGGACCAAACACCGAGCGTTTGGTTAGAGCGTCGCCAAATGCTCGCTAACTGACAAAACGGATTATAAACGAGAAAACGCTGAAGTTCCGCATATTACTCGCCAACGAGCTTAATCGGCGCCAAAAGATGGACATGACAACATTTGTGTTGTGTCGTGTGTAACGCAAGTGTTTGTGAAAATGTTCTTATACAAATTTATTTAGTCGTTTTGTATGCAGCAAAACCACAAGAAGTAAGTAATTCCTAAATATAGATGTATTAATTAAATAATGTGTATTTAACAATACTGCATATTTTCTAGTTGCAACTAACACGTGATTGCCATGGAGGACGCAGAGTTTCCTAATCAAGACTGCCTGCCGAGAGAGGATAAAACCACCTTAAAGTTGATAGGTCAAGTGTATTGTATTTATTGCAATTTTATTACAGCTATTTTTCATTGTTGTAATTTAGATTATCCTTCTTCAATAAATAGTCCGTTTATATTGTTTTATAATAATTTACTTTTAATTTATATATCTCTATATATGTTTGCGCATGCACAACCAGTCACTTTGATAGTCAGAATAAGAAGAAGGATACATTTATCGATACATATAAATAATAAGCGTGGGCAATATGACCGTATTTCATTTTATGGTATTATGTTATGTTAATTTTGATAACATAATTCAATATTATTTATTATTAATTCAATAAAGAGATCAAAAACACGTTATCGTCTGAAAATTATTTTTAATATTAGCAGTGACTCGTTTACAATATTAAAATAGCATCTTAAATTATCATAAAAGTCTCACAAACGATACTTTGGCGATCTATCGCATAAAAACGTTTCGCTGCTTCAAACTGAGCTACATTCGTTTTCGGAGACGCAACAGAGCCTTTTGCACGTTTGAGGTCCCCAAAAGATATCACAAAAGTCTCGGAAACGAGTCTTTTGCGAGCTATCACGAACGAGCGTTTGGCTGCTCCCAGCTGAGCGAGAGATGATTAAGTTTCTTATCGTTTTTCGGAAATGTAAACAGATGTTTTGTCCGTTTAGAGCCCGCATATCTATCATTTACGATATTGCTAACGAAGTTTTGGCCGACTGGGTTATGTCTACCAAAAAATGGACGGTGCTTCCATTATTTTCGAAATAAATTTGCACGATTTGCAAGCGTTGTTCTTTTGTCAACCTGATCATGATAAAATGACAAGTCAAACTGAACATAAATGATATTTGAGTTGCCAGATTTAACAAAAAAATGTCAGCTTTATCTCTACTCGAAAAGCCAAACTCTAAAGAAACACCCTTTACTTTAAAAAATAAATACATTTTTATTTTATTCGGTTCACTTACGGTTGAATCAACTTAATTGATGAAAAGCGCTTTCCATTGAGGCTGAAAAGTAGTTTGAACTTTTTGCCGCAACAAATTTTCATTGGTTAAGAAATTTAAACTTTCACGAAGAAATCACCATTGGGGTTTAACTTGCATTTCTCTCAAACAAAAAAATGAAATAAAATTGGACTTCTGCACTTTGCTCATGTTGAGTGTGGAAAAAAAGGAATTATGTAATTTGCATGTAATACTGTTTTTAAACTGCCGCATCATTGTCGAAGGTGCGAAAAATGATGCGAGTCGTTTACACTGAAGCCGCATCTTTTGTCGCATCATTAGTCAGCTGTTCGGCCTGCTAATGTAAACAAACACTGTGAGTAAGAAGAAGAGAGAAAACACAAATTGAAAGAATTCAGCCAAGTAATGAGTGATTTATTGTTAAATGTGGCAAACGGTGCATTCGGTAGTTATACCACTAGTACCCAATCGTTTATGGAACTTTTAAAGGAGGAATCTGATGCATATGAAGGTATCGCGCTTCAGCGAACAAATTATGCGCTCGACCAGGTGCAATTTTAAAGTTGCACTTAAAAACTTTGAATCTGTGCATTCCAAAAGATCTTTGTGGACCCTTGTAAGTATTTGTGTTCCTATTTTGATGTTTGCAATCAGCCTTATTTTAATTTAAATGTTTAGGAACGGTTTGGCCAGTTTTGGAGTTGGAGTTGGATGTTCCGTCCAACAACGAGGAGTTCTTTAAAGAAAACTTCCGCATGAGCCGGGTCGCTTTCGATCACTTGGTGGGACTACTTTCGTCAATGGCCAAGCGGGACTCTAATTTCAGGAAATGTATTCCCCTTGAAAAGAGGGTAGCTATTGCCCTGTTTACGCTGGGATCATCGGCCGAATACCGCACAGTTGGAAGACTGTTCGGAGTATCGTCAGCCTCGGTTTGTAAGATTTTCAAGGAGTTTTGCTTGGTTGTGTGGAGAGCTCTGTCGCCTGATTACTTGCCGCCCGATTTCCTGACTCATGAGAATGTAGAGGAGTGTGTTGAAGGCTTTCAACGGCTGGGGTTTCCTCAATGTTTTGGTGCCATAGGTTGGTAAACGTTTTGCAAACTTGCAGTATAATTACTTATTGTAATCGACTTGTGTCTTTTAGATGGTACTCACATAGAAATAAGCCCACCGAAATGTGATGGATTATCATAACTACAAAGGCTGGTATTCCATACTACTATTGGCATTGGTAGACCACAAGTATGTCGTAAGATTTCTTTTATGTAAATATAACTTAATATAGTTATTTATTCGTAGATACCGATTTAAATACATTAATGTTGGTGCATCTGGCAGATGCAATGACTCCCAAGTGTTTGAGAGGTCGCAATTAAAGTACTTAATTGATTCGACGGGAGTATTTGAGGATAATGCGAAGGAAATCGGCGGAGTTTCGGTTCCCGTGTGTATTTTGGGAGATTCGGCATTCCGATTCTCAAAAACTCTTATGAAGCCGTACCCATTTTCTACGTCCGCACCCCTGCAAGTGCAGGCGAGTTGTAGAGAATGCCTTTGGACACTTAAAGGCAAGGTTTCGTCGACTGGGTAAAGGCATTGAGAATGCTTCGGCGAATGCCAAAGCAATTATTAAATGTGCTTGTGTGTTGCACAATTACATAATTGCGAGTGGAGATGGCAACCTGCCACATGATGTAGTTGCCGCAGAGCATGTGAGTGTCAGAGAGCAGCCATGCCTGGACTTCACTCTCGGCGATCGAAAGAGGGAAGCAGAAAAAATACGAACTGCAATATAGTTATATTTTGGTAAGTTTATTTATTTATTTTTAACCAGTTCTAGGAACTGTTCTTGTAAATTTAGGAATCGTTCGACTTGGTCGCCACGTCGCTTTGACTCCTCAGCAATCACCTGCAGGCATTGCACAGCTTGTATGGAGCACTCGTTGCTGACTCGCAATTCCTCAACGATCTCAGACCGCTCACTTTTGCCTCTTTTTTTCTTTGCAGCTGGCTCCTCTGCTGCTGAGTACGAAGAAATGCTATCGTCCAGTGAGATCGATTCATTTGAGCGGCTGGACGCTGATTTTTAAATAAAGATTATTAAAAAAAACTATTTTTTAGTTAAGTGTATTATTAATTACTTGTGCTTTCTTCAATTTGGGCCAGAAAGTTGATGGATTTAGATTGCCCTAGCACTTGGGACACCTTCTCAAAGTGGACCCACTGTGATGGAGACCCTCCGCTCGGCCCCGTCTTTGACTTCTCAAATCTGGAAATTATAATATGTAATGTCATCCCAATGCACTTATAATTGTAGGCTTTACTTACACATATTTTCTACGAAAGTTCTCAAGCTTTGTCTTGATTTCTTGGGGTGAGAAATCAAAGCAGTGGATTTTCAATTCCTCTCCCATCTCCTCATATATGTGGGTATTTTTACGCAACCCACGCAACTCCTCAATCTTGTCTCCCCACAAATCTATTAGGACATTCTCCGCCATCTCTGTCCACTTTTTCTTTTTCTGTTTTGGATTTGGTTGAATATCACAGCTCATCTTGCGCTATACTTTCAATTGAATTGAATTATTTAAATTGAATTTATTGTTTGTTGTGCCAAAAACAGCTGTTTGCTATCGATACCCCTTCGATACCTCGAAAATACTGCAGTAATAAAAAAAAATACTAACAGAATACGGCAACACTTGCCAATGATGCGTCGCATGATTTAAGATGCGGCCGCATCATTGTCTTCTTCTATCCACAGGGTTCTTATGGGCATCATTGCCGCATGTTCCGTTTAACGCAAAAATTCAATGATGCGGCCCAGTGTAAACACAGTATAATATGCAATTCAATTAAAGCCAATTACCACCATAATGGGCTTGAACTTGAGCAAGCTCGACAGTAGGAGACCCTGTACTGAGTGCAAAGCGTTCACTATAGATTGTTATTTATTGTTGCGTACCAGAAATTTGAATAGGTGGCGCCACTACGAAGATATTAGTTAGATATAGATATAATTGAACGTACATGCCAAGTTTGGTGTCTCTAGCTCTTATAGGCTATATTTACTTATTTGTTTATTTAATGTCGACTATGTGCAATCGACAGGTAAGTTTTTAGTTACATTATAGATAAAAATATTAAAAGTTAAATGCTTTAATGTAAAAATAAATAGAAAAAAAAACAAAAAAAAATAAATATATATATAATATATATATAATGGGCAAGTTCAAATTTAAGATCAATTACTCAGACCCAACATTCGTTGCGGGGATTGGGGAAAACCCAAGAAAAACCCAATCAGGTCTGATATGATGTTAGCGTTGGTTATTATGAGTTAGAGAGAATAAGATAAATTTTTTAATAGTAAAAATTGAGGCATCTGCATTGAAGACATTGTAAAGTCTATTATAATCCGTACAGAGCACTCGAAAGGGTTCATGCAGGGAATAGTTATTAGTACAACGATTAAGGGATAGTGGTACATAATTACGGGTAGACCTGGCAGGAACTGAGAAATTTATTTGACTCAATAAATAAGAAGAATCAATTTCGCCAGCAACTAATTTAACAATAAACATGACACCAAGCATAATACGACGGTTAGTTAAAGTGGGTAGATTAATTAAAAGAAGTCTACTAGTATACGGGGGTAAATTAAAGCCTGAAACCCAGTTAAAACCACGTAAAGCAAATAATAGAAATTTTTGGGACAGATTCAATACGATCCTGGTGGTTAGAGTATTGTGGAGACCAAACACACGAACCATATTCTAGAATCGGACGAACAAGAGATACATAAAGTAATTTTGTCGTATAAGGGTAATCAAATTCCTTTGCCCATCGTTTGATGAACCCTAGAACTTGAGTCGCCCTACTGACCGTTAAAGCAACATGTGTATCAAACTTCAGTCTATGGTCGAGGAGAATACCAAGATCATTTACTTCATCTACTCTAGTAAGGGGTACCAAATCAAGAGTATAATTGATGATGTGATGCAGGTGTCTATGGAAAGACATAACCTTGCATTTAGGACAGTTAAGATTCAGTAAATTAAATTTGCACCATTTATAAAAGCGTGCCAGATCTGCTTGCAGTAAATCAGAGCAGGAACTGTCCGTAAATGACAGACACAACTTCACATCATCAGCATACATTAAAATGTAAAAAATGTAAAAGGAAGATCGTTAATAAAGAGGTTAAAAAGCAGAGGTCCAAGATGACTACCCTGAGGAACACCAGACGTTACCAAGACGGGCCTCGAAATAGCCGACTTGAAGACAACGTTTTGAGAAATTATGGAACTACAAAAATGAGTAAGCTGTGAAGTAATAATTTTCTCAAAAAGGTTAAGTTTTGCAGACATTTTTGAAATTGGCCTGTAGTTGTTAACGCAACTCTTAGGGCCACTTTTGTGTAACGGAATGATATGTGATTCCTTCCAAAGAGAAGGGAATGAGCAAGATGCAACAGATAAAGTAAATAGTCTATGTAAAAGTAGATATAAAGAGCCAGCGCAGTACCTAAGTACGCATCCTGGCAACCCGTCGGGGCCTAGGGAGAATACTGGTTTAATTAAATTGAGTTCACATAATACTGATTCTTCAGTGATCAAGGGTTCAGGAATAAAGTTAGTTTTTTGCAAATTATAGGGATAGGATGTACTAGGTGAGTAGCTATTAACAGAGTAAGTAGATTGAAAAAATTCTGCAAATAAATCGGCTGCAGCCTGATCATTTTTTGCCGTCGTATTTTCATATGAAACTGAATGAGGTAATAAAGATGATTTACGTTTAGAATTAACAAAATTATAAAATCGTTTAGGGTCCTGAGCAAACTGAAGCCGGCAACGACCCAAATATTCGTTGTAAAGTTGCAAGTTAAGTGAGTTTAAATTACATTTAGCAATAGAATAACGTGAAAAGTCGACATCATTCCCGGTACGTTTATATTTTTTAAAATATCGCGATTTTAAATTTTTTAGACTTGATAGCTCTCGGGTAAACCATGGGGGCTTATTAGACCTCACTGAGTACCTTCGAGGAACGCATTGATTAAAAAAGATGTTCAAAGTGTCATAAAAAAGACACAGAGCAAATTCTAAGTTATTGCTCGCAAAAAACTGGGACCAGTCATGATTAATAATGAGATTATTTAATTTGTTAAAATCGGCTTTTCTAAAACAGCGAGGTTTAGACGCTGCTTTAGGTAGCACAGTTTGCTCAGGAACAGGAAGATCAAGGTTCATTTCTAACGTAGGGTGAAATGAATCTTCGGGAAGCACGATCGGATCTATTCTACTAACAGCACAAACTGAAGGATCAGATACAAATATTAGGTCCAGAAGACGGTTGTTACAATTACGAATATTGTTTACTTGATAAAGTGAAAGATCTAGGATGCTATCTATATACTCATGAGAACTAGTAGGAACAACCAGATTATCAGCAATAGACCAAGATATATCGGGTAAGTTAAAGTCTCCCAATACACACAAAAAATCTCTATCCGAAAGTTTAGAGAATATTAAACGTATATTAGAAAAGTGTTCAAGATAAACAGAAAGATCCGATTGCGGCGGGATATAGGAGCAGGTTATAAAAATAGAAGTTTGATAAACAGTTAACTTAATTGCAACAAACTCAACATTAGGTAAGCAGCATAATAATTCCGACGGAAGGTCAGAATCAACTGCGATTAATACGCCGCCACCCACTCGTGACAAACGGTCACATCTATAAGTGGTGTACTTGTTAGTAAATAAAGACAAATTAGATATTTCAGGCTTTAACCAAGTTTCAGTGAAGGCAAGAATTTTATAATCAAAAGAGATACTATTTAAATATAGATTAGTTAATTTAGATTTAAGGCCTCTAACATTTTGGTACGCTAACAGGAAAGGAAAATTTAGTTTTTTGAAAGATTCGATGGATCAACTGTAGATAAATTAATTGGTAGCGAGACAGTAGGTCTACTTCTTTTATGAGGAGTAAACTCTTTGACAAGCAAATCATTTGGCCAAAAATTTTTACAACAAATTGTTGGGAATAATTCCGGCGGCACATTCTATTTAAAAGATGATATGTCTCTAGCAAAAGAAAATTTAAATTTATCTACAGCTATAAGAGCACTAGGAAATTTCGATTGTACATACGCTTTTACGTCACCAATCGAAGTATCCGGATGCAACCTACAGATAAATATCTGTTTCCTTAAGGGAACAGCTACAAGAGGCTTGGGTGCAGGCAAAGAAGGCGGAGGAAATGTGTTAGATATGGAAGGCAAAAGTATATTTGATGATGGACCGGCATCATCATCACTAACTACAATGGAAGGATAAATAGACTTGTTCGATACTATGTTAGGGTGTTTGACAGGTGTATAAATAAAAGAATTCCTTGGAGACAAAGAAGAGACGTCATCCATAGGTGTATTAGTAGGCGACTTTGGAGAAACGTCCAATACCTTAAGGGCACTGAACTGCATCTCCATTGTCTGAAATTCTTCATGCAACATATTAAAACCCTTTCGCAATCTACAGAAATTCTCTCTTGTTTGCCGAACAAATCTGGACATGTCCGCCTCAGCTTCACGACAAGATTCGCAAGACCATTTCAGTCCGCTGTTATTTTCAATAGAATCTCTAATTTTCATCGTGAAGCCGGCACATTTCACATGTACAAATTTGTCACATAACCAGCAAACAATGCATGCAGCATTTGAATCTTGCTGGCATTTGCAGTTCTTAATGCAGCATTCAATCATTATGGAGAATTAAGTAGAACCTGAGGAAGGGTATTCGAATCACAACACTACTCAAAAAGAGAGAGAGAGTAAGAACGCAAAAAGAAAAAAAGGAGAGAACGTTAGTTGAGAGTGAAATTGAAGCGTTAAAGCTGAACTTAAAAACGTACGCGTAGTTGCGAACAAGTACAACGAGTACACAATTTCAAGTACAGTTATTAGGATAGGGAGCAAAAAGCGAGAGAGTGAGAGCGTTGAAGAGCGTTGAAGAGCGTAAAAGTTCAAACAACAACAATTCTAAACGAAAACGAAATTGTTGCGATTAAGCGTTGATATAATTGTTATTGTTAAACAAACACAAAACACAGCACAAGAACTTAACAATTTTTACTTTTTACACACAGAATTAGTTAAATATTAACTGTTGTTAAACATTAATTAACTAATTATATTAAATTTAGTTAATAATCGCACAAATTACACAGAGCACAAGAAGAACACGACCGGTCACAATGTACAATGTATATGCTACGAGATCTAAGAACTCAAAAAATGGTCAGTCAGACCGACGGACAGACGACCTGACGGACATAGCTATATCGACTCGGTTGTTGATGCTGATCAAGAATATATATACTTTATGGGGTCTGCCACGCCTCTTTCTGCTTTTTACGCACCTTTTTTTAACTTAATTGACCCATTTGTACTTTTGTAAAGTACAGGGTCTAATAAGCCTTCGATGGCTATTCCCGGTCGAGATTTAAATTAAACAATTATTATTTAAAGGTGCTCCTGTAATTCGATTTCGAAATTTTGTATTTTAGTTTCCGGGGGCGGAGAGGGGCGTGGCAAAGATCTAAAACAAACTTGATCAATGGGAGATATAGATGAATCTACATGCCAAATTTGGTGTCTCTAGCTATTAAAGTCTCTGAGATCTAGGCTACACAAAAAGGGACAGAAAGACAGACGGACAGACAGACAGACAGACATGGCTATATCGACTCGGCTGTTGATGCTGATCAAGAATATATATACTTTATGGGGTCTGACACGCCTCCTTCAATGCGTTACAAACTTCGTGACAAAATTATAATACCCTCTTCAAGGGTATAAAAAGAAAAATGCAGTAAGCTACAGTAGAGCATGCTCGACAGTAGGAGACCCAGTACTTTTTGAGTGCAAACCGTTTACTATAGATTGTTCTTCAATGTTGCGTACCATTCAATTGATGGCGCCACTACGAAGATAAGTTAAAAGTTAATAAACGCAGAGGTCGCTAGCGTGTCTTCTTCTTCCTTTTGCCCGCAACATTGTTTGTTGAATAACTTCCGTGTTTATTATCCGATTAGAATGAAATGTTTTGGATGGACAGTTTTGGACTATAGTGTATATTATAGGTACCAAAAATCAAGGGGCTAGCAATAAAGGGACTCTTGTAATTCGACTTCAAAATTTTGTATTTCAATTTCCGGGGGCGGAGGAGGGCGTGGCATAAATCTAAAACAAACTTGATCAATGCAAGATATAGATGAACCTACATGCCAAGTTTGGTGTCTCTAGCTCTTATAGTCTCTGAGATCTAAGATCTCATAAAAGTGACAGACAGACAGACGGACAGACAGACGGACATGGCTATATCGACTCGGCTGTTGATGCTGATCAAGAATATATATACTTTATAGGGTCTGCCACGCCTCCTTCTGCCTGTTACGCACATTTATTTTTTGCACAAACGTAATAGACCCATTTGTACTTTTTTAAAGTACTGGGTCTAAAAAGAGGTTTTTAAAACTGCCAATATGACACGGTCAATAAAGTTGACAACAGGGCCGTAACTGTCAGTTCAAATTATGATATTCAACAATAAAATCTAAAGTAGGTGTCACACAACCAAATTTTATCGCTGAATACAACTCGGGAAAGGGAGGTGTTGACCTTCATGATCAAGCTCTGAATAACTATAGGATAAAAATCCGTGGTAAAAAGTGGTGGTGGCCACTTTTCTTTCCAATGTTAACCTCTGTTATAGTGAACTCTTGGAAATTATATAAAGCAGCTAACAATTGTAATATGGATTTACTGGAGTTTCATCGCACCATTTCCTGAGAAATTACACACAAACGTCAACATCAAAACTAACAGTTGTTTCTTCAGTACCAGCGACTCCTGAAACCCCTGTCCGAAAAGGATTGAAAAGCTGTCGCCAATGCCACAGCAGAGTAAGATGGGTTTGCGAGCTTTGCAGCGTTACTCTCTGTATAGAAATATAGTGCTTTAAGATTTTCCACACAACATAAAAATCAAATAAAATGTACCATGTAATTTGCCACTGTAGCTGCTTGGGGAACGGCTGAAAAACCAATTGAAAAACATTTCTCTTATAACTTCATATTTATACCCTTGCAGAGGGTATTATAATTTTGTCACGAGATGTGTAACGTATTAAAGGAAGCCTCACAGACCCCATAAAGTATATATATTCTTGATCAGGGCGAGGAGCTGAGTTGATATAGCCATGTCCGTCTGTCTGTCCGTCTGTCCGTGTGCCCGTCTGTTTCTATGCAAACTAGTCTCTCAGTTTTGAAGCTATCTTAATGAAACTTGGTACAGGTCCGTCTTTTTGCAGCACGCAGTACATATGTCGGAACCGGGCGGATCGGATAACTATATCATATAGCTGCCATAGGAAGGATCGCACTAAGTAATTTTGACCTTTGACCCCACATTTTAGCCCCTTTCAGTGGGGATATCAAAAAATCCCGTCTTATTGCACGATAATTATGTCTCAGCTATGTTGTGTAAAAATTTCATCTCAATATCATTAACCGTTTGGCCTACAGCGTGATGACTCAGTCAGTCAGTCAGGACAAATAGTTCTTATATATAGATAGAGAAATTACATTTTCTCTGCTTGCTGTTTTATAGTTTTCGCTGCAATTGGATTATAGCAGAAAGAGCGAGTAACAGTGCCATAAACTGCAAATAAACTGCAGTTGCACAACACTACCAAACAGAGCACGGCTTCACCTCGGTCGGAGAGAGAGAGCGAAAGCTCCGAGGTGAAGACCGAAAGCTCTGTGGTGGAGTTGTGTGGCTGAGGCTAGCGCGCGCTTAGCATGGAAACGGGAAGGAGAACAGACGCGCTAACGAAGCGTGTAAGTCGGAAGATTAAAGTGTAAGTACAGCCGAACAAAAGGGTTCGCAGGGTACGCGTATGCTAAAGAAATAATTACTAATAAATACACTGAAAATCAACGTATTACTGTTTATTTAATAAAATATTGCGGTTTATTTAATAGAATAAACCTGAACTCACTCTAAGTGTAGCACTAACAAGTAGAGGACAGTGCGGACTGATCCCACTGGCTGCGGCGCCAATCCCAGCAAATCCTCTGCTGTAGATTGAAACTTAACTAACAAAAGTTGTAGAGACAAGTGAGCGCCCGGCAGCAATACCTTGTAACGCCCTTAGCTCCAGCTTGTATTGTAGATTAACTTAACCCGAGTAGTAGTGTCGCTGTAGAAACAGTTGAGCGCACGGTAGTAATACCCTGTAGCTCCCTTGGCTCCAGTTAATCCCGTAGAGTAAATTAACCCAAGTAGTAGTGTCACTTGAGTGCACGGTGTAGATACCCTGTAGCGCTCTTGACTCCAGCACATCCCTCGTATGTGGGTAAAAGTAGATTATTTTCCCTAAACATTTTTTGTAGCTATCTGTACCCCGGCTGGAAACTTCCTTACAAGTGGCGCCCGAGCTGGGACGCTGGCAATTACAAGGGATTAAAACCCCACGGTTATACCCAAAAAAATGTTTAGTAGTAGTTTTGGTTTATAGCCGCGTATACCCTATCATACCCTGAAATAGGTTTGGTTGAGGCGAAAAAGAACGCACCTGCCAAATCAGAAAATCAACATGCACGAATATTGCATAAAAAGAAGAGCAAAATAACGGAACGTGCAGTACGCAATCGCCGTCGCGCATACAGACACACGCTCCCATCGCAGTCCACGTCGAGGTCGAGAGAGGCGCCATAGTTAGCACGCGTTCGCAACGTATGTATTTATATGTGTGTACGGAGTCGAAAAGTGCATGAACAGTGGGCCTCGCGCAAAACGATTTGTTTTTGTGGTTTGGTGTAACAAAAACGCGCACAGTGGACCGCGGGCCAATAAACCAGTGACAGTTTAGTACGAGGTGCGAATACAGTGGGCCGAAGGCCAAATATTTTGATTTAAAAAAAAGGTGTTATATTTTTAGAAAAGTGAGCGTTAGAGCACGGTGAGCAGAGTGTGAGTGTACTGTCGGCTAAAGTCCGTCAACCAAGAGAACGAAACGATACAGTGGACCGAAGGCCGAATATTTGAAAAAGAAATTGTTTTTTTTTGAAAAGGCAAAGTGTGTGTGAGAGCACGGTAAGCTCAGTGAAAGTGCACCGTGAACCAGAGCCATTAACTAAAATAACAAAATGGAACAGTGGGCCGAAGGCCGAATATTCGAAAAATGTATTTTTTTCAGGAAAAGGCTGGAATGTCTGGGACACGTATTTTGCGGAGAGGGTATTTGCACCGAGCCCCAGACAACTTAAAAGAACTGCGTCAGTGTCTGGGCATGGCTTCCTGGTACAGGCGTTTTGTACCGAATCTTGCGACGATGGTACAACCGATGACAGCGCTCCTGAAAAAGGAGAAAAAGTGGGCATGGGGGGAGAAGCAAGAGAACGCCTTAAGCAAATTAAAGGAGAGATTGACGACAGCTCCCGTTTTGCCCGGATTTTTCAGTCAAGTTTGTCTTGCAAACTGAAGCCAGCGATTACGGCCTCGGCGCGGTTTTATAGCAGAGAGTGGATGGGCAGGAAAGGGTCATTGCCTATGCCAGTCGAAAACTCCTGAAAGCCGAATAAAATTACTCCTCTACGGTGAAAGAATGCTTGGCGATCGTGTGGTCCATCAAAAAGCTTCAGTCTTACCTAGAGGGTTACCGCTTCGACGTGATAACCGATCGTATGGCTCTGAAGTGGTTGAGCTCGATTGAAAGTCCCACAGGGAGGATCGCGCGATGGGCTCTGGAGCTTTAACAAGTCCAGTTTGAAGTCCAGTATCGCAAAGGTAAGCTAAACGGGTTGCTGATGCGCTCTAAAGGCATCTCCTCGAGATATGCCAACAAGCAGTGGCAGCCGACAGCTCCTGCAAGTGAATCGCGGGCATGCGAGCTAATATCACCTTGAATCCGGCCAAGTGTGTGGATTACGTCGTGGACGAAGAGTATATTCCCTGGTAATTGCGTGTGTCCAGTGGTCAGAGAGAGAGAGTGTTAAAGGAATGTCCCACGGCCGGCCATCAAGGCGTGAGGAAAACCGACCAAGTACGTGAGAATCTGCGAATTGTGCCAGAAACATAAAGGCGAGCAGCGCAAATCGGTTGGCCAGAAACTAACGAGGCAGGTGGCGGAGCCCATGGCGGTGATTTTTGCCGACTTTGTTGGTCCCCTCCCACGTTCTCAGCACGTCAATACGGTGCTGCTAATTTTCCATGAAGCGTTTCGAAGTGGGTAGAGCTGGTGCCCATGAGGAGGGCTTCGACAGCCCATTTGCAAACCGAATTCCGGGAACGTATATTGAGCCGATTCGGGGTTCCTAGGAAATTCGTCTGCGACAAAGGGGGGCAGTTTACGAGTCGTAGTTTTCAGTCTTTCATGAGGTCATTAGGGGTAGAGGTTCAGCACACTGCCCCATATTGTCCTCAAGAAAATCCCACTGAAAGAACCAACCTCACGGTAAAGACGATGATAGCGTAATTTATTGAGGATCAGCACAGCTCACGGGATGAGCTGTTGCCAGAAATATCGGTAGCGGTAAATTCCGGTGTGGACGATTCGACTGGGCTTAGCCCGGCATTTTTAATGCAAGGTAGGGAACAACGTCTTCCCGCAGCTCTGTACGACGAGGTAACTCCTGGGTCGGCGACTAGCGCATTTGACCCAAAGGAGAAGGAGAATAGGTAAAAAGAGATCTTTTATATCGTTCACAGCAATCTACAACGTGCATCGAAAGACCAGAGTCGGCACTATAAATTTGAAATGCGGCTGAGGGCTTCGCAGCGAAACTAGCTCTTAAGTTTTATGGCCCGTACAAGGTGGTAAAATTCATATCCCACCTCATCGTGCGGCTTGCGAGAGAGGCCGAGCGCTGAAGGTCGACCTAGCGGCAACTTAATTACCGCCACACATTTAAATTTGAATATAACGTCGACCCTTCGCGGGCAGGCGCGAGCTGTCGATCAGTTGCGCAACACTACCAAACAGAGCGCGGCTTCACCTCGTAGGGAGAGAGAGAGCGAAAGCTCCGAGGTGAAGAGCGAAATCTCTCTGGTGGAGTTGTGTGGCAGAGGCTAGCGCGCAAAGGGCGCGACACTTGGCAAGGAAACGGGAAGGAGAACAGACGCGCTAAGAAAGCGTGTATCTTGGAAGATTAAAAGTAGGTACAGCCGAACAAAAGGGTTTGCACCAGTGCAGCAGGGTAGGCATAGTCTAAATAATGATTACTAATGAAGAGACTGAAAATTAACGAATTGCTGTTTATTTAATAAAATATTGTGGTTTATTTAAAATAATTCCCTTCCCTCACTCCAAAACTAATAACCAACTGTAGCAGAGAGGTAGAGTAGAGGACAGTGCGGACTGATCCCACTGGCTGCGGCGACAATCTCAGCCAATCCTCTGCTGTTGTAGAGACAAGTGAGCGCCCGGTAGCAATACCTTGTGGTGCCCTTGGCTCCAGCTTGTTTTGTAGATTAACTTAACCCGAGTAGTAGTGTCGCTGTAGAGACAGGTGAGCGCACGGTAGTAATACCCTGTAGCTCCCTTGGCTCCAGTTCGTGCCGTAGAATAAATCAACCCAAGTAGTAGTGTCGCTGTAGAGTCAGTTGACTCCAGTACATCTCTCGAATGTGGGTAAAAGTAGATTATTTTCCCTCTGTCAACTAAACATTTTTCTTCCTTAGTAACAGCGCCCAGCGAATCTTACAAACTTCTTGAAACATCCGGACCAGGTAAGACTGAGATCAGTTCCCCGGCTGGAAACTTCCTTACAAGCAATGAGTAAGAAATACATAATCTGTGCGTTTGTATGAGATAGCTCAAAAAACAACAAAGCTCTTCATACAAAATTTTATATATTATAAAAATAAAATAAAATATTATTCCTATGGCAGCTATATGATATAGCCATCCGATCCTTACCAATTTTTAACAGAATGTAACTATGAGTAACAAACACATAATCTGTGCGTTTGGTTGAAATAGCTCAAAAACAACACAGGTGTTCATTCTAATGCCTTATTTGCATCTGATTCTTCCTTTTGCACCTATATGATATATATATTCATCCGATCTTAACCAAATTTTTACAGAATGTAACAATGAGCAAGAAATACATAATCTGTGTGTTTGGTTGAGAAAGCTCAAAAAACAATAAAGGTCTTCATCCAAAATTTTATTTTGCATCTGATTGTACCTATGGCAGCTATATGATATAGCCAACCGATCCTTACCAAATTTTAACAGAATGTAACAATGAGAAAAAGAATACATAATATGTGGTTGAGATAGCTCAAAAAAACAAACAAAAAATGTCTTACGAAGCAATTTTGACCTTTGACCTCCCAATTTAACCTTTCCAGTGGGAATATTACAAAATTCCGTCTATTGCACGATAATTGTGTCTCAGCTATGTTTTGTGAAAATTTCAAGTTGATATCTTAAGCCGTTTGCCCTGCCGCGTGATGACCCAGTGAATCAGTCAGTACAAAGAGTCTTATATATAAAGATAACTTATTTTTCCGCAGTTTGGCACGCTTACAAAAAATAAAATATAAGGCAAGCCAACTTTGGCGCGCCAAAGTTTGGATACCCTTGCAGTCCCCTGTGTAAGCCGTCAGATTTTTTACAAAATTTGTTGATTTTGAACCGATCGTTCCTATGGCAGCTATATGATATAGTAGTCCGATTTACACCAAATTTGGTCAGCCTGTTTAAAACTTAATCAAACACACAATGTGTATATTTGGTTGAGATATCTTGAGAAACAAAAAAGTTTTTCATACTAAATGTTGTTTTCGAACCGATCGTTCCTATGGCAGCTATATGATATAGTAGTCCGATTTACATCAAATTTGGTCAGCCTGTTTAAAACTTAATCAAACACACAATGTGTATATTTGGTGATGATATATCTTGAGAAACAAAAAAGTTTTTCATACTAAATGTTTATTTCCAACCGATCGTTCCTATGGCAGCTATATGATATAGTTATCCGATCCGGCCGGCTCCGACATATGTGCTGCGTGCAGCAAAAAGACGGATCTGTACCAAGTTTCATCAAGATAGCTTCAAAACTGAGAGACTAGTTTGCATAGAAACAGACGGACACACGGACAGACGGACAGACGGACAGACGGACAGACAGACGGACATGTCTATATCGACTCAGCTCGTCGCCCTGATCAAGAATATATATACTTTATGGGGTCTGTGAGGCTTCCATCAATGCGTTACACATTTCGTGACAAAATTATAATACCCTCTGCAAGGGTATAAAAATGCAGTAAGCTACGGTGGAGCAAGCTCGCCAATAGGAGACCCTGTAATTTTTGAGTGCAAAGTGTTCACTATAGATATTTCTTCTTGCGTACCATTCAATAGATGGCGCCTCTACGAAGTTAAGTTATTAAGAGGTCGCTAGCGTCTCTTCTTTTTCCTTTTGCCCGTAACATTGTTATTTGAATAACTTCCGGGTTTATCATCCGATTGAAATGAAATTTTAAGGACAGGTTCGGACCATAGCACAGTGGGCGATCGGGCCCCGCTAGCGGCATTAAATAAATAACTTCCAAATTACACTATTTATCTGAAATGGTTTTTTTTTCACAGATCCGAAAAAAATCAAAGAATTTTTTAGAATAAAAGAAGTTATTTTATTTATTTTTAAATATTTTTTTTGAAAAAAAGGTTTTTTTTTTAACTTAAAAATATTAAACATATTTGATGACCAAAAAAATATAAGCAAACTTTTAACTTCCTTATCTAAAACAATATTTTTTGTAGAGGAAATGAAATAACCAATGGTCACAGGATAACCATTGGATAAAGGATCAGAAGAAACTAGTAGTGCATTTATAAAAAGTATAAATTTCCATGCCGAAAACTTTTTTGTGGGGATTACTTCGTTTTGCCATAGCAAACAAAACTCCTTTCGTGCAACTGACATTTATCCTAAAAAAGTGCCATAATTTGAAGGCTCGCAGATATTAGCAGCTTATTTTTGACTTATTGGACACACGATGGCTCCCACTTCCAGATAAAATAAGAGACTGTTATTAAGTGAAATTGTGTTTGTTCTACTCAACGGAAAACAAGTGTACTCTACTGTGGGCTCGTTGCTAATAGACTAAATTCTAACTACATTTGTTAATCAACACATAGTATATAGACCAAATCTTTTTCTAACTGTTCAATGAATGCATCAGACAAAGGAAAGTGCCAAAGAGGTGGAAGCTGCTGCACTTGGTGCTTCTTTTAAAAGGAAGCAATAAGGATGGCCAGGCGGCGTACAGGCCTTTGTGTATGCTGGACGTAGTGGGCAAGCTGTTTGAGCGCATCATTTGCAACAGACTCGAAAGTGAGCTGGAGAAAAGAAGAGGCCTCTCAGACTGGCAGTTTGGCTTACGAAAAAAGAGGAGCACACTTGATGCTATCAGCACTGTGGTGGATATAGCCAGCAGAGCCATAGAGGGAAAAAGATGGATAGGAGGGAAAAAGGAGTATTGCCTAATCACAACGCTGGATGTGCGCAACGCGTTGAACTCTTTAAGTTGGCCATCCATAATAAGAGCACTGCGTTACGGAGGAGCATCAGAGTATATTGTGAGCCTGATAAGCAATTACTTTAGGGACAGAATATTGCTGTACGATACCTCCAGAGGAAGGATGCAGCCAGCAATCACTGGTGGCGTCCCTCAAGGATCCGTTTTGGGCCTTACACTCTGGAACGTCATGTATTCGTATGATTCATGGAAAATAATTCCTTTTCCCTTGCGGCAGACAAGACAGAAACTGTTCTCACCAGCAGTAGAAAGGTGGTCGAAACTGCTACTGTCGAAGTTGCTAGCTGCATAATAGTCTCGAAGTCGGCCATTAAATACTTGGGAGTCCAACTTCAAACAGCATCTGGAATTTGCGGCAAAGAAAGCAGCTCAGGCGACTACAGCACTGTCCGGCATTATGCCGAATGTCGGAGGTCCCCGGCAGCGAAGCAGGTGGCTCATTGCTAATGTGGTGAGGAGTACAATACTCTACGCAGCACTGATATGGGCACCGGCAATGGCAATGAGTATAGCAAAGCATGTAAGTCTGCATATCGCACATGCGCGCTAAGGGTACTCAGTGCATTCCGCACCGTCTCGAATGATGCATCTCTGGTCCTTACTGAGATGATCCCCCTGGACTTGCTGGCTGAGGAGTCTAGGGGCAGCGGTGATCCAGCAACAAGACGGCCGGCGACAATGGTAAAATGGCAGGAGAGGTGGCGATCTACTTCCGAAGGCAATTGGACGAAACGTTTGGTCCCGGACAAACGACCGTGGGTGAGTAGAAAGTACGGACAATCGGACTTCTATCTGACTCAATTACTGACAGGACATGTGTGTTTCAAATTCAATTTGCATAGGTTTAAACATGAGACGGACCCGTTTTGCACACACTGTGCAGGGGTTATTAAAGACGCAACACATGTCTTTTTTGTCTGTCCTAGATTTTTTGCCGAACGGGAAGAGCTTAGCCAAATTATTGGGAGGCAATTCATAGTCACTGAAAAAATTGGGTCGCTGTAACCCAAATTTTTTTTTTTTTTAGACCCAGTACTTTAAAAAAGTACAAATGGGTCTATTAAGTTTGTGCAAAAGAAAATGTGCGTAACAGGCAGAAGGAGACGTGGCAGACCCCATAAAGTATATATGTTCTAGATCAGCATCAACAGCCGAGTCGATATAGCCATGTCCGTCTGTCTGTCCTATTTTGTGTCACCTAGATCTCAGAGACCATAAGAGCTAGAGACACCAAAATTGGCATGTAGGTTCATCTATATCTCCCATTGATCAAGTTTGTTTTGGATTTTTGCCACGCCCCCTTCCGCCTCCGGAAATTGAAAAACAAAATTTCGAAGCCGAATTACAAGCCCCTTTAAGACTATGGCCTTGATTCTTGGTACATATAATATACACTATAGTCCAAACCTGTCCAGAAAATTTCCAATCGGATGATAAACGCGGAAGTTATTCAACTAACAATGTTACGGGCAAAAGCAAGAAGAAGAGACGCTAGCGACCTCTGTGTTTATTAATTTCGTAGTGGCGCCATCTATTGTTTGGTACGCATTATTGAAGAACAATCAATAGTGAACGCTTTGCACTCAAAAAGTACCGGGTCTCCTACTGTCGAGCTTGCTCCACTGTAGCTTACTGCATTTTTATACCCTTGCAGAGGGTATTATAATTTTGTCACGAAATGTGTAACGCATTGATGGAAGCCTCACAGACCCCATAAAGTATATATATTCTTGATCAGGGCGACGAGCTGAGTCGATATAGACATGTCCGTCTGTCTGTCCGTCTGTCCGTCTGTCCGTCTGTCCGTGTGTCCGTCTGTTTCTATGCAAACTAGTCTCTCAGTTTTGAAGCTATCTTGATGAAACTTGGTACAGATCCGTCTTTTTGCTGCACGCAGCACATATGTCGGAGCCGGCCGGATCGGATAACTATATCATATAGCTGCCATAGGAACGATCGGTTGGAAATAAACATTTAGTATGAAAAACTTTTTTGTTTCTCAAGATATATCCACCAAATATACACATTGTGTGTTTGATTAAGTTTTAAACAGGCTGACCAAATTTGATGTAAATCGGACTACTATATCATATAGCTGCCATAGGAACGATCGGTTCGAAAACAACATTTAGTATGAAAAACTTTTTTGTTTCTCAAGATATCTCAACCAAATATACACATTGTGTGTTTGATTAAGTTTTAAACAAGCTGACCAAATTTGGTGTAAATCGGATTACTATATCATATAGCTGCCATAGGAACGATCGGTTCGAAAACAACATTTAGTATGAAAAACTTTTTTGTTTCTCAAGATATCTGAACCAAAGATACACATTGTGTGTTTGATTAAGTTTTAAACAGGCTGACCAAATTTGGTGTAAATCGGACTACTATATCATATAGCTGCCATAGGAACGATCGGTTCAAAATCAACAAATTTTGTAAAAAATCTGACGGCTTACACAGGGGACTGCAAGGGTATCCAAACTTTGGCGCGCCAAAGTTAGCTTGCGCTATATTTTTTTTAATATTACTTGGTTTTTATTTATTGGATTGACACGCGGCCCTAAAGTCTATCGTTGGGTTGGTAGGTCAATACGACGAAGACGGGATCGGCTGCACAACCTTATTAGGCCTCTCGCGAGGTGGTTGGGGTGCGTGGAAAGCTTGGCAAAGTACTTTGTCTTCTGTTCTGTTATTACATCTTTGACCGGCTGGATATTCAGGTCGCTCTGTAAGTTTTCGTTTCGAACGTACCACGGTGCCCCGGTGGTTGTTCTCAATATCTTTGACTGGGCTCGCTGGACAATATCAATATTGCTATTGCAAGCACTCCCCCATAATTGGGAGCCATAGGTCCAGATAGGTTTTGGCACAGAATTGTAGAGCAGAACCTTGTGATCAAGACTAAGGGGCGAGCGAGCGTTAATAAGCCAGTGAAAACTGTTGGCTTTTAGCTTTAGGTGTGTTCTCTTTGCTTCGATGTGTCTGCGCCATGTGAGTCTTCTGTCGAGGTGAACTCCTAGGTACGTCACTTCGTTTGCTTGAGGGAGTACGGTGTTGTTTAATCTGAGCGGTGGACAATTTTGCCTATTCAAGGTAAACGTAACATGCTTGAATTTCTGTTCGTTTATTTTCATCTGCCAGTCGGATAGCCATTTTTCTAAGTCGACCAGGTGAAGAGCCAATTGCGCAGTTGCTTGTATTGGGCATCTTGAGCGGCTGAGAATAGCTGTATCATCAGCGAAGGTAGAAGTTGTTAGTTCCCTGCTTGTTGGAATGTCTGCTGTGTAGAGGACGTATAGTGTCGGCCCAAGTACGCTGCCTTGTGGAACTCCGGCTCCAATGGTGTGATCGTCGGATAAAGCAGTGTTCCATCTGACTGCAAATTTTCTATCGTAGAGATATGACCTTAGAAGCTTGTGTGTGTTATTTGGAAGCGTTGATTTAATTTTATGCATTAGGCCGTCCAACCAGACTCTGTCAAATGCTTGAGAGACATCTAGAAATATTGCTGTGCAATATTCCCGATTTTTAAAGGCGTTTCGTATTTATGATGTTATGCGGTTGACCTGCTCAATAGTTCCATGCTTTTCCCGAAAGCCGAACTGATGCGATGGGATTTTGTTGTGGAGTCTTATAAATGGATTTATCTGATTCAGCAGACATTTTTCGAAGAGCTTTGATAGACACGATAATAGGCTTATAGGTCTGTATGACGACGGGACAGTGTGATCCTTTCCTGGTTTTGGTATCATTATAATGACCGACTTTTTCCATCTCTGTGGGAAGTGGCCTAATTTTGTGATAGCATTGAAGAGTTGTGCGACAGTGCATACCGCACAATATGGGAGCTCAATAATCATTTTGGGGGTTATTAGATCGCAGCCCGAAGATTTTTTGGGGTCCAGTTGCATTTTGATGGTGTTGGCGATCACATTTGGACGAAACTCGATTGGTGCATGTTGAGGCTGAGAGTCACTTCTTCTTAATGTTGGTAGTGTAAACGCATTTGTTGCGGAATTTGGTTGGAACACATTTTGAAGATGAGCCGCAAATGTGCTGGCTCTATCTTCATCGCTGCGGGCCCAACCACCTACCGAGTTTCTGATGAGCATCACGGTTTCTGTCGGTGGAGAAAGGGTGGGGTGAGCTCTCCATAGTGAGTGTTTTTTACAAGATGTTGATAATTTCTCTATATAACGGCGTTGAGCATATGCTTCTTCCTGCTTTAAGGCTTTGGTGAGTTTACGTGTGGCGTCTTTTAGTCTTTGCCGTGCAAAAGGCGATCTGTAAAATTGCCATTCTCGACGTAATCGAAGCTTTTCTTGGGCGAGCTGTTCGATTTCTAGATTCGAAGCCAATTGGTTTTATGTGAAGTCAGTCTAATCGGTTGATCTACGGACTCTGTTTGTCGAAGTAGTTTTATTAGAACAGGTGAGTGATCAGATGAGAGATCTGAAAGACATTCGGCACTTATCAGACTTCGAGGAATATTTTTAGTAATTGCAAAGTCAATTAAATCGGGTAGATTATTGGAATCGGTTGGTCAGTATGTTTGTTCTACCGGGAGAAACGTGGTCTAGCTTATTGTTAGCTTTAATAACGGCATTGTAAAGTTGCTTTTCTTTCGGGTTCACGAGTTGAGATCCCCAGTGCGTGTGCTTAGCATTGTAGTCTCCTGCTGCTATCAAGTGTTCTTCAAGGTAGTTAAAAAGCTGCGTAAACTCACCTTCAGTTATAGTAAAGCGAGGGGGGCAGTATACGGCGGCTAGAGTAAGTTGGTAACCATTGTCCAGTTTTATGTTTATGGATGTGGCCTTTAGGTAGTTTTCAGCAAATTCTTTATGGACGTGGTGCTTGATACGGTATCTAATCAGAATACCAGTACCACCATGTGCATTACCATCGGGATAATTTGTTCCGTAGAACAAGTAGCCTCGTAGATTAAAATTATACTTGTTTGTAAGGTGTGTTTCTGAGAGTAGCATAACGTCGATATGATTGTCGAGAAGAAATTGAGCTAACTCAAGTTTACGTTGTGAAACGCCATTAGCGTTCCACATAGATATTTGTAGGGGAGCCATCGATTATTTTGATTGTTGTGATAGCAGCATTTGTATCAAAAGATTTTGGTTTCGCATTAAATCTTACATGGTTGTCCGCATAAATGCCATGAAGTCCATAAGGCTTTGCTGCAGGTTAAATAATATTGCTTCAGAATTGCTTTGTTGCTGCTCCGTTGGTTGATACTGCTTTGCCGTGTTGGGTTCCAAGTGTGCTGCTTGTGAAAACGGTATATTTGAAGCAGAAGGCTCCAGTCCTGATTTTAACGCGTTTGCGAATATCACGTTTCTTGTAAAGTTTTCGGGGCCAAAAGAGGATCGGGCTGCAGTCGAAAAGAAAACATCTGGGTTTAATTTGGATGGGGTAAACGGTACGTTTTGGGGACGTGCAGTGGTCACTCGCTGATGGAGTCGACTTTTCATCTCCTTATATATTGGGCATCCTTTGTAATTAGCTGTGTGATCACCTTCGCAGTTTCTGCACTTTTTTGTGGTGGGGTCGTCTTTATTCACTGGGCAGTGTGCAGAGTCGTGAAGCTCTCCGCAAACTACACACACCGAACGCAGTGTACAGTATTTTCTTGTATGGCCATATTCTTGACAATTCATGCATTGTACCGGTCCCTTGCGTTTATGTGGTTCTTCTACTGTGATTCTACGGTGCAATAAGAACTGAAGTTTATATATTGGGTGCACTTCGTTGTTCTTTAACGACTTGTTTTCAGGTTCAAGTTCTACCTTGAATAGCGGCTGCGGTTTCTTGTCTCTGTTTAGGATGTTGAAAACTGACTTAGCGCTAAATCCTTTATCTTGTAGCGCCTTAGTTATTTCTTCAGGTGTAACGTCAGGCTCAATGCCCTTCAGTACGACTTGCAGTCCCTTGCTGCTTTTTAGTTGGTACGTGTAGAAGTTCTTTTTACTGTCGCTTAGAAACTTCGACAATACTCTATAATTATCTTCGGACTTCAATTGGACTTTTGTTTCATGAACGTTGCCCTTTACAAGGGGGATTATATGAAAATTGTCCGTCCCAATAAGCTCTATAATTTTGTTTACGAGAGCATTGGAGCTTTTTTCTCGGATATATATAGGGGGTGGCTTTGGCTTTCTTTTATCACCTTCGCCAGCTTCAGAAAGCAGATCGTCAGAGTTGTCTGCCAGAATTTTAAACTTGTTATTGTAAATTGGACTTTCGTTTGTATCTAGGCTTGAGTCGCCACGGATAATTTTTGGCTTCGAGTTTAGGGGGCTCGACTTTCTTTTAATTTGAATGTAGCGATCCATACCAGTCTTAACAACTGGACCCGTTTTTGGTTTTTGTTTTGATTCTTGGGGCTTGAGCTAGAAGTTGTAATAATTGAATGATCCGCTTGCGTTGCTGAAATCGCTTTGGGTATTGTAGCCGTTGCAGTTGTTGTTGTTGCTGCGATTGTAGTAACTACTGAGGTCATTGTACTAGTTGTTGGAGCGGTGTGTGTCGAAATTAATGCTGGAGAGTGCTGGAGAGCTGCACTGCGAGCTCCATGAGCTAGAGGTTACAGTGGGGAAACCCGGAGAACAAGATCGTGGTCTCTGGTCAATTCGGTATCACGGGTTGAAAATTGCGAGTAGAACCCATTTCTCTGGTCGATAGAGCTTCTTCGCTCTTTTTCTTGAGCATTGCTCATTTTGCACGATTTGTGCGTGGCACTTTTTATGTTTTTATTAATTTTTCACTTGTGTTAAGAATAACAACTGGTGTTAGAGTTATGTACAGCGTCTTGGCGCTATTGCTGTATTACTCGAATACACTTTAATGATTTATTTATTTATATATTTTTTTTTTTGACTGTCACTATGTCCACAGTTGTGGCGCTTTCCGGAGCGCGTAAAATAACACGACCGTTCACCACGAAGGTTGATTGCGATTGCAGAAATTATGAAATCATTGCGTTGCGATGAAAGACAGCGCAATCCAAATTCAAGTTCTGCCATCTCCCCTCGTGAGGTAATACTTAGCGGTGGTTCCAGGAGGAAACGGTGATTAGGGGTGTTTTAAGTGGGTGAAAGTCCCACACTTTTCGGCTTTACATGCTTTCCTCATGCTTTAGGACAGAATTGGACTACAGAGTTTATCATGTGTGATAAAAAACATATCGCTAGCATTATATGTGCTTTCGTAAATCGACTTTGAAATTTTGTTTTAAATTTACGGCGGCGGAAGGGAAAGTGGAAAAATTCTAAAACAAACTTGATCTGGGCATTATATAGATGAACCCACATACCAAGTTTGGTGTCTCTGGCTCTTATAGTCTCTGAGATCTTAAAGACTACCTTGGATCAGAACTCCCGATATTCGGGAGTATTCGCGCAAGAATATTTTTATATTCTTGCAGAGGGTATTATAATATTGTCAAGAAATGTGAGGAAGCCTCACAGACCCCATAAAGTATATATATTCTTTATCCGGGCAACGAGCTGAGTCGATATAGCCATGTCCGTCTGTCTGTCCGTGTGTTCGTGTGTCCGTCTGCTTCTATGCAAACTAGTCTCTCAGTTTTGAAGCTATCGAAATGAAACTTAGTAAAGGTCAGTCTTATTGCTGCACGCAGTACATATGTCGGAACCGGATCGGATAACTATATCATATAGCTGCCATAGGAACAATCGGTTGGAAATAAATATTTAGTATGAAAAAATTTTTTGTTTCTCAAGATATTTAAACCAAATATACACATTGTGTGTTTGATTACGTTTTAAACAGGCTGACCAAATTTGGTGTAAATCGGACTACTATATCATATAGCTGCCATAGGAACGATCGGTTCGGAATCAACATTTAGTATGAAAAACTTTTTTGTTTCTCAATATTTCTCAACCAAACTCACAGATTGTGTGTTTGATACAGTTTAATACATCCTTACCAAATCCGGCCTAAAATTGGACAACTATATCATATAGCTGCCATAGGAACGATCGGTTCGGAATCAACATTTGGTATGAAAAACTTTTTTGTTCTTCGAGATACTCAACGAAAGTTACCAAAGTCACTATTTCCTTTCGAAATTAGGCGTTGACTTTAGTGATTATATATTAGCATTACGTTCAGGACTTCAAAAGCCGCAAATATTCTTCAAACCAAAATAAGTTGACAAATCTTTAAATGCCTACAGCAAAAACATTTTAATACTGCACAAGGCCAATATGCATAAACAATATATCCTAGATCCGTATGCGTGCTGTAGTTATATTGTAAACTACATAAACAAGTCCAACAAAAGAGTTTAAACATTTTTACGGGAAGCCATCTCCGAAATCAACTCCAACAATTCTTGGACTACACATGTCCGAAACAAGCCACGGAGAGATATTTGTCAACACATCACATCCGGATCAGAGAGTTCGAATGGTGAAGAGCAAAAGAGACTTAGAGAGGCTCCCGCCAAATTCAATCAAAATTGACATACCGAGTATGATTGATAGTTGCACGGAAAGACCCGATGAGTTGAACAATGTATTCCTAGCAGACTTCTTCGCCTTATATAAATATTCAAAGGCGACCAATAACAGGATAAGTGACGAAATGTTAATGTTTTTGATGATGACATGGGAGCGAGAGAAAATTCTTCTGAAGAAAATACTATCAGAATGATAAAGCTAGCAGCCAAAAATCTTGAAAAATAACATTTACTTCGGAGGTATTTGGAGCTTTAAAGCAGCTTCCTTCAGTTGGCGACAGGCGGATATTTTCCCCAAATACGCGAGATCCCTATAGTGCAATTGTTGGAGCTGCACTGTGGAATTTGTTCAAATTCTTTGAGCTAACGAAAATATTGCGACACCGCGAGGATCTTAAATTTGCGGTATCGTTGAAGAATATGTATGAAGGCACAATGACAGATGCGGACAAGCAATTAATCAATCAGAGAGTTGTGCCCCTAAGGGAAAAAAACGACATTTCCAGTGATTCCAATGATAAAGCAAACAGCTACAACACTGTTAAAATGACCCAAATTGATACAGAAGAATTTACTTCGTTGGCTATGGATACATTAAAAGCCACATCCAGTCCTGTCAGCGATAGGCTTAAGTACTTGGAATACGTTTGACAATCCCGAAACACAAGCTCTTCGGTATTTGCTAAAGCTGAAAGCCACTGCTAAGTATATAATAACTGTGAACTGATGATTAGTCAATGGAGCAAGTGGTGAACTTATGCAAATTGACTATACTGCTTGCGATCGAATATATTAGTTTCTACGCTATGGCTTAAACTTACACATTCTAGTGTGGGAGCTGAAGAAAGGGCTAAAAAGCCTCATGCCAAACACTCTGATTGGACCCTGATCGAAAAAACTATAAAATCTTTCCAATACTAGAGAAATATTCAAGAATCTATTGAACAATTGGAGTTTCCAGTGGTTCCCGCTGAAGCTATAACCATACACAAAAGCCAAGGGGCAACTTACAGCAAAGTTGTTGTAAGTTTGGATAACTACATGCAACGAGCAGTATTGTGCGTGGCTTGTTGTAGAGCAACTAGCGCACCTGGGCTTTATCCGCTGGGAAAGTTCAATCCTCCTAGAGAAATTCAAGCGAGTGATTCTGCTCACAATGAGTTACAAAAACTCAGCGGCGAAAAGAAATTGCAAATTCACCATTAGTTTCATTTTGAAAGAACACAGGGAAATACTTTGACATATTATCACAATATTCAAGGATTGTATAATAGCAGGTTGGATATTGCAAACGACATAAATATTTGTTCAGCAGACATTTTATATTTCGTGGAGTCTTAGACTAGAGAAGATAGGGATTACAGTATTAATGGGTATGAAAACTGGCACACATACTGACAGAAGACCTTCAGCTGGGGTAATTGTTTATGCAAAGCAGAATGCTGAAGTTCTATTTGTTACTAATATAAGCTTAGAAACTAATGCTGAGCAATATAATAAAGTGTGCCTCTTATTTAAGCACTTAGATACTCTGATTTTCGAAGAACATTTCGTGAAACTTTAGAACAGTTTCTTAATAATGGGCAAACAAAACTTTTAATTTTAGGAGATTTTAACCCTCTAACAGGCAAAATCGAAATAATGGTTCGATCAAGCTCATAATTTTTTTCCAAGTAGAGAGAGATTTTATAAGCTTAAGTTTTTAATTTCGTTAATTTTCTTTTTTTTCGTTCTAAAAAACTGAAGACCGTCTACAGACAGTCTTGTCGGTTTGAGCGTAAAAAATTTTCTAGTGTAATGCAGTAGGTTTTTATGTGGTATGAGGAATATATTTACTGTCATGTAATTATAATGTGTGAGATGTCGTACAATATGCCATTATTTCAAATGTTATTAATTCGAAAAACAACTTATATCACGATGGTTGGCAAGCTGATCAACTGATACTTGACGACTGCTATCGAACGAACGTTTTTCTGCAAGGATACAAGTCCTCGAGTCAAGGTATTTTCTGCAAGGAAGCGCTTGTAAAGACTATATGAATTAGATGAGCTCATATTCAGAAAATGGTAGAAAATCCTAATCATACTATTTCTGTTCTTCGTTTTAACGGCCCATAAGGTCGTCTATCAATTCGACTCCTCTCACGTGAGCACTGTATTACTTAAAGTATTCTGGACAACTGATTTCCTAATAATCCTATCAATTTGTTTTTCCTATCATATCGAGGTGCTTTAGCATTTTCATTATTAGGATTGGCTTCATTTCCAACCAATTTGGTTAGTGATATACTGACACATACATTCAATTTCCGATGTAATGAACTATTTTAGTGTTGTGTCGAAAATGATAGTTATATTAAGCTGCAAAGCACAACGGTTTGTCTCAACCGTGATTAGTTTTACAACTTATTTGGATCTCGAACTATTTTAATTCAAATGGTAGTGATGAATCGCCACGTCTACATCCAACAAGAATGACTTAACAGAGATCTTATAAAGAGCGAAGAATAATGTACAAAAAATCAAATGAAAGGTTGTTTAAGAAGTACAAGCTAAATTTTCCAGAGCACTTAGACACCAGAAATAGGATGGATTTGCTAACCAGTTGGTTCAAGTCTTGGCCAGTTGGACCAAAGACTTTAGGGATACTTGTTCATTGCTCATGGTTCTTCTACATCAATAGATGTAGAGGAAACTTTGGCATACTTGGCTTGGAATACATTAAATGAAAAGCTGAAGTCTTAAACAAATGCATCTGAACTAAAAGCTTCATTAATTCCCATTATGTATTCTTGAATGAATTTGTAATGATCTGGGCTACCAGCTTCGATGTTGTCCCTAACATTTCCAAAGTCGTCCGCGCTTTCATGACTGCTAAATTCAATATCAGTTTCCATATATCCTCAACCAGTCGTTCATCTGACAATGCTGCTTAATTGTCTATTTTCTTAAAAACCACTTTATAGACTGACAAATATTCAAGTTATCCATAATATTATTAATTGTTACCTCAGAATATGCCTTGGCAGCAAAAAAACACGAAAATAATCGCTAAAATTGGCATACGATTCCGCTCAACCCGGCAAGACCGTCAAGAGACAGTCTTCACTTTTTTGCCGTTTAAGAAAATTTCTAGCTGCATTTTTAAAAATTTTTATGTATGAAACAAAAGAAAATAATAAAAGTTACTATTAAAAAAATTCACAAAACGATATCTTTACCGTAAATAATTTTTCTCGACGATTAAAAAAAAAATTTTTTTGTAACAATTAATTTTGGTTTTATTCATAATTTTAATTTTTCACTAAATGCTGCTAACAAACGCAAGATCGCAGAATATTTATTTATGTACCAAAATGTCACAAAATATATTCTTAGTATATGAAAAATAAAGTTAAAAAATTATATTCATTAGTTTTGCCACTGTAGATTAAAAACCGAAGACCGTCTACAGACGGTCGTACCCGTTAGAGGGTTAACTATATTTATATTTATTTTATTAATACCATTATTCGCCATCAGCACGTTGTTAGACCCGCGGTTCAAGAATTTGTATTTTCAGGAGCGGCAGAAGGATTTGACACAACAAGCTAAGCCTGTTGGAGCTAGCAGTGGCGAACTACGCGAATATCTAAAAATGTCTCTAGCAGCCCATAATGACACTTCACTGCATTCACTGCATGTACACACGATTGCATCCAATTGCACTGAAATATCTAATCGTCCAGGGCACTTCAGTACCAGCCGAAAGAAAGTTTTCGGTCGCAGGACAAATTTTAAAAGATCGCGGCAATCGGATTTTGTTTTCTAAGCTATCTCAACCAAAATCAAAGGTTATGTATTTTTATACCCTTGCAGAGGGTATTATAATTTTGTCACGAAGTTTGTAACGCATTGAAGGAGGCGTGTCAGACCCCATAAAGCATATATATTCTTGATCAGGGCGACGAGCTGACTCGATATAGCCATGTCCGTCTGTCCGTCTGTCTGTCTGTCCCTTTTTGTGTCTCAGAGATCTCAGATTTCAGAGACTATAAGAGTATGTTGGTTCATCTATATCTCCCATTGATCAAGTTTGTTTTAGATTTTTACCGCGCCCCCCTCCACCACCAGAAATATATATACAAAATTTCGAAGTCAAATTTCAAAAGAACCTTTAATGCTAGCGCCTTGATTTTTCGTACATATAATATACAGTATCGTACAAACCTGTCCATTTCATTCCAATCGGATGATAAACGCGGAATTATTTAACTAACAATGTTACGAGCAAAAGGAAGAAGTAGAGACGGTGTGTTTATTAACTTATCTTCGTACTGGCGCCGTGTATTGAATGGTACGCAACAATCTATGGTGAACGCTTTGCACTCCAAAAGTACTGGGCCTCCTACTGTCGAGCTTGCTCCACTGTAGCTTACTGCATTTTATTTGTATATAATATAGTATATATACTGTATATTATTTTTATACAGGTACGACACAACACACAGCGTAACCTTTCCCGAACTTGATTGTTGGGATATAACTTTATTTTAATAAAGTATATAATATTTGAGGAAAGGACATTTTGATCTTAATGTTGTTCTTAACTTACCATAGCTTTGTATTTTGAAGTACATCAATTAAAGACTGTAATTGTTGCCGAAAATTATCGCTGACCGTTGATTTTGTTTTAGCCGTTCCTCGTTGACTACTCGATGCATTCTGCATCCAGATAGAGTACGTCGAATCCTAAATTAATTACATTATTATTTTAATGCATCAAAATATATGTACAAGTTAACCTTATAACAGAAGTGAGGGTATTCGCAGGTTTTTGTTATCATGCGTGAATTTTAAGTTTGTATACAATTATGTAAATGGCATTAGGAGGCGCAAAATAAACCATTAATTTTCCCCTGAATTTCACCAGCATGTATGTTATTCAGGATAACCTGTATTAGGGTCAAATGGAAATATTTAAATATAAACCGCGGCTGCTACACTTGGAGTTTCTCGTAAAAAACTACACTTTTTACCAATAAATTTATCTGAAAATTTATACAGTTGAACCATCTAATCTTTCAAAATAAATAAATTTCCCTTTCCTGTTAGCGTATCAAAATGTGAGAGGCCTTAAGTCTAAATAGTATCTCTTCTGATTTTAAATTCTTGTCTTCACTAAAACTTGGTTAGGCGTATTAATTGCAGTGGATTCTGACCTTCCGTTTGTTTGTATGTTGCTATTAAGTTAACTGTTTCTCAAACTTATGTTTATATAACCTGCTCCTATATCCAACCGCAATGGGATCTTTCTATTTATAATGATCACTTTTTAGACCCAGTACTTTAAAAAAGTACAAATGGGTCTATTAAGTTTGTCCAAAAAAAATGTGCATAACAGGCAGAAGGAGAAGTGGCAGACCCCATAAAGTATATATATTCTTGATCAGCATCAACAGCCGAGTCGATATAGCCATGTCAGACTGTCTGTCTGTCCCTTTTTGTGTTGCCTAGATCTCAGAGACTTTAAGAGCTAGAGACACTAAATTTGGCATGTACTTACATCTATATCTCCCATTGATCAAGTTTGTTTTTTTTTGATACGCCCACCTCCGCCCCCGGAAATTCAAATACAAAATTTCGAAGTCGATTTACAAAAGAACCTTTAATGCTAGCGCCTTGGTTTTTGGTACATATAATAAACACTAAAATCCAAACCTTCCCTGAAAATTTCATTCCAATCGGAAAATAAACGCGGAAGTTATTCAACTAACAATGTTACGGGCAAAGGAAGAAGAAGAGACGCTAGCGACCTCTGTGTTAATTAACTTATTTCGTAGTGGCGCCATCTATTGCATGGTAGGGAACATTGAAGAACAATCTATAGTGAACGCTTTGCTCTCAAAAAGTACTGGGTCTCCTACTGTCGAGCTTGCTCCACTGTAGCTTACTGCATTTTTTACGTTAATATATTGCTAAATGTTATTTTAACTCACATAATTTGCAATTTGAAAACGATTATTTGTGTCGTTGCCAGATTCAGTTTGCTGAGAACCCTAAACGACGGCAAATATTGATCAGGCTGCAGCCGATTTATTTGCAGAATTTTTTCAAACTACTTACTCCTTTAATAGCTACTTTCCTATTACATTCCATACCTATAATTTGCAAAAATCTAACTTGATTCCTGAACCCGTGATCACTGAAGACTCAGTATTATGTGAACGAAATTTAACTACACCAGTGTTCTCCCCAGGCCCTGATGGGTTGCCATGTTGCGTACTTAGGTACTAGGATGGCTCTTTCTATCTACTGTTACATAGACTTTTTACTTTATCTGTTGCATTTTGTCCATTCCCTTCTGTTTAAAAGGAATCATATATCATTCCGTTACACAAAAGTGGCCCTAAGAGTTGCGTTAACAACTATAGGCCTATTTCCAAAATGTCAGCTACACCTAAACTTTTTGAGAAAATTATTACTTCACAACTTTCTCATTTTTGTAGTTCTATTGTTTCACCTTACCAACGTGGTTTTGGAAAACATAGATTTTCTACTTTAGTGATCAAGGGTCTTAAAAATAAAATGCAGACTGATGTTGCCACGGAAATCTCAGGGATTTTGCCTCAAAGCTGCTTTTCAAACCTCTCAAACTAACCCGTATGTGACACAGAAAACTCTGAGATTTCATTTTTCGGACACATTTTCGGAGTAACAGAACTCGGCAGCTATGAACTTAATTTCAATTTTGGAAAAATTCGAAATTAGCGGTATATTTTAAACAATTAATAATTTCATACAAAATGTCCATTGTGTCTTTTTAATAACTTAAAAACAGTAATTAAATTTTATTCAATAAACTCAGTTTTATTAAAGCGTTCTACAATTGTTTCAAGAAATGAGATTTGATTTTTGTGTCACCTAAAACCAGCTTGCTGAAGTTTTTTGGTTGAATTTTGGGTGAATTGTTTTTCTGTGGCACCCCTGATTGATTTGTTCATTCATTTATTTTGTAAGATCAAAGCTACACAAACCATTTTTATTTTGCAGCCAGGTGGTCACACTGTGGTCAGACACGCGCAAATGAAGTGCAAAATTTGAGCTGCAAAATGTGTGCAAATTGGTTTTTAGAAAATTTTGTGTACAAAATCTTAGGAGGTCAGACGTTTGTAAGTTTTTGTCATTTTGCACCAAATATTAAGCCTGTCTGACCTTACCTTTATTGTCTCTGAGATCTAGGTTACCTAAAAAGAGACAGACAGACGGGCAGACAGACGGACATAGCTATATCGACTCAATCGACAATCAATCGGATGATAAACGCGGAAGTTATTCAACTAACAATGTTACGGGCAAAAGGAAGAAGAAGACACGCTAGCGACCTTTGTGTTTATTAACTTTTAACTTATCTTCGTAGTAGCGCCATCTATTGCATGGTACGCAACATTGAAGAACGATTTAGTAAACGCTTTGCACTCAAAAAGTATTGGGTCTCCTACTGTCGAGCTTGCTCCACTGTAGGTAGCTTACTGCATTTTTTTAAATTAATTTCAAACAATTAAACAAGAGATTTATTTTATTTAAATTTTGTTTTCATAGGAATTAACACGTGTAAATGTAATATAAACTTGAATTATAGTAAATATACTCGCTACAGAAAATGGAACTAAAATATTAAGTTAAATTCATTTATACGTATTAAAATACTTAAAGATATATTGCTTTAGATATATATATGTAAATTCGAAAATTTATAGTGAAATTGTTTGATGTTTGCATGCTTCTAATGCAAAACTATCGTATAAAATCATGTAAAAACAAAATCCATCTTTGACTACCTGTTGAAAACATGTATACTGCTCGATTTTTTAAGATTTTACATTCAATTTGAAGCTGGAGAAGTTTTCTAACAAACCCTTATTAAAGTTTTTCGAAATCGTTTTTGGATCAAAAGATATGATTTTCGCAAAGTAAAAACTCAAACCGGCCCACTGTGCGCTATCATCATTCAGCCAGGTGAAGGCAAGTCATATAGTGACATTCAACGGCTAGTCACTAGGCGAGCAGACGACAAGCTCCATAGCGTGGAGGAACACGTGAGGGGGGTGAGGAAAACGGCTGGAAACGGCTTGGTTCTGGAAATGGATGGCAAGTGTAAGACAACCTTGCAACTGATGAAAACAGCTTTTGCGGAGGCACTCTGGGATCAGGCAAGAATACGAGCCGTCTCTGAGGAATCATCTCTGGAGATTAGGGATATAGATTGTCTGGCTACCAAGGGCGATATATTGGCAGCTCTGGCTTCACTTACTGATGCACCAATGGGAGAAAGCGTTATTAAAGCGTTGAGACCTGGATACGATGGGATGCAAATAGCCATTGTTAGTCTCCCGGCAGAAACTAGCGAAATTGTGCGGAGAGCTGGAAAAATCAAAATCGGCTGGACAAGCTGCAGGGTGAAGGAGCGGGCGCCAAGGAAGAGGTGCTACAGGTGCCTGGAATTTGGGCATATATCCAGCTCGTGCAAGAGTACGATAGATCGTACTGGCTGCTGCCTTAAATGCGGCCAAGATGGTCATAAAGCAGCGACGAGGCGAAATGCTTCATCTGGATAGCGGCTAACTTAAAGGAACTAGACATTATGCTGGTAGCCGGAGATGTCCTTAGTCGACCAATATCGATGTCGGCTCAACCTGAACCACTGTGCCGCCGCGTAAGACTTGCTATTGCAAACAGTTCGCGAGCTGTCAGAAGTGGTGGCACTCCTCAGCGAGCCATACAAGTCCTTACAGTGTCCTAACTTTGTAGCAGATTTCACCGTAAAATCAGCACTATGAGTATGCGGCCTCCAATTACCCCAATTAGAGACCATAAGATCATCACGGTGCTTTGTGAGAGCTAGACTGGGCGACCTATGGTTATACAGCTGTTATTTAGCACCGAGCCTTCAAATAAGCGAGTTCACCGCCATCCTTGATGACATTGCTGACGACGTTAGAGGCAAATCCCAGGTGGTCATTGGCGGAGACTTCAACGCATGGGCTGAGGAATGGGGTAGCGCCCACACCAACTGTAGGGTTCAAAACTTGACATCACACTGCTCAACTGGGGAAGGCAGCACACATTCAGCAGAGCTGGTGCAGGCTCTATTGCAGACCTCACTTTCGTCAGTTGTTCGCTATGGAGACACTCTCATTGGGCGGTCAGCGACGTTTACACAGCAAGTGATTACAACGCAATAGTGGTCGACATAAACTGGCGTGACACATCCAGACCTAGCGGCAAGTCCTACAGGATTGACACGGTCATGCCAGCGGATTTTGAGGAATCTTTTTCTGCCCCATTTTTTGATGAAAACGCAGAAATTAGCGCCGAGCTACTGCGATTCAAGCATGAGGCAGCGAAGAGGTCACCATGAGCTTGTCTATTGGTGGACGGAGGAGACGGCTGATGCAAGGAGGAAATGCATTGTCGCTCGTCGAACCCTGCAACGCTCCTGTGGCCGCCCCGAATCTTAGGCGAAAAGGTTGGAGTACAATCAGAGGCGTCGTGCATTGAAGACATCCCCTGGTACCCCAGACATTTCTCCCCGAGAGCCACCGCCCACTCTTCAGTGTCCTCATGATGTTCCGACTGTGACCGCTGAGGAAACACTCAAAGCCGCCAACGTTATAAGGGACAGCAAGGCCCCTGGACCGGATGCAATCCCAAACAAAGCATTAAAACTGGCACTCATGCTGCGCCCCGATGCCTTCGCAAACGTGTTCGTCAGCTGCATCAGGCAAGGAATTTTCCCCAGCCAGTGGAAAATCCAAAACCTCGTGCTCATCCCGAAACCAAACAAGCCACCGGAGATGCCCTCGTCCTACAGACCTATTTGTCTGATAGACACAGTGGGCAAAGTTCTTGAGAGGATATTGTGCAACAGGCTACAGGAGTCCATCGTACGAGAAGGTGACCTTTCCTCATGCAATATGGATTCCGGAAAGCGCGTTCAACGGTTGATGCAATTGCACAGGTCACCGAAATAGCTGGTAAAGCCATTGAGGGCAGTAGATGTTGGGAGGCAACAAACAGTATTGCATAGTTGTCATACTCGATATAAAAAATGCTTTCAATTTTTCCGAAAATTTCGAGCCCCGAGCTATCACATAGAAATAGATCAGAGATTACTTTCGGAATCGGGCTCTTAAATACAGCACGCATTCAGGAGAATGGCTCTATTAAGTGACAGGAGGAGTGCCGCAAGGTTCCGTACTCGGCCCTTTGTTATGGAACTCGATGTATGACGGTATCTAGAGACTCGAACTACCGGAGAACACAACAACAGTGGGCTTTGCAGACGATGTCGCGATTGTGGTGACTGCCAAGTATCTTCACGAGGCTGAGGCGTTATGCAGCACTGCGGTAGCAGCTGTGAAGCATTGGCTGGTCACAGTAGGCCTTCAACTCGCAGACCATAAGACAGAAGCAGTGCTCCTAAGCAGCAGAAAGGTTGTCGAAGTGGCACACACCAACCTGGGCAGAGTCACCATTACTTCCAGCAGAGCGAACAGGTACCTCGGAATACTGAACGACACGCGACTGAGCTACAGAGAACATCTGGAGCACGCCGGCAAGAAAGCAGCAGCGATCGGACAGGCATTAAACCGAATTATGCTAATAGGGCTGTAACGCATTCTGAGAAGCGAAGTGGTAGCTCTGAGAGCCACTGCACTATGGGGCATTTGACCAGTTTATGAGGCCAATATTAATAACTCAAGAGCGGAGCGAGATATTTTGGTCTAGTTTTTTGCATTAGGCTTCTAACATCAATAGTAAGCTGTCCCAGCCAAATGGGCGTGGTACCGCCGTTTTTTTACAAAACAAAACGGTGGTAAAACGCATACATGCCAACAAAGTGGAGGCGCCTTCTGGCCCAGAGCAACGGAATGCAATCGTAGACGCCTTATTCCTAACTGGTCCCTGCACTTTGCCGATTGATGATGCGCCCCGAGCACCGTCTATTGCCCGGCAAATGAGCACCAACAAGGCTCCTGGTCCAGACGGCATTCCAAGCCGTGCCATCAAACTAGCGATATCCTGCAACCCAAGTGCTTTTGCGTTAACGTATACGCAATGTCTCCGAGAAGGAATTTTTCCAGAGCAATGGAAAATTCAGCATCTTGCGCTCATTCCAAAGCCTGGTAAGCTACTTGATGATCCCTCATCGTACAGACCGATTTGTCTTATCGATGCGTTGGGAAAAGTGCTGGAACACATAATAAGCACACTGCTGGAAACAGCGATCGACGAGTCTGGTGGCCTATCCCCTAACCAATATGGTTTTAGACGAGACATATCAACGGTGGATGCGATAGTCAAGGTGGTCAGGATTGCGGCGGAAGCAGCAGAAGGATCTCGATGGAAGGGTGGCAAAAAGGAATACTGCTTGTTTGTCACTTTTGACATTAAAAACGACTTCAATTCAGTTAGATGGGATTGTATAAATAACTCAATGCGTCAGCTGAGTATCCCCTTATATCTCCAAAAGATAATTAGAAGCTACTTTACGGGTAGGCTGCTAAGATCCGAGACGGCGTCTGGAACCCGCTCTAATCACGTGTCAACAGGTGTTCCACAGGGATCGGTGATGGGTCCCCTGCTCTGGAACATCGTTTATGACGAAGTTATGAAGTTGGCGCTACCATCCGGCTGTTAGCTCACGTGCTACGCTGATGATGTGGCACTCACAGTGGTAGGCAAACACTTAAATGCGGTGGAAAGTACTTGCAATATGGCTGTACAACAAATTTCAAATTGGCTCAAGACTGTTGGATTGGAACTAGCTGACCATAAAACAGAGGCAGTACTGGTTAGTACGAGGGCTGCTGTGGAGATCGTACACACCAAGTCGCCATTCGTTATCTTGGTGTTGTGATAGACACCAGACTGTGCTTCCGGGAGCGCAGGAGAAAGCTAAGAACACTAGCTGTGCCTTGTTTCGCTTTATGTTAAATCTGGGCAGATGGTATTAGGATCACTAGCTATGCCAGAGGCGTCAAGTCCGTTCATCGCCTCTGCACGATGAGAACATGCTGTGGTTTTCGGACAGTCTCGGATGATGCAGCATTAGTCATCGCAGGAATAATCCCAATAGACCTCCTGGTGGCTAAAGAGAAATCCGTGGCAGATGCCATCCGGGCTGCCGCTGTCAAAAAGGATGCGCGCAAAATGGCGAGAGATGTGAGTGTTAGAGAATGGCAAGGCCGTTGGGCGATCTCAGAAAAGGGTCGGTGGACATACCGCCTGATTCCTGTTATTGGACGCTGGATAAACAGGAAGCATGGTGCAGTCAATTTCTACACTACGCAGCTGCTTAGTGGTCACGGCTGCTTTGCGCAATGTCTGCACAGATTCGGGCACGAAACATCTCCACTCTGTAGGTGGTGCCGAAACGGGACAAAAGATGCTGAACACATCATTTTTGTGTGTGGACGGTTCGATCAGTTGAGAACCAATCTTTGGCAATCTGCTCGTCGTGTTCTCACACCAAGCAGCCTGGTTGACACGATGCTCGGAGACGCTATATTTTGGACGGCTTTCAATAATTTTGCGGCCGTAACCATAAAAGAGCTCCGTAGGTGTGAGCATCTAAGGAGGGAGGCAGTATAAGGGGTTCCAGCATAAGGGGTTCCAAAGCAATGCTTCGCGGCTGTTCCGGAGGGCAGCGGGATTTCTTATGTTTAATATATTGTTTCTTAGCTCTTAGGTTTTGTTAATAAAGAATTAAAAAAAAAAAATAAAATAATAACACACACATAACATCAATTTCGGGGAGGCCTTCGTCGTTAATCTGGTGAGTTTTATACTACAGGTGCTCACTGTCGCTAAAGCTCATGTTTTGATATAAGGGTTGAAGTCGATTGTAATGTTTACAAATCAGATACGACTAATTAAATTAAAATCTGCCATTCATTTTCAATGTTGCTAAAATTTACTTAAAGTTGTCATGAAATAATTTTTATAAATTAAATTGTTTTTTTTTCTTTTGCATTATATTTTTAATAACTTTGAAGTTTACAGCGATGAATATAAACAAACTCATGAAAAAAGAGAGATCAATATAAATACATTTTAAATAACTTTCAATGAATCAATTTATAAATTAAAATAGCGATATAAAATATATATACGCAAATCATGGCACAGCTGTACTATAGTGATTAGCCGTTAAGCACCTTATTTGAAGAACGCTTCGATTTTGATTTTAAAATTCGCCTCGTTGATTGTCGGCTCTTTTCTTATTTTTCTATCTTGTTAAAGTTAAGTTTCACTAAGCCAATTTCGACTTGGACCCAAATTGTTTTGTTAGTTTGTAATATGATGACAACTAAGCCAATGGAGATTCACCTTGAAATTTATTGAAATTAAAAGATATTATAATGTTTTGCGAAACCTATACGTTTTTCCTGATGACCTGGAGAGTTAAATAGATGTAACCGTCTAATTTTAAGAGATTTTTAGAATATAAGCGCAGAATATCCAATGGTTGGGTGGGTATAGAGCGCAAAGGGCCAATATACAAAATACTTTTGCCACGAAAGAAGCTTCACCCCTTTTGCCTTTCTTTTTGTTTTTCTTTTAGGCACAATCGATCTCTATGCGCACTCTCGCCCCCCACTCGCGTATAGGATCTTGCATGGGATTGTATATGAAGACATCTTCCCATGACTGATTGTGCAACTCCATATAATGCACGTTTGCACGTAAATTGCTTCTACAATTTATTACTTCTGCGTTATATTTCTCACCAACATTATTTCATATCCTTGTAAAGAAACACCTAATCTACCCCCGAGTACTAAATTCTTATACCCTTGAAGCGGGTATTATAAATTTGTCACGAAGTTTGTATCACATTAAAGGAGGCTTCACAGATCCCTTCAAGTATATATATTCTTGTTAAGGGCGACGAGCTGAGTCGTATAGCCGTGTCCGTCAATCTTTCCGTATGTCTGTCCGTCTATTTCTATGCAAACTAGTCTCTCAGTTTTGAAGCTATCTCGATGAAACTTGGTAAAGGTCCGTCTTTTTACTGCATGCAGTGCATATATCGGAACCAGCCGGATCGGATCAGTATATCATATAGCTGCCATAGGAACGATCGGTTCGAAATCAATATTTGGTATGAAAAACTATTTTGTTTCTCAAGATATCTCAAGCAGATTTACAGATTGTGTTTCTGTTTCATACATCCTTACCAAATTTGGTTCAAATCGGACAACTATATCATATAGCTGCCATAGGAACGAGCGGATCGAAAATAACATCTAACAAATCTTGTAAAAAATCGGACGGCATATGAAGAGCTCTGCAAAGGTATCCAAACTTTGGCGCGCTAAAGTTATCTTTCGCTAAATTTTTTAATAATTCGTTTAATAAATAATTATTTTATAATTATTTTGATTTTTGTTTTGTTTAATTGGTAGCCTTGGTCAATTACTATCCGATTGTTAATATCAAACATGGGGTTTACCCATAAAAAGTATAGTGTCTAAAGAAAATAGTGTATAGAAACATCGAAAAAGTTCAAAAAAGTGAAAGCCCGATGTTTTTCTTGGGCAACTGTGCACTGATTTCTCAAGTTTCGTCAAACGGCTTAAGATTTCGAATTGAAATTTTCACACAACATAGCTGAGACAAAATTATCGTGCAATAAGACGGGAATTTTTGATGTTCCCACTGGAAGTGGCTTAAATGGGGGGTCAAACGTCATTTGTTTAAGAGCTATCTCAACCAAACTCACAGGCTATGTATTTCTTATTCACTGCTACATCCTGGGAGAATTTGGTCAAGATCGGATGACTATATCGTACAGCTGCCATAAGAACAATGAGATGCAAATAAAACATTAGTATGATGACCTTTGTCGTTCTTAGACCTATCTCAACCAAACTCACAGGTTATATATTTTTTATAGCGTCCTTATACTGCCGCCGCTAAGCAAAAACCGACATCTTTCCGGCAAAGCTGCTTACACTGGACACAATGCCAATAAAAATGCCGCCAACTTGATGTAGTCAGCTGTTTTTTGTTTACTATAAATCAAACAGTCATATAATTTATTGCAAAAACGTAATTGATGCAGCGAATTTGCTTCACAGACTGTGGCAATATATAAACATGAATAGGCCCTTGATCGTATATATGCCATATTCTCTTATTGTCTTAACCAATTCTGCATATATACGCATATTTTTCTGGCCCACTCAGATATATTTTCCCATATTTTCATGAAAAACGTGCCCATGTCCACCATTAACGTTTTGCGCTTAGCGGTTATTCTTTCCTCTTACTTAAAAAAAACATAAGCAATAGAAACAAAACAAAATATCATAAAAATATATAATTGCTTCATTTTCAATATTCCATATCAGCTGTTTTTGTTGTCGATTACCTAATTTTTAATCGAAAACAGCCAGCGTTGCCACACTTTCCGTCAATAAATTTTGCCGACATTTTTGCCGTACAGACAGCGGCACGCCGTTTTACCGAAATATTTGAACCCAACAGTCACCATTTTTGTATGGTAGCGACAAACTTGCCGGCATCAAAGCGGCAATTTTTGGTTACGGTGCTATACCGGCGGCAGTGTAAGAACGCTATTACTCATTGTTATGTTCTGTGAAAATTTGGTCAAGATCGGATGACGATATCTTATAGCTGCCATAGGAACAGTGGCTCTTGATGCTATAATAAACAATCAAAAGCAGAAGTGGTAGGGGGTGCAATGCCTTGCTGTTGCGACTTTCAAAATAAATTTGCAGTATATGACACTGTAACTCGCGTTTGCTGCTATAATCCAATTGCAGCGAAAACTTTAAAACAGCGAGCAGCGAAATTGTAAGTCCTCTATATATATATTTTCTGAAATTTTATATATATATATATATATAAAGTTCTATTATTTTAAGTTCAATTGCAGGGAAAAATTGAATTTACATTTCTCGCTTTCTTATAAGAAATGACATAAGGTCCGGCTATAGCTGTGAAAAGTGTTCCCTATTTTCACTCCACATTTCTTACGGAGATTTCAGCAAGCGTAGCGAGCCGGGAATTGCAGAGTAAAGCGATCACTAGGGGGCTTGCCCCCTGCTTATATAAAGTACTATGATTTTAAGACCAATTGCAGGGAAAATTGAATTTACACTTGCCAATTTTCAATCTACATTTCTCCTCGAGATTTCAGCGAGCGCAGAGACCCGGGGGTTGGCGAGCGAAGCGAGGTTACAAGCTCCCTAGTAACATATATAATAAAAACTAAGTCTGGACTAGCTTTTTTATTTAATAATTATGAAACAGTTTTAACACAATTTGGCATATTTCAACAGCAAATTCCACTGAACAACACACGCTGAGGCACATCTAACAAAAGAGGAACGATCTTTAGCTCGACCGTTGCTGCGGCTATTGACAGCTGTAGTGTCTGAACACACTTCTGCCAAAAGGGCTTATGTGGAACGGGCTCACTCTTTTAGCAAAAAATATTTTTAAAAAACCGCTTTTGTGCTGCAATCCGCCTTTGGCCAATCGTCGATGCACTGCACGCTGCATAATATTCTGCCTCTCCTGGGAAAATCTGTATCAAACGCCGCGCTGTGGCCACACTCGGCTGGTATGATAAACGCTTGGGATGACTCGGCGAACTGCTGCCTGGTGTCTTGACGATCGACACACCAGACTTGACTGATAGTTGCCAGACGCACACAATTTGCTCCTAGCTATGGCTGTGGGCGTTATGGGTAACAGTAGGAACCGCTGGCTTCACTCGTCCACAATCTTCCCCTGAACACATCAGCCCTCATCCGCTCTCCGAATTGACTCCCCGGGGTTGTCACTCCACCAAATTTCATTTCCCGATATTTCCCTTTAAACATCCCATGGAAATTATAAATTATAAAAATGCAGTAAGCTACAGTGGAGCAAGCTCGACAGTAGGAGACGCAGCACTTTTCGAGTGCAAAGCGTTAACTATCAATCCCATTCAATAGATGGCGCTACTACGAACATATCAGTTGATAAACAGAGGTCGCTAGCGTCTCTTCTTCTTCCTTTTGTTAGTTGATTAACTTTCACGTTTATCATCCGATTTGAATGAAATTTTCTGGTTTGGACAACAGTGTGTATTATATATACCAAAAATTATATATATTTAAAGGTTCTCTCGTAATTCGACTTCGAAATTTTATTTTTCAATTTCCGGGGGCGGAGAGGGGCGTGGCAAAAATCTAAAACAAACTCGTTCAATGCAAGATATAGATGAACGTACATGCAAAATTTGGTCTCTCTAGCTCTTATAGTCTCTGAGATCTAGTCGACACAAAATCGGACAGACAGACAGACGGACAGACGGACATCGCTATATCGACTCGGCTGTTGATGCTGATCAAGAATATATATACTTTATGGGGTCTGCCACGCCTCCTACTGCCTGTTACGCACATTTGCACAAACTTAGTAGACTCATTTGTACTTTTTTAAAGTACTGGGTCTAAAAATGATGATCTCGTTTTATAAAATAACTCAAAACTATTGATTATTATTGCAGAAAATCGAAAAATAATCAGATATTTAAGAATCGTGGCGAAAATGCTGAGGTTGACACCGCGTATTTGTCTTATTGCGTCCGCTAAGGGCGTGCAAACAGGCCAATATCAATTTATTTAAATGGAATAATCGGCAAAAAATATATCGATGCTACAATGTTTTTTTTTTACAGCACTAATTTGCATGTTTTGAAAGTATGACTTACCGGATGTTTTGAAAGTTCGCAAAGAAAGGCATGCTCGCTACGACTCATAAAATCAAATAATACATCCTGATGCACGTCCCGATTCTTATCAACAAATCCATCAACAGCATAAATTACTTTTCCTGCGTAGTGTTTTATACCAAATTCAGTTTCCCAATGGCGACGATCTAAGCCTTTTATATACATTGGGTTGTATTCAAATTCTGTATGTAGATTGGTCAAGTAAGCTGAATCGGACCCTTTGGGCATATGACATTGTTCAGTCAGAAGTTTAAATATGCATCTTGGAGGCTTCTCAATTAGTTCCAAGCACAATGAATTGTCCGTAAACTCCACATGTGTGTAATTTATTTCTTCTTGTTTATACTGAATTAAAGATATATAGAAAATAGTTTTTTCTCATCAAGCTTGTCTTACATACATACTAGTAAATATATAACTCTTAAATATCTATGTATATACCCTGCAGGAAAAGGGTCTAGTTCTGGACTGTTTCTAGACTAACCCCAAAGGGATAATCAACTAGTCCAGTTCTATCCTAAACCTTTGAAACGAAGTCGTCCATATCACACAGGCACGTCATCGGATGGTATCACTTCCCTCTAACTATCCATTTTGTAGCTACTTACGTACTAGTAGCATTTATTATAGCTCTAAACTAGTTGATATCCAACTAGTGTTAAAATAAATTATTTTTTCCATCCAATAACTAGCTGACGTGTCACTGGCTCCCAACTAGTCCCTCCGTAATTAGACTTGTACCAGTTAGAGTATATATGTATAATTTTTAAATTTATAATACATTTTGCAATAAAAATAAAGCTCCAAGTTACTTAGGTAATGTATTGCAGTATTCAAAAATAATTTTTTTTTATTTAATTGTAAATGGCATTTGTTATACCCTTGCAGAAGGTATTATAATTTTGTCACGAAGTTTGCAACGCATTGAAGGAGGCGTGTCAGACCCCATAAAGTATATATATACTTGATCAGGGCGACGAGCTGAGTCGATATAGCCATGTCCGTCTGTCTGTCCGTCTGTCTGTCTGTTTCTATGCAAACTAGTCTCTCACTTTTGAAGCTATCTTGATAAAACTTGGTACAGGTCCGTCTTTTTACTGCACGCAGTACATATGTCGGAACCGGCTGGATCGGATCACTATATCATATAGCTGCCATAGGAACGATCGGTTCGGAATCAACATTTAGTATGAAAAACTTTTTTGTTTCTCAAAATATCTCAACCAAACTCACAGATTGTTTGTTTGATACAGTTCCATACATCCTTACCAAATCTGACTTAAATCGGACAACTATATCATATAGCTGCCATAGAACGATCGGCTCAAAATCAACATTTAGTAAGAAAAACTTTTTTGTTTCTTGAGATATCTCAACGAAAGTCATCAGTTTTGTATTTGATTCAGATTTATAAAGTCTGACTGAATTTGGTGCAAATCGGACAACTATATAATATAGCTGCCATAGGAGCAAACGGTTCGAAATCAACATCTAACAAATTTTGTAAAAAATCTGACGGCTTATGCAGGGCTCTGGAAGGGTATCCAAACTTTGGCGCGGCAAAGTTAGCTTGCGCTTTATTTTTTTATTATACTTTTTTATACTTTGAGAATACGTTTTTTTATTATTTGTTTATTTGTTATATGTATGATTTATTTTTTATTTTTTACAAATTAAATATAAGTTTATTAAAATTTTTATAATACAGTTTAATTTTGACAGTTTTAATTCTTATTACACTATGCAACAGCCAAAGCTCGCCCAGGCCAAAAATTATTTAACAAATATAACGCAAGCTAACTTTGGCGCGCCAAAGTTTGGCTACCCTTGAATGGCTCTGCGTAAGCCGTCAGATTTTTTACAAAATTTGTTAAAGGTTGATTTTGAACCGATCGTTCCTATGGCAGCTATAAGATATAGTAGTCCGATTTACATCAAATTTGGTCAGCCTGTTTAAAACTAAATCAAACACACAATGTGTATATTTGGTTGAGATATGTTGAGAAACAAAAAAGTTTTTCATACTAAATGTTGTTTTCGAACCGATCGTTCCTATGGCAGCTATAAGATATAGTAGTCCGATTTACATCAAATTTGGTCAGCCTGTTTAAAACTTAATCAAACACATAATGTGTTTATTTGGTTGAGATATTTTGAGAAACAAAAAGTTTTTCATACTAAATGTTGTTTTCGAACCGATCGTTCCTTTGGCAGCTATATGATATAGTAGCCCGATTTACACCAAATTTGGTCAGCCTGTTTAAAACTTAATCAAACACATAATGTGTATATTTGGTTGAGATATCTTGAGAAACAAAAAAGTTTTTCATACTAAATGTTTATTTCCAACCGATCGTTCCTATGGCAGCTATATGATATAGTTATCCGATCCGGTCGGTTCCGACATATGTGCTGCGTGCAGACATATGCAAACTAGTCTCTCAGTTTTGAAGCTATCTCGATGAAATTTGGTACAGATCTGTCTTTTTGCTGCACGCAGCACATATGTCGGAGCCGGCCAGATCGGATAACTATATCATATAGCTGCCATAGGAACGATCGGTTGGAAATAAACATTTAGTATGAAAAACTTTTTTGTTTCTCAAGATATCTTAACCAAATATACACATTGTGTGTTTGATTAAGTTTTAAACAGGCTGACTAAATTTGGTGTGAATCGGACTACTATATCATATAGCTGCCATAGGAACGATCGGTTCGAAAACAACATTTAGTATGGAAAACTTTTTTGTTTCTCAAAATATCTCAACCAAATATACACATTGTGTGTTTGATTAAGTTTTAAACAGGCTGACCAAATTTGGTGAAATCGGACTACTATATCATATAGCTGCCATAGGAACGATCGGATCGAAAACAATATTTAGTATGAAAAACTTTTTTGTTTCTCAAAATATCTCAACCAAATATACACATTCTGTGTTTGACTAAGTTTTAAACAGGCTGACCAAATTTGGTGTAAATCGGACTACTATATCATATAGTTGCCATAGGATCGATCGGTTCAAAATCAACAAATTTTGTAAAAAATCTGACGGCTTACACAGGGCACTGCAAGGGTATCCAAACTTTGGCGCGCCAAAGTTAGCTTGCGCTATATTTAAATTTAGAAAATGGTGATTTTTGTTGTTGCTGTTTTTACGATTTTATGGCTTTAAACCTCACGAAAAATTAAAAAAAATTTGACTTTTTTTTAAAAAAAGGTAATTAGATGACTAGAATCATTAATTAGGCTTCGTTTAAGGTATTATTCATTAAAATCGTGTGTAAGTAAGCGAAACCACAACATTTTATAGCTGTGTATGTTTCTTGTACAGTTTTTTAAGATTGGTTGTGCCGTTCTCGAAAAATAATTCGAAATGTAAGAGCACCTCATTAAGAAATTAAAAATAAGGTCGAATTTAAAAAAATTCAAATAATAAAACTGCTATTCAATCTTTGGGTCCATAGCTATCATAAAAATCTAAATTTGGCCGAGGACCAGAAGAAACGGTAAAAACACTGTGCAACAATTTGTAGCGTTTTATAATTGGCGTTTTTGTTGGGTGTAGTTTTTTTTTTAATTTTTTAAAATTTGACGAATTTAATTGAAATTTTTTCATGAGGTGCTCTTACGTGTCGAATTTTTTTTCGAGAACAGCACAACCGATCTTAAAAAACTTTACTGATTCCGAAAGATAAAGATTGTATCTACTAATCATCCATACATTGTTTTTAATTTAAATCAATAATTAAAAAAATATATATTTTTAAATAAAGAAAATGAGGATTTTTATTGTTGTTTTTCAAAAAAAAAAAATTAAATGGCTAGAAGCATTAAAAAGAAGTCCTTTAAGGTATTACTCTTTGAAATCGTGTGTAAGAAAGCGAAGAAACAGCTTTTTAAAGGCAGACATGTTTTTTTCACAAAGTTTGTAATTTCCTTACGTAATCCGGACTTTAAGTCCAGAAAATCCGTCCCGAATTAATTTTTCTGTCTGTTTGACTTTAAAATCTTATGAATTTTTGATTCAAGACTCTCGCAAAGTATTGATCATTAAAATAAACTCAGAAACGAACAATTTATACGATATTATACTCCGTACAGAGAATAAAATTCGGCTTTTGACCGATCGTTCCTACGTCAGCTATATGATATAGTAGTACGATTTTACTTAAATTTGTTCAAATAGTATAAAGCTATATCGAACACACAATCTGTGAGTTTGATTGAGTTTCCTTGAGAATCAAAAAAGTTTTTCATACTAAATGTCGATTTCAAACCGATCGTTCCTATGGCAGCTATATGATATAGTAATCCGATTTGCACCAAATTTAGTCAGACTGTTTAAAACTGTACCAAACACACAACTTGTGAGTTTGGTTAAGATATATTAAGAAACAAGAAAGTTGTTCATACTAAATGTTGGTTTGAACCGATCGTTCCTATGGCAGATATATGATATAGTAATCTGATTCGAATTTAATTTGGTCAGAATGTGTAGAGCTGAATCAAACAGACAATCTGTGGGTTTTGTTAAAAAATCTGCAGAAACAAAAAAGTTGTTCATACTAAGGAACAATTTTTAACCGATCGTTCATATGACAGCTGTATTATATAGTGATCCGACACTAACCAAATTTGGTCAGCCTATGTAGAGCTATCAAACAGAAAAAAGGCGAGTTTGGTTAATATATCTTAAGGAACCAAAAAGTTCCTATGGTAGCTATATGATATAGTAATCCGGTCCGGTTGGTTCAAACATATGTACTGCATGCAACAATAAAACAGACTTGTACCAAGTTTTTATGAAGATAGCTTCAAAACTAAGACACTAGTTTGCATAGAAAGAAGAAATCATTTGACAGGGGAGTCATAAATTTTAACAAAAAACAGACCTAGCTATAAAATGTTACTTCGCTTAACCCTCTACTGCATGAGCATAGAAATAATAAAGGAAAACATTTTTTCAATGTAATTATGTGTTTATTTAGGCCAAAATAATATATATTTGGACTTTTTTTTTTTTTGGGGGCATAGTTTGGGGTGGGGGAAATGGGGTCATATATGGCTTTGTATGCATTCAGCTGATTCCAGAGTTTGCCATATATGGCTCTGTATGCATGTATGCATAGCTTGTCAAACCCGGCTTCCCCTGCCAACTTCATATCGTTATTATTGTTAAAGTGCAGAAAACGTTTTATAGTTTCCCATCGGTTGCACCTACGATTTCAATGAATAATACCTTAAACGATACATAACTAATGCCTTTGGCCATACAGCTTAAAAAAAGGACCTAATTTTATACCCTTGCAGAGGGTATTATAATTTTGTCACGAAGTTTGCAACGCATTGAAGGAGGCGTGTCAGACCCCATAAAGTATATATATTCTTGATCAGGACGACGAGCTGAGTCCGTCTGTCTATTTCTGTGCAGACTTGTCTGTCAGTTTTGAAGCTATCTTGATGAAACTTGGTACAGGCCCGCCTTTTTGCAGAACGCAGTACATATGTCGGAACCGGCCGGATCGGGTCACCATATCATATAGCTGCCATAGGAACGATCGGAATCAACATGTAGTATAAAAAACTTTTTTGTTTATTAATATATTGCAACCAAACTCACAAACTGTGTGTTTGATACAATTGCATACATCCTTACCGAATCTGGCTAAAATCGGACAACTATATCATATAGCTGCCAAAGGAACGATAGGCTAAAAATCATCATTTAGTAAGTAAATCAATATTTAGTAAGAAAAGCTTTTTTGCTGTTGAGATATCTCAACGAAAGTTACAGATTTTGTTTTTGATACAGACTTATATAGCCTGACGAAATTTGGTGCAAATCGGACTACTATATCCTATAGCTGCCATAGGAGCGATCGGTTTGAAATCAACATCTAACACTTTTTTAAGAAATCTTACGGCTTATACCAGACACTGCAAGGGGATTCAAACTTTGGCTTGCCAAAGTTAGCTTGCGCTATATTTTTTAATTTTCCTTGAATTTTAAAGTCAAAAAATGCAGTAAGCTACAGTGTAGCAAGCTGGACAGTAGAAGACCCAGTAGTTTTTGAGTGCAAAGCGTTCACTATAGATTGTTTTTCTGTGTTGCGTACCATACAATAGATGGCGCCACTACGAAGATGAGTAATTTAAAACAGAGGTCGCTAGCGTCTCTTCTTTTTCCTTTTGCCAGTAACATTGTTAGTTGAATAACTTTGTGGGTGCAATACTTTCGTTTAATATTGTGTAGCCCAATAGCTGAATTTTGCGATTTAAAATTTGAGCTTTCACCCACTTGATTTGGAGTCCTTCATTCGAAGCTATCGATAAAACCTCTTTTAACATTTTCAGTCCACAATCTTCGTCTATAGTCGGGATTATTATGTCGTACATGGAAAAATCTATTATATCCAGATCTTATGTGGAAAACACTTTTGCAGCTTGTAACCGATCAAGTACATCGACTATCAATGCCATAGGAAAATTGTCTCTCTTTATTTTAAGATAAAGTTTCTTAACGGTCGTGTTATTTTACGCGCTCCGGAAAGCGCCACAACTGTGGACATAGTGACAGTCAAAAAAAGATAAATAAATAAAACAGAAAAAGAGCGAAGAAGCTCTATCGACCAGAGAAATGGGTTCTACTCGTACTTTTCAACCCGGAATACCGAATTGCAGCGTAATTCAGCTCTCTTGTCCGCTGACGGCCAGATACAACACTCTTGCTCTCCGGCTCTCCCCAATGTAACCTCTAGCTCATGGAGCTCGCAGTGCAGGTCTCCAGCACCGGCGGTCGTATTAGTTTCGACACACACCGCTCCAACAACAAGTACAATGACCTCAGTAGTTACTACAATCGCAGCTACAACAACAACTGCAACTGTATCTGTCATCAACAAAGCGTTAACGGCTACAATACCCAAAGCGATTTCTGCAACGCAAGCGGATCATTCAATTATGACAACAACTTCAAGCTCAAGCCCCATCGCCGCCAAGAACAACATCGTTAAAAAAATATTGCGCAAGCTAACTTTGGCGCGCCTGTTTAAAACTTAATCAAACACACAATGTGTATATTTGGTTGAGATATTTTGAGAAACAAAAAAGTTTTTCATACTAAATGTTGTTTTCGGACCGATCATTCCTATGGCAGCTATATGATATAGTAGTCCGATTTGCACCAAATTTGGTCAGCCTGTTTAAAACTTAATCAAACACATAATGTGTATATTTGGTTGAGATATTTTGAGAAACAAAAAAGTTTTTCGTACTAAATGCTGTATTCGGACCGATCGTTCCTATGGCAGCTATATGATATAGTCCGATCCGGCCGGCTCCGACATATGTACTGCGTGCAGCAAAAAGACGGACCTGTACCAAGTTTCATCAAGATAGCTTCAAAACTGAGAAACTAGTTTACATACCAAACACACAATCTGTGAGTTAAGTTCAGGTATTTTAAGAAACAAAAAGGATTGTCATACTAAAAGTTGATTTCAAACCGATCGTTCCTATGTCAGCTATATGACATAGCGGTCCGATTTAAACCAAATTTAGTAAGGATGTATGAAACTATATTAAACATACATTTTGTGAGTTTGGTTGAGATTTCTTACGAAACAAGAAAGTTTTTCATACTAAATGATGATTTTTAACCGATCGTTCCTATGGCAGCTATATGACATAGTTATCCGATCCGTGCGGTTCCAAAATATGTACTGCGTGCAGCAAAAACACGCACCTGCATCAAGTTTCATCAAGATAGCTTTAAAACTGAGAGACTAGTTTTCATAGAATCAGACAGACAGAAAGACGGACAGACAGACGGACGGCTTGTCGCCCTGATCAAGAATATACATACTTTATGGGGTCTGCCACGCCTCCTTCTGCCTGTTACGCAAATTTTTATTTGCATAAATCAGTGCTGCTGCTCGCAACCCTCGGCGTCGACTGACTCTCAGATCTCGATCGTGTCTCTCTAATGCAAAACGAAAAATGCAGTAAGCTACAGTGTAGCAAGCTGGACAGTAGAAGACCCAGTAGTTTTTGAGTGCAAAGCGTTCACTATAGATTGTTCTTCTGTGTTGCGTACCATACAATAGATGGCGCCACTACGAAGATGAGTAATTAAAAACAGAGGTCGCTAGCGTCTCTTCTTTTTCCTTTTGCCCGTAACATTGTTAGTTGAATAACTTCCGCGTTTATCATCCGATTGAAATGAAATTTTCTGGACAGGTTTGAACCATAGTGTTAATTATATTTATCAATAACACTGTGCAACAATTTTTAGCGTTTTTTATGGTCCTCAGCCAAGTTTTGGTTTTTATGATAGATATGGACCCAAAGATTAAATTTATCGACTTTAAAAAAATTTCCTGGGTGTACATCAACAGCCGAGTCGATATAGACGGGCGTCTGTCTGCCTGTCCGTCTGTCTGTCTGTCCCTTTTTGTGTCGCCTAAATTTCAGAGACCATAAGAGCTAGAGACACCAAATTTGGCATGCAGGTTCATCTACATCTCCCATTGATCAAGTTTGTTTTACATTTTTGCCACGCCCCCTCCGCCCCCGGAAATTGAAATACAAAATTTCGAAGTCGAATTACAAGAGCCCCTATAATGCTAGCGCCTTGATTTTTGGTACACATAATACGAACTATAGTCCAAACCTGTCTTGAAAATTGCATTCTAATCGGATGATAAACGAAAATGTTATTCAACTAACAATGTTACGTTCAAAACGAAGAAGAAGAGACGCCAGCGTCTTATTATTAACTTATCTTCGTAGAAGCGCCATCTATTGAATGGTACGCAACATTGAAGTACAATCTATAGTGAACGGTTTTCACTCAAAAAGTAATGGGTCACCTACTGTCGAGCATGCTCTACTGTAGCTCACTGCATTTTTGAGCGTCGTTTAAGTTATTACTTATTAAAATCGTAGGTAAGATAGTGAAGTAAGAGCCTTTTATAGGCAGCCATGTTTTTTCACAACATTTTTAATTTCCTTGCGGAATGGTATAGAAATCTGACTTTAAGTTCAGAAAATCCACCCTGAATTCATTTTTATCGCTGTTTGACATAGAAATGACATGCAGCTATGGTTTAAGACTCTCGCAAAGTATTGATCATAAAAATAATTTCAGAAACGACCAATTTATACGATGCAGTACTCCGCGCTGAGAGTAAAATTCTGCTTTTGACCGATCGGTTCTATATTAGCTATATGATATAGTAGTCCGATTTTGTTCAACTTTGTTCAGATAGTATAAGGCTGTATAGAAAACACAACCTGTGAGTTTGGTTGAGTTTCCTTGAGAAACAAAAAGGTTTTGCACCAAATTTGGTCAGACTAAACTGTACCAAACAATCAAACACACAATTTGTGAGTTTGGTTAAGATATCTTAAGAAACAAAAAAGTTTTCCATACTAAATGTTGTTTTGAACCGATGGTTCCTATGGCAGCTTTATGATATAGTATTCTTTCGTTAAAAAATCAGCAGAAACAAAAAAGTTTTTTATGCCAAGGAGTTATTTTTAACCGATCGTTCATATGACAGCTATATGATATAGTGATCCGACTCTAACCAAATTTGGTCAGCCTATGTAGTGCTACTATATCAGACAGAAAACAGGCGAGTTTAAATAAGATATCTGAAGAAACAAAAAAGTTTTCCATACTAAATGTTGATTTATAACCGATCGTTCCCTTGGTAGCTATATGATATAGTGATCCGAACGGTTGGTTCCGACATACATATGTACTGCATGCAACAAAAAAAACGGACTTGTACCATGTTTTATCAAGATAACTTCAAAACAAAGAGATTAGTTTGCAGAAAAAGAGTCATTTGACAAGGGAGTCATACATTTTAACAAAAACATACCTAGCTATAAAATGTTGTTGCTTCACTATCTTACCTACGATTTTATTGAGAAATACCTTCAACGACGCCTAATTAATGCCCCTAATCATTAAATTTTAAAAACAATAAAGACGTAATTTTTTTTTAGCTTTCCTTTAATTTTAAAATCAAAAAATCGTAAAAAACAACAAAAAAAATCATTATTTTCTGAATTTAAAAATACCTTAACCGACGCCTTATTAATGCCTCTAATCATTTAACTTTAAAAACAAAAAAGACGTTATTTTGTTTTAATTTTCCTTTATTTTAAAATCAAAAAATCTTAAAGAAAAACAACAACAAAAAATCATTATTTTCTTAATTTAAAAATATATATTTGTTAAACTACTGATTTAAATTAACAACAATGTATAAATGATTAGTTGGTACATTCATTATCTTTTGGAATCTGTAAAGCTTTTTGAGATTGGAGGAGCCGTTCTCGAGATATGATGTAAAATGTAAGAGCACCCAAAAAAATCGGCAGAAAAAACATCTAAACTTTAAAAATTATAAAAAGGAAAAGCGTAACTAATACATTGTAAAGGCTTTTTTTTTTTTTTTATATTCCATTTATTGACTAACGAACTTAAGAAATAATACAACAACAAACAAAGACTATAGGTGACACCAGGTGCCCACGTTACGACCGCAAGGCATTGCTTCGTAGGTCCCTCGGTGACGCCTATAGCTAACTTATGAGCCCCTTCGGTTGCGCTCCTCCCTTCTCAGCTCCGTTATAAGCGCTGCTGCAAAAGTGCTGGCTGCTTCCCATTTAATGGGCGATTCCAGCATTACGTTTATGAAGGTGTCCTCGGTGATGGGGCCACCCATTACCTCCTCCAGCCTATTCCTGTGTTGTGCGAATCTAGGGCATTTAAACGCTACGTGATTTGCATCCTCCACTGTACCTCGCCCACACCAAGGGCACTCGTCGGAATCATCGTGGCCGAACCTCTTGAGGTAGTTGCGAAAGCACCCGTGACCTGAGAGGATTTGAGTGATGTAAAAGTTTACCTCTCCGTGACTTCTATTCAGCCAGGCTGCGAGATTGGGTATCAATCGGTGTGTCCAGCGTCCCTTCAGGGAACGATCCCAGCGGATTTGCCAGCGGTTGATGGAACGCTGTCTGGCGTCATCGCGTATGGTGTTTAGGGAAGGCCCGTTGGTAGAGTTTTCTTTTACAGCCTTGTATATAGTGTCTGCTTCACTGGCCAGCTCGTCAATCGGTACCATTCCTGCAATTACTAGCGCGGCGTCGTCAGAAATAGTGCGGAACGCGGAGCACACGCGGATGGCGCTTAGCCGATAGGTTGAGCATATCCCACGACTGCAGGTTGGCACCGGCATTGCTTTAGACCAAATGGGTGCCGCGTAAAAAATTGTGGCCTTGGCTACACTCATGAGCAATAATCGACGTTGCTTCTTAGTTCCGCGAGTATTGAGCATAATCCGTGAGAGTGCCCGGTTGGATGCTGCAGCCTTGGTGTGGATATATTCCAGATGCTCCCTGAAGAACATCCTTGTGTCTAGCATAACCCCAAGGTATTTTATGGAGCGCTTCGAGGATATTGTTGTGTCGCCGACTGTTATGTGTGCAGTCTCCACCTGTTTTCGGCTGCTGATGAGGACGGCTTCGGTTTTGTGTGTTGCTAGTTGAAGACCAGCTGAAGACAGCCAGCGTTGGACGCGTGCTATGCCAGAGCTACATGTCTGCTCAGTCCAGCGTAACTCCTTGCCAACCACAACTAATGCCACGTCATCAGCAAATCCAACGATGTGTGAACCCGAGGGAAGAAATAACCGCAAAACTCCGTCATACATGGCATTCCAAAAAGAGGCCCCAATACAGATCCCTGAAGAACTCCAGCTGACACTTGGTATGTTTTCTTGCCGTCATCGGTATAGTATTGCAGCTCTCTTCCACTGAAGTAACTCCTGGTTAGATCCAAAAGGTACTCGGGGACAGAATAACCAGTCAGTGCATGTATTATTTTATCCCATCTGGCAGTGTTGAAGGCAGCGTAACTACTAGGCAGTACTTTTTTGTACCTCCCTGCCATCGTGTGCCTTGGATGGCTTGCGTGGCTATATTGGTTACGGTACTTATAGCGTCTATGGTCGACCTTGCTCTCCTGAATCCAAATTGATTCGGCGAAAGTCCGCCTCCTTCTGCAATCGCTGTCTCCAACCGGCGCAGACCAGCTTTTCCAGTATCTTTCCCAAAGTGTTGAGAAGACAAATTGGTCTGAAGGACGATGGCTCGTTTGGTGGCTTCCCTGGCTTTAGCAGCAACACCAACGTCTGCAGCTTCCATATTGATGGAAATGTACCTTCCAGAAGACAAGTATTGTATAGTTGTACAAAAGCGCTGGGGTGCAGGGAGAGGGCTGTTTTAATGGCACCATTTGGTAGGTTATCGGGACCAGGGGCTTTGCAGACTTTAAGGCTCCTTGCCACCTCCAGAATTTCATCCACCGTGACCAGCTTTAAATTTGGTGGGACAGCTGTGTTCCGACTTACTAAACGGCTTTCGTCAGTCTCGTAAGAATCAACATTTGGAAACAGTGTTTCCACGATAAGCCTCATCTCTGTTGCATTTGTAGGTGCGTGTTGCTTTCCGGCGTAAATGGACTTTACTACAATCTTGTAGGCTTTGCCCCAAGGGTCGTGCTCAGCTGAGTCGCATAATTTGAGAAAGCACTCTCTTTTGCTGGCTCGGATTTCTAGCTTCAGCACCTTTCTGGCAACTCTATATTCCGCTTGTCTATCGTAGAAGCCTGGTCTGCCCCGGGAACGTTGATATCGTCTTCTTGCCTGTAAACAGGCATGGCGGGCATTGGCGATACGGTCGTTCCACCAAAAAGTTGGCTCGTGTTGTCGCTTGTACAGCTTCCGTCTCGGCGTACTCCTGTCGCAGGCTTGTGTCAGAGCGCTTGTCATTTGGGCTGCTCTGTTCTCGGCGTTTCCAACGATGTTTACTGGTTGAAATGAAGCAGCAAATGCTTGCCTGTTGAACTGCTCGACACGGTATGCTTTTGGGTAAGGCGCTCTGTTTCGTATGATCCGAATTGTATCTCCAATTGTTACAAGGATACTGACATGGTCGCTGGCGTTGTAGGCGTCACAGATTTGCCAAGTTGCACCGACTGAGGTAGACACACTTGCAAAAGTCAGATCAACGATCGAACCGGTCCCAGCTCTGCTGAAAGTATTTTGGGAGCCCGTGTTTAGCAGTACAAGATCCAATGAGGCGAACGTTTCCAGAAGAGCTCGACCCCTGGCATTTGTAACTGGGCTGCCCCACTCCGTAGCCCATGCGTTAAAGTCTCCAGCAATGACTACTTTTCGTCCTCTGGCATCCTCTACGATCTCCTCTAAGATGGCTATATAAGCACTCAGCTGCAAGCTAGGGGCCAGGTAGCAACTGTAGAGCCATATGTCATCCGCCTTTGCACGAACAAAGCCTTGAAATGATTTGGTTTCTGCCAGAAGAATTGATGGGGCTCCACATGCCCATAATGCCGCCTTACTGCTCATGTCTCCAACCCACTTCCTCGTGCAGATTGACAACCGGTAGTGTGGCTCGCTGATGATTGCAATGTCTGTCCTCGCATCTCTTGTAGACTGCTCCAAAAGCGCTTGGGCGTCTATGCAATGGTTAAGGTTGATTTGAAGCAACCTTAACATTTCATTTTTTTGACAGCTTCCCGATACGCCGGACATCGGAAGCTGCCCGCTGCGTGGTCAATATGGCTTTCGCCATTGCGTTTACATAGCCTGCAGTTTAGTGGCTTGTTACAACTTCTGGCCAAGTGGCCGTGCTCTCCACATTTGTAGCACGCGTCCCGCAGATCCTCTGCACTGGTGCATTTTACATCCATGTGACCATACCCGAAGCATCTGTAGCAACGTTTTGGTTGCAGTATCTCTCGGACTCGGCAGATAACCCATTCAATTCGTATTTTTTTCATGTTGGCCAAGGTTTTTGCCCTTTCAGCTGGCAATATCAGAGTCGCCACCTGTTGGCCGTCTTTTAATACCCTCAAGGACTTTACTGCCTCACAACTAAGCGATGGGTCCTCCAGGGCCAGTTTGATTGTCTCCACAATTTCGTCTTTTGTAACTAGTTCGTCTAAGTCACGAATCTCTACTTGCGCCGTCTCCGTAAGTTTCTTTACCACTGCACAGCTGCCCAAAGCCTTGGTTACTGCCTTTTTCATCTCATCTGTGTTGTGAGTTGGTTTTTTGTCCAGTTTGAGTAGGAGATCTCCATTCGCTGCTTTTCTGATGCTACGGACGTCACTGCTTAGGTGTTTCAGCGCTGGATCGCTCTTGACAATTTTCAAGATGTCAGAGTAGGAGCATGTGCCCACACCCGACACCGCTATGGCATCAGCTCGAATACGTTCTGTTGGCTTTTGTCGCCTATTGACCATGGTCCATTTTTCTCCAGAGTTGGAAGACGCCGCTTGGGTTACCGGATTTGAATTTGAGCCTTGCGGGATAACTTCTGCTTGTTGTGACCTATTTTGGCTCCTGCTCTTTTTTGGAGGAGTCTTACGCTGCTCACAAGCTGGGTCCCTCTGCCGTTTTGTGTGTCGTTTCCACTGCCAATGGTCACCCTCGCATTTTTAAATGAAACGCTCTGCTTTGATTTTGCTGCCTCTATATTAGGTCCATTAACAGCCGGCGACGTTTGCACTCCTGTGCTCACCAGTTCCTGACTACAAAGCTCCACAGCCAGTTTCTGAAGGCAACTCAGCTGCATTATTTCGTCCCTCCTTATTGTTGTTATGTACCGCTGACTATTGAACCATGCAGTTAGTTCTACAAGCACAGCGCCCATTTGGCTTAATGTGGCTTTCAGAGTCGTTGGGGGCATATCTACCGTCTTTTTTGTGGAGTTTGTTGGGCTCTCAGGGACTATATGTGGGGATGTCGGCGTCCGCGGCAACGTTGAGCGACGCCCAAAGGCTCGCTTTTCCTCCTCCTCCATGATCCGAGACGGCTGTCCCAGGAATCAGTTCTCAGAAGGCTTTATATATATATATATAAAATACTGGCTATATAAAATGTAAATTAACCTGGAAGTAGGCAGGTGAATTTGTAACTCCTGAAAGTATGCACCGCCGTATCCGATGCTCAGGTCACGGTTAGGGTTGGTGTGTCGGCTGAACAGCTGGTAGACGTCGCCAGTGACGCTGCTTAGTCGCTGTTATCCCCCGACGTTACCCAGCACTACGAGCAGCTGTTTCGACGTAGCAAAGAAGTACAAGCACGGGCAATATCGGCGGGAAATATTGTTATTGTATTTTGTGAAAGTTCAAGAACCAATAACAAATCTTCGGCCTGGAGGGAAAACTGCAGTGACGCTCACCCTCCCCTTGCCTTGGGGCTGTACCTGGGTGTCTGCCAAGCAAACAGCTAGAAGTCGCTAGAAACGGAGGATCGGATCACAGCCAGGTGGCGAACGGTATGTAGTGTCGATACGGAGGAGCTCTTCACTAATTGCACCAAATTTTGTAGGACAAAAACTACCGTTTCCATCAGATATACTAGAGGCAGTTTGAAACACAACCGCGCACTTGGAAATATCAACTGTGTCGCATCTACATTGTACACTGTAAAGGTCGATTTTCGGCATCGTGTATGTATCAGAAAATGTGATTTTGGCCAGGGGGAGTTTTGGCTTTTGCATAGTGTAATCAAGGTGCTGGCATTAGAGGTGCTCTAGTACATAGTTGGACTTCAAAGTTTTGATTTTCGGCTACTGGGACGGAAGGAGGCGGGGCAAAATTCTAAAGCAAACTTGATCTGGGTCATATATAGATGACCTTACATACCAAGTTCGGTGTCTCTAGCTCTGATAGTCTCTGAGATATAGGTGTTCATATTTTTGATATTTTGAACAGCCGTTCGTTTAATATCCGATCCGTATAAAACTTTCAGGATATGTTCGCATTATAGAGTTTATCATGTGTGACAAAAAATATCTCGCTAGCATTAATCGTGCTCTTGTTATTCGACTTTCAAATTTGTTTTCCAAATTGCGGTTGCGGAAGGTGGCGTATTGAGATATTGGTGTTAAAAAAAGTGACAGACAGACAGACGGATATGGCTACATCGACTCGGCTGTTGATGCTGATCAAGAATATATATACTTTATGGGGTTATTCATTCATTATTATTATATCTCAAGTCTGTAGTATTATTATTGCTTTAGTTAAATATGTATATTGTTTTTTTTTCGATTTGTGAGTGAAGAGGGCGTGGCATTTAAAATTTGAAATAAACTTGATCTGCGTGCAAATATAAGAAGTCTTCATACCAAATTTGGTGATCCTTGGTTTTACCATCTCTGAGATTCTCTCGTTCATACGGACATGGCTATATCGACTCGCCTGTTGATTCTGATCAAGAATATATATACTTTATAGAGTCTGCCACGCCTCCTTCTGCCTGTTACATACTTTTACTTACTGAAATAACTTAATATACCCCACAGGGTATAAAATATGCTCGCATCTATGTATTTGGGTTTTTTTTCACGTGTTTTGGTGAGTGCTCTGCCGTAAGCAAATTTTAGGCACCATGGCCATGCATGGGTGTAAAGCATTGAAGAAGACAAGGCAGACCTTATAATAAACATATATTCTTGATCAGGACGACGTGCTGAGTTGGTATAGCCATGTCCGTCTGTCAGTATGTTTTTATGCAAACTAGTCTATCAGTTTTAAAGCTAACTTGACTTAACTTCTTTGCTGTAACCAGTACATACATACACATGTTAGAAATGACCGTATTGGAACACTGTATCATATACTTAGTTGCCATAAGAACGATCAGTAAAAAGTCAACCTTGCGTATCTAAATTTGTTTATGTTAAACTGAATATGTGTTCGGTATAACTTCATACCACCTGAATATAGCTGACATAGAGCCGATCGGTAAAAAATCGACATTTAGTTTTTTTTTTAAGATATCTAAAGCAAACTGACCGATTATGTGATTGACTTCATACAGCTTGACCAAATTTGGTTAAAATCGGACGACTATATCATAAAGCTGTCATAAGTCGATTGTTGAATGTTAGTTTCTATAAGGCCTTGCACGGGTATGACATCTTTGGCGCTCCAAAGATTGTTTACGTTATGTTTAAATATTTTGTATTATTATTTGATCTTATACTTACGAGTGTCTGTTCTAAAGCAAACACATAATGATTAAAAAATTTATGCAATTTTTCATTTGTGTAATTGATACAAAGTTGCTCAAATGAGTTGGTTGCAAAATTTTCAAATCCGAATATATCCAGAACTCCCAGAAATGTGGTGCCATATTGTCCTGGATTTGTGCAACTATTTATTTTGTGAACAAGCCAAGTAAAAGTTTTTGAGTATAAAGCTTTGGCCATCGCATGTCGATTTTCTCGGGCCTAAAATATAAGAGTGTAAGATGTAAAAAATTATTATTCAATTACTAAAAAGGGCTCCGATATATGTATGTATTTCGTTAAATAAACCCAGTCCTAACAGAAGTTAAGGGAGATATGCTTTAATCAGTTAAAATTTTTGTTTTTAATTCTCCCCCCTAATATTAACACCAAAGCAGGGCTTAGTCCACATTCAAATCATCCACCTATTAAACAAAAATTATACATAACATTCAGTCGTGAAGACACGACTGTAAAATATAACACGCAGAAGTAAAGGACGCTGTAAAATTCCTTATGCATGTAAACAGAGCTAACCTGCTCACGTTTGTTAGCGATAACGTAAATGATAGAAAGTTATTCATCTCTCGCTCAGCTTGTGACCGCGAAACGCTCGTTCGCGATAGCTCGCAAAAGACTCGCTTTCGAGCCGTTTGTGATCAAAAGGCTTAGTTGCGTCTCCGAAAACGATAAGAAAACAAGTCACCTGTCAGTTTGTGGACGCTCATGTGCGATAGATCGCGAAAGTATCGCTTGCGAGACTTCAATGATATTTTTACGAGGCTCTTTTACTATTTTAAACGAGTCCCAACTCGTATTATAAATAATTTGAAGACGATGACGTTTTTTATTCCATTTATGGAATTAATAATAAATAAATGGTGTTTTTCTTAGAGGTATAGATCTTCGAATTGCATTAAAACACAAGAGATTCGTTTTAATGTCCATCAATTTGGCTTAATTGGAAGGATAATTTTATGCCATTGATGTTTAAATATGATTTCCGGTATGTAGCCGCCGCGGCTGGCTCAAATATGGCCAAGTCTAGAGATCCAATTTTCAAGCAGAACTTTATGATATTTTTACGAGGCTCTTTTAATATTTTAAGTGAATCACAACTCATATTATAAATAATTTGAAGACGATTACGTTTTTTCTTCCATTTATTGAATTCATAATAAATAAATAAAAATTGTTATAGTAAAATTGCAAATAATGTAATACACATAAACTATAAATTATAAGGTAGTTTTATCCTCTTTCGGCAGTCTTGATTTTTTGTAGCTTTAAAATATATATAATATTAATTACACATATAATTAATACATCTATATTTAGGAATTGCCTATTTATTGTGATTTTTCTGATAAATTAAAATAAGAAAATTTTCACAAACACTTGCACCTTATATCTTGTCGTGGCCGAAACTAAATTCTACACGCCAAAGCCTTTTTCTGTCGTCACACAACTTCCACTGGGTATATTCAGGGTAGCCCCTGAGCCCAAGGTTCGGGTTTGAGCCTCGGTTCAATGTTATACATTTTTCTTGCTTTTATTATTGCTTACCTTCTTACTTAACGCATATTTTATAATCTGTTTTTATATCAAATTCTAAAATTTGTAAATGTAAAGTCAAAAGTATTTATGCACAGAACTGGTCCAATGAAATTTGAATACAACGATAACACGTTCTTGACGATTTCTTGGAAATCGGTCGAATTCTGTGAAAACATCGTTTAGAAACAGCCCGCCAAAGCCCAAAATAAACGAAATTTGTATCGAAATTTTTCCGACCGCCACAAATTGTAAAGTCCAAACCGAATCTTTTTTTTATGAAAGGGCTACGGTTCAGTGCCAGAAAATTTGAAGGGTTCGGTTCGGTCCGGTTCGGGTAGCCTGAAAAACCTGAGCCGAACCGGTTCCTTGAGGTTCGGCTCGAAAACGATTTGCGGCTTTGGATATATATATATGTCGGAAGGTTGTTCATTTTGCAATGGGTTGCAAAGGGTTGTCCATTGAATGTCCAGCAACAAGTTCTGGTCGTCTTCCTAGCGCTTTCTGAACTGACCTTTTCTAAAGTCAGTTTCCGACTTTATACTTTCTACTCAATTCTTGTGCATTGTCAGTCGTCTCTCTCTAACATGTTTGTCAGCGCTTAACGAACAGACCTCACTTGGCAGCAATATATAGCTATCTTGCTCTGCCATGCTTTTCACTCAATTTCAAACTCCTTTTGCTCCTTCCACTTTAAATGGCCCTTCCACTTTAAATGGCCCACCCTGTATATATATATATATGTATATATTATTTATATTTGTTTATTTATTTAATTGTATAAGTTACATTATACATTATAAATATTAAGTAAAAAAAAATGCTATAAAATAAAAATTAAACCAAACATTTGTTGCGATGATTGTGGAAAACCCCAATCAGGTCTGATATCATGTTAGTGTTAGTTATTATGAGTAAGAGAGAGTTAATAGATGCCTTAACGGTAGATGTTGAGGCCTCTGCATTGAAGACATAGTAAAGCCTATTATAATATGTACAGAGGATTTGGAAGGGTTTACGCAGGGAATAGTTATTAGTACAAGGATTAAGGGATAGCGGTAAAAAATTACGGGAACATCTGGCAGGAACTGAGAAAATAATTTGACTAAATAAATATGAAGAATCAATTTCACCAGTTACTAATTTAATCATAAACATGACGCCAAGCATAATTCGACGGTTAGTTAAAGTGGGCAATACGGTCCTGGTGTGCAGACCAAACACACGAACCATCTACCAGAATTGGACGGAGAGCTTTAAAACGTTACCATTGACTTAGGGTAGAAGTGGCCCTTTCTTGGATTTCTGGTTGAAATACAGAAATAAGGGGACCACCTATTAGGAAATGACCTGGAGTTAAGGCCAACAGGTCAGCGCAGTCTTCTGACAACGGAGAAATCGGCCTAGAGTTGAGACGGGCTTCGATTTTCGCCAGAAGCGTTAAAAGCTCCTCAAAAGTGTATTTTACCATGGACGTGGACTTATAAAAAAGAGCCTTGAAACTTTTCACACCTGCTTCCCAAAGGCCTCCCGTGTGAGGTTGGTAAATTGAAATGCCAAGACCGGTTCTGATGCCTACATTTGGAAATTATTCCCGTCTTTATCGCGTCAAGGAAACCTCACGATATAATTTTTTCCGCCCCAACAAAGGTTTTGCCGTTGTCGGAGTGCATGCGTTTGGGACAACCACGTCGGGCCACAAAACGGGAGAAGGCAGCCAGAAACTTCTTCGTGGTAAAGTCGGAAGTCGCTTCGAGATGGATATAGTTCTTTACATTGAAGGGTCCAGCAAAGTCGACACATGTGTGTGTAAAAGGTCGGCAAATCTCCCATCATTTGTGACTGTAGCCTTTTGCGGTATAACACACAGACCTTGCAGGAGCTAATGATGGACTTGACATTGAGCTTGGGAATCCAAAACTTCGATCGGATATGACACATTATTAACTGGTTATCTCCATGCAAGGATATGCGGTGTGTGAACCGGACCAGTAGCTTGGCAAAAGTGGATGAGTGAGGAGTAATGATTGGATGGCCCTCATCAAAATTCAAAGACTTTGCTATCGATGAAAGGATTCAAGTTTCTCAAATGATTTGAGGCGGAAATCCGCTGCTTTGTGAGCAGACAGCCAAACTCCTATGCGTAGTATCTTCGTTGAGTGAGTATTGCTTCTGTGCCTCACGGATGGAGGAGACGGATTCCGGAATAGGAAAGACGTGCAGGTACGCTTTCAAAGAAAATATGTTGTTCCTTGTTCTTGGAAAGCCAGAAGCTCAGAACAAATGTGGTTGTAATATAAAAATATGGCGCAAACTAACTTTTGCGCGCCAAAGTTTGGACAACCTTGCAGTGCCCCGTGTAAGCCGTCAAATTTTTTACAAAGTTTGTTATACATACTAAATGTTGACTGTGAGTTTGGTTGAGATAAAAAAATATAGCGCAAGCTAACTTTGGCGCGCCAAAGTTTGGATACCCTTGCAGTGCCCTGTGTAAGCCTTCAGATTTTTACAAAATTTGGACAGCCTGTTTAAAACTTAATCAAACACACAATGTGTATATTTGGTTGAAATATTTTGAGAAACAAAAAAGTTTTTCATACTAAACGTTGTTTTCGAACCGATCGTTCCTATGGCAGCTATATGATATAGTAGTCCGATTTACACCAAATTTGGTCAGCCTGTTTAAAACTTAATCAAACACACAATGTGTATATTTGGTTGAGATATCTTGAGAAACAAAAAAGTTTTTCATACTAAATGTTTATTTCCAACTGATCGTTCCTATGGCAATTATATGATATAGTTATCCGATCCGGCCGGTTTCGACAAATGTACTGCGTGCAGCAAAAAGACGGACCTGTACCAAGTTTCATCAAGATAGCTTCAAAACTGAGAGACTAGTTTGCATAGAATCTGACGGACAAACGGACAGACGGACATGGCTATATCGACTCAGCTTGTACTTTATGGGGTCTGACACGCCTCCTTTAATGTGTTACAAACTTCGTGACAAAATTATAATACCCTCTGCAAGGTTATAAAAATAAATATGCAGTATTTAAAAGTGAAGTGAGCTAGGGTGGAGTGAGCTCGACAGTAGGAGAACCTTTACTTTTTGAGTGCAAAGCGTTCACTAAAGACTGTTCTTTAATGTGACGTACCAGAAATTGCAATAGATGGCGCCACTACGAAGATATCAGATGATAAACACAGAGGTCGCTACATCCTTCTTCTTCCCTTTGCCCGTAAGATTGTTATGCAGCATTAAGACTAGTTGACGCATGGTCAATTCTCGCGATATCAACAATTGGCGTCCAAGCTCAACACATTACTTGTGTTTACATAAGTTGACTGAGTTGACAAAAAAACCAACTAATTTTTGAGTTGAGCAACTCGCAAGATGCCAACGCGTTGAAGATGAAGTTGACAGTAATTTAAACTAGTTGATATACACATTCATTGATGTTCACGTTGCTAATGCATTTGTTGTTGACGTCGATGATGTGTGTGTATCGAAAGTGATATTCATCGATCTTGTATCTTGTTTATGTTTCGAAGCAGTGGTAAGTACTCATATTTTTAAAATAATTAATATGAAATTTTTTTGCTATAAGATAAAATAAGTACAATGGCATCAGCCAATAAATTTTAATTCAATATTTCGATCGAATAGTTCATATATTCGACGTCATTAAACATTTGTTTAAATACTTCCGTTGCGCAATTGTTGTTTACGCAGCGCACAAAAACTATTTCCAAACAATCAAAAAGGCGGCGAAATATCGATATACCATTTGTCGAAAGCTATCACCCGCAACCGTAGCATATTTAAGTGTCGTTAAAAAAAAATGTCCATTGTACATAAATAAATTAAAATATATTTTTAAAGAGATTTTTATTATTAATTACTGTTTTTTATAAGCTGCACTGTTAAAACAAACAGACAGTATCAATTATATCGTATGTCGAATCGAAGTGTTGCCATTTCTAATATGTACATAAAGTTTGCCAACACAAAAAAAAGAATGATCAACATAATTTTGGGCTGTCAACGCGCCAATTGTGACTTTAACTGTTGACAAAAGGCATGTACACTATGTTCACACTCGTGAGGTCAACTAACGTTTTTCGCACTGTCAATCTACAGGCAACGGAATAGTTGATCAAGTTGATAGCTGTTTACACTAGGATTGATTAAGTTGATATCAACACTGACTTGTTTGTCAACTAGTTTAAATGCAGCATTAGTTAAATAACCTTCAAGTTCATCATACGATTAGAGGGAAATTTTCAGTACTTTTTAAAGTACAGGGTCCAAAAATCAAGGTGCTAGCATTGAAGGTGCTCTAGTAATTCGGCATGGCAAAAATCTAAAACAAGCTCGTTCAATGCAAGATATGGATATACATGCCAAATTTGGTGTCTCTAGCTCTTATGGTTGATCTAGTTGACACAAAAAGGGACAGACATATACTATACATATATATACTTTATGGGGTCTGCCACGCCTCCTTCTGCCTGTTAAGCACCTTTTTTTTTGTTTTTGACAAACTTAATTGACCCTTTTGTACTTTTTTAAAGTACAGGATCTAAAAATAAGCCAACTGTCCCTTATTGAAGTCAAATAAGAACTAAATTAAAGTGGACAATGTTAATGCTTATAAAGTTTTATGGCTGAAACCGCTGCCGACGTCATCTCTGCCGAAACTGTCGCTGTAGCTTAGCCGCTGTTGCTGATAGTGCCCAATGTCTTTAGGTGCTCCCACGACTTGACCGTTGCGCAAAATAAGCTGATGCAGTGCACGTGGTGGATGCGCTACACACTGCATTGGAGCTTTGTGCATTGATTTCGGGATCTGTTGAACTTGGAGTTTTTGGTTGGGCTGCTTACGTAAGGAGTACTGACTAGGCGCGAGTGTCTGATACGATGCATGCGCTGAAGCCGCATATGGACGCATGGTAGAAGCGTTTCTGTGTTGTTTCTGCGTCTTCGTGTCTCCTCCTGGTACTTCGGATTCTCCCTGTTGTTGTCGATTTTTGCTGGGTAGGTTCGGTTTTAGTACCCAAGCAATCAAGTTCTTTGGTGTTGTTTATGTTGAATTCTCTCTGCATCTGTGAGGAAAGCACCTCTTCTACTTTGCTTTTTTGTTTAGAAGGGGTCCTGAAGCTTCGGCGTAAGTCATCGCCTTAATTTCGTACAAGTCGGCCGCCACCTTTACTGTGGAGTTTTGAGTTTGGATAAGGAACGTTCAATCCAGGGCTATTTCCTCATCGTCGATGGACACGGAACCTTTAAAGTCTTTCAGTGTATAGTACGTGCTGGCTGTTGATGACTTTACAATTGCGTGTGGCTATTTAGGAGTGAGGTTATGCAAGTGTCGTTACTTAAATCTACTAGGTTAGCTTTGTTGCAAATCGTCTTATCATTATGTGGGGTTTTATTTAAATGATTGGCTTATTAAATGTTAATAACTTAATTATTAAAGAAATGTAACTTCATGTTTGTTTTAATAGTTTGTCATCGAATGACCGCTCTCATATCACTCTCGTCGTCGACTGTCTGCAACCTCCCACTCTCGTCGTGATGGATCGCTAAACTTGCCGCTATGCGAATTCGTCGTCGCCGTCTTTGTACCATTGTTGCTCCTCGTTGTGTTTGCATTATTGTTGCTCGTTGCTTGTAGGGATGATCTTTCTTGTTCGTCGTCTATAGTTCACGCTGTTAGTTGTATTTGGGTATGGGTTTATGGGTTTTACAATTTCGTTTTAGGCTATAATTATTCTGTTTTCATTGAATGATCTTTGTGTGTTCTATATTGTTTATGGTTTCGCCTCTTTTTACTGGGTTTAAAAGTGTGTGAATGCAATTTTCATTGACGTGGCTTCTGCCTTTTTACGGAGGCGTGGAAGATAAACCTGCTAAGCATCTGGATTTTATTATCGATGGCGTTTCGATGTGTGTTTTCTCGTGTGTTCAATAATTACAATGTTGTGTCGTTCGCTTTATGATGTTACGTCCGTGACCTGCTTCTGAGTGTGTATGATTTTGTAAGTAGCTACTTAAGTGTTGTGGGTAGATGCTCTGAATTTTACCCATTATGCTTTCGGATGTAAATATTCCGTTCACAATTTTCGGGTCTAAGTGCTTTTTAAGATTTGTATTAAATCTTCCTCGGAACATGTTCTCCTCTTTACTATGTGCCTACGATAGGTGGGATAAGGAATCTGAAACACCTCATCTTCGACGTCGGATATTAGTAGAAATAATTGGTTTTTAAAAACGTTAATTGGAATGTTTTCGACAGGTTTTATTAAGTTATGAGAGGAGCTTTCGTTGCTATGAATCGCTGCTGTGGTGCTGTTTATTTGGGGGTGTGCTGAGATTCTGGAAAGGGCATGGGCTACTACATTAAAAGTACTCGCCTTAAACCTTAGCTCGAGGTTGTATTCTTCTATGTAGCTTTTCGATCGTTTCAGTTTCCCGTTATAATTCTTTGCGCTGAGGGCGCTGGTCAGAGGTTGGTGGTCGGTGTATATTGTAACCTTAGCGGTACCGTAAAGGTACATTCGGAGGCTTCGAAGAGCCCATACTATTGGAAGCATCTCTGTTTCATTCACTGCATCGTTTTCTTCGGTCTTCGAAAGAGTACGGGAAATAAAAGTAATTGGTCTGGAGTCTTGTTCTAACACAGCGCCTATGGCAAAGTTTGAAGCGTCGGTCGTCAGATTGAACTCCTTTTTAGACCCAGTACTTTAAAAATGTACAAATGGGTCTATTAAGTTTGTGCAAAAAAATGTGCGTAACAGACAGAAGGAGGCGTGGCAGACCCCATAAAGTATATATATTCTTGATCAGCGTTAACAGCCGAGTCGATATAGCGATGTCCGTCTGTCCGTCTATCCGATTTTTGAGTTCCTAGATCTCAGAGACTATAAGAGCTAGAGACACCAAATTTGGCATGTAGGACCATCTATATCTTGCATTGATCAAGTTTGTTTCAGATTTTTGCCACGCCCCCCTCCGCCCCTAGAAATTGAAAAACAAAATTTTAAAGACGAATAACAAGAGAACCCTTAAAACTAGCGCCTTGATTTTTGGTATATATAATACTTACTATAGTCCAAACCTGTCATTCCAATCGGTTGATAAACGCGGAAGTTATTTAACTAACAATGTTACAGGCAAAAGGAAGAAGAAGAGACGCTAGCGACCTCTATGTTTATCAAGTGGCGCCATCTACTGAATGGTACGCAACATTAAAGAACAATCTTTAGTGAACGCTTTGCACTCAAAAAGTACTGGGTCTCCTACTGTCGAGCTTGCTCCACTGTAGCTTACTGCATTTTTGAAAATTGGGTATGCTGAGATTACATCCTGTAAAGCTAACGTGTGTCTGATCATTGCATTGCTTGAAATGTTTTTGGGAGGCAACCGTTCTCGCCTCTTAATAGGCTCGTGGAGATTTTTGCTAGTTTGGCGTAGTCGCGGATGAATCTTCTATAGTAGCTTGCCCAAGAAAAAGAGTAATTCTTTTAGTGTTCCGGGGACCGAAACTTAACTTTCTCAGGGTTCGTTTTCACGCCTTTTTGTGATTTTCTGAATCCCAGAAAGTTTACTTCTTCCCTGAAAAGCTCGCACTTCTCAATATGCACCTTCATATTCGCTTTATCTAGCGTTGTGAATATCGTAACTAAGTGTATATCATGTTAATTTTTGGTCTGACTAAAGACGATAATATCGTCAATGTATACGTATCAAATTTTCCTGGGCTCCCTTAATATACCGTCTAAGGCCCTTTGAAAAAAAGACAGTCAGTTCTTAACACTTAATGGTAGTCGAGTGAACTCGAATTTTCCGCCGTTAATTGCGAACGCGGTTTATTCTTTGTCTTCCTCTTTGAGCGGGATCTGATGGAATCCGCTCTAGAGATCTAATACCGAAAATTATTTATTATCACCCAATAGAGAGTATAATTTTTTCGATCTCTGGGATAGAGTACCTATCCGAAATGGTTACGGAGTTAAGCTATGACTATCCTATACTTTTTATCTCCGGATGCGTAGCTTTTCTTTGGAACTATCTATACAGGTGCATCGTATGATGACCGTGAAGGTCATATTATGCCATCGTGTAGCAATTGTTCCATCTGTTTTACTACTTCGGGTTTTAATGAGGGCGAATAAGGTTAATGTTTGCTATACACCGGTGCGTCCGATATTGTTCTAATTTCCCCTTTTATTCTGATAGTGAATGTTAGTCGTTCATCCGAGTCTGCGAACAAGTTTGAATGTGAGTAGATTAATGTGGTTTTTCTGTGTGCTTGACATGTGCTACATTCTAAGCTTTATATTTTTAACCGATTGTGTCGCTAGTTGTCTTATCTGGATGTTGTAGTGACCGTCTAGTATCAATAAGTTGTTTTTTACGTCAATGACCGCATTCAGTTGATTTAGTGTGTCGTTGCCTAAGATACCGTTGAACTTTTTAGAGTGGGTAGTAAAAAAATGGGTCTTAATGATTCTATCCCTGCGACTGAACAAGGCAAGGTGATTATGGTGGGCTATTGTGGTTTTGTCACCTACTGAAATTGCGAAGAATTTCTTCTCGTTTTCTTTAGGTCGGGGAACCAAGTTGGATTGGATGTAGTTTTGGATCGAGCCCGTGTCGATGAGGAAATTAAGATTAGTGCCATCTTCCATTATACATTTGAAAAATGGCAGCGATGACCCATTTAATTTAAAAAAAAAATATAGCGCAAGCTAACTTTGGCGCTCCAAAGTTTGGATACCCTTGCAGTGCCCTGTGTAAGCCGTCAGATTTTTACAAAATTTGTTAAATGTTGTTTTCGAACCGATCGTTCCTATGGCAGCTATATGATATAGTAGTCCGATTTACACCAAACTTTGTGAGCCTGTTTAAAACTTAATCAAACACACAATGTGTATATTTGGTTGAGATATTTTGACAAACAAAAAAGTTTTTCATACTAAATGTTGTTTTCGAACCGATCATTCCTATGGCAGCTATATGATATAGTAGTCCGATTTACACCAAATTTGGTAAGCCTGTTTAAAACTTAATCAAACACACAATGTGCATATTTTGTTGAGATTTTGACAAACAAAACAGTTTTCAGTTTCATACTAAATGTTGTTTTCGAACCGATCATTCCTATGGCGGCTATATGCTATAGTAGTCCGATTTACACCAAATTTAGTCAGCCTGTTTAGAACTTAATCAAACACACAATGTGTATAATTGGTTGAGATATCTTGAGAAACAAAAAAGTTTTTCATACTAAATGTTTATTTGCAACCGATCGTTCCTATGGCAGCTATATGATATAATAATCCGATCCGGACGGTTCCGACATATGTACTGCGCGCAGTAAAAGACGGACCTGTACCAAGTTTCATGAAGATAGCTTCAAAACTGAGAGACTAGTTTGCATAGAAACAGACGGACAGACGGACATGGCTTTATCGACATAGCTCGTCGCCCTGAGCAAGAATATATATACTTTATGGGGTCTGTGAGGCCTCCTTCAATACGTTACACATTTCGTGACAAAATTATAATACCCTCTGCAAGGGTATAAAAATGAGCTCCCGAAGCATCAACGGGGGTTGGCTCGCTTTCTTGTGCGTTTTCTTCGGCGCATTGGTCAAACTAGACGGCGCGCCGGCTCCTTCTGACTCAATACTAGGCCTGTTCCTCGGGATCGAGGATCTCGGATCCTTTTGGAATCTCTTCCGGGGTTCTTGCAACGATATGGAAGTGCTTCTGGAATTAGGGCGGAAGACCATTTGCCGGGGCAGATCGTTTTCCCGAAAAATCATTGACATGAGGTCTGTTTGTGTAATTAATGCCCTCAGAACGTATGGATCCGCCAATGTCCATCGGAAGTGGTCTTTGTTGTGGTTTCGGGGCCGCGGAGACGGGCAATGCTGTCTAGCTTGTTGGTAAATATGTGGCGAGAGATGTTGCGAATAGGTGGGTCTTTGAGTAAACTTGGGTAGGTCAACCGTTCCTGATTTTACAGCTTGTGGGTTTCCGTTGGAACGCGAGACAGCTGGATATTGTGTATTTGGGCTGTAAGAGACCCTGGGGTTGAAGACCTCCAATTGCACATTGATTCCCCAATGATTGGTCTCCTCGGTGGGGGTCTGTTAAAAAAATTTCTGAGATTGCCTAGGGGGGCAAAAGTGGAAGATGCTGTCTGAATTTTGGTGAAAAGACATTCCATTGTTCTTGCTTCTCGACTTACTCGCACAGATGTAGTGCGTGACCAAGATCCTTGCGTTCTTGTATGATCTTCAGCCACCTGCAACTTTACATGATAATGAATTTTTTAGGCGCAATGTCGGTGCTCAGGAGATATGTTTATGTAATATGGAGCAACGAGCCCCTGCCAACTAAAAAGTTTTCAGCTGTAGAAACTTACATATTTAGTAATATACTTAATACCGAAATTTAAGATGCCAAAGAGGTCTTATGTATAGGCAAACAAATTGAAAAGAATTAAAAAGAAGTGGAAGTTAAGCCATTGGAACTGTTATAAATTTAACAAAAACAATAAAGTGTGTTTAGACGGACAACTCTTGTTAGTTCATACAATAGAAACTAACTAATCTAAATAAAAAAAAAATCCAGTAAGCTACAGTGGAGCAAGCTCGACAGTAGGAGACCCAGTACTTTTTGAGAGCAAAGCGTTCACTATAGATTGTTCTTCAATGTTGCGTACAATTCAATAGATGGCGCCACTACGAAGATAAGTGAATAAACACAAGAGTCTCTTCTTCTTCCCTCCCCTCCCTCCCTTCCATCCGATTTAAATGAAATTCGCAGGACAGGTTTGGACTATATGTACGTAAAATCAAGGCGATAGCATTAAAAGGGCTCTTGTAATTCGACTTCAAATATTGTATTTCAATTTTCGGGGGCGGAGGGGGCGTGGCAAAAATCTAAAACAAACTTGATCAATGGGAGATATAGATGGTCCTACATGCCAAATTTGGTGTCTGTAGCTCTTATAGTCTCTGAGATCTAGGTGACACAAAAAGGGACAGACGGACAGACAGACAGACAGACAGGCAGAGAGACAGACGGACATGGCTATATCGACTCGGCTGTTGATGCTGATTAAGAATATATATACTTTATGGGGTCTGTCACGCCTCCTTCTGCCTGTTACGCACATTTTTTTTTGGACAAACGTAATAGACCCTTTTTTACTTTTTTAAAATACGGGGTCTAATTACACAAACTGTTTAAGCAACGTCTTGCAATGAGCTTGTACTTGCAACAACTAGCAGCTTATACAAAGCTGGAAAACGAAGTGCGTCGCAACTTGTTTCAATGTTCAATGACGAAGATATTGCCAAAAAAAAATTAAATCTCTCATAGGATTAAATAAATCAAATCCGATTGCGTATACTGCAGACGAAGCTTAGGCAAGCTGGTGCCACTAGTCGGAATGCAAACATATACATACATATCCACCGTACGACACTTTACGTGTTGCAAAAAAAAAAAAAATTTCCCAAATGCAGTGCATTCGACTTGCACTTTTCTTGCACTAAGCTTACGGAAGCCATTTACCTTGTAGTTAGATGATAGTAGTTCCGAATCAGATTATAAAATTTTGATCTGATTCTGTTACATATATTTACAAATTTTTTAGACCCAGTACTTTATAAAAGTACAAATGGGTCTATTAAGTTTGTCCAAAAAAAAAGTGCGTCACAGGCAGAAGGAGGCGTGACAGACCCCATAAAGTATATATATTCTTGATCAGCATCAACAGCCGAGTCGATATAGCCATGTCCGTCTGTCTGTCCGTCTGTCTGTCTGTCCCTTTTTGTGTCGCCTAGATCTCAGAGACTATAAGAGCTAGAGACACCAAATTTGGCATTTAGGTTCATCTATATCTCAGGACAAGTTCGGACCATAGTGTGTATACCAAAAATCAAGGTGTTGGCATTAAAAGTACTCTATTAGTTCGACTTCGAAATATTGATTTTGAGGCTATGAGGGCGGAAAATTCTAAAACAAACTTGATCTGGGCCATATATAGATGACCTTGCATACCAAGTTCGGTGTCTATAGTTCTTATAGTCTCTGAGATCTAGGTGTTCATATTTTCGAAATTTCGAATAGCCGTATACTACCCGTCTTTTATCCGATCCGAATAAAACTTTCAGGACAGAATTGAACTATAAAATTTATCATGTGTGCCAAAAACCATATCGCTAGCATTAAAGGTGCTTTCGTAATTACGTCGAGTATTTCTGCCATCAGTGGGATATCAATTATAAAAAAAAAAACAAACAAAAAATGTGGCGCCTAGCTCCATTTTGAATTTTGAATTAAATGCAGCTAAAATCGCCAAATCGACCACTGTGTGGAGAATTGAACGCAAGTGATGCTTCCTTCGAAATTCCATAACTAAGCTAAAAATCTTCTGGGTTGTTATTTTCTTGTAAATGTTGTTGAAACCTTTTCCTCTTCCACAAATACATTCTAGCATATTTATGTTTATTGGTATATATGAAGTATATACTGCACATAGTGCTGAGCACAGTGAGCTCTCGATATGTGCATATATGCAATTCCAGGATGCAGCAGTGAGTAACAATTACATAATCTGTGAGTTTGGTTGAGATAGCTCAAAAAACAAAAAAAATTCGTTGTAAGCAATTTTTACCTTTGACCCCCATTTTAGCCCCTTTTATCGTCTAATTCCACGATAATTATGTCTCAGCTATGTTATGTAAAAATTATAGCACGATATCTAAAGCCGTTTGGCCTACAGCGTGATGACTCAGTGAATCTGTGAATCAATTAGGACAAAGAGTTTTATATATATAGATATAAGTCTTTGTGATCGTGAAATGTATAAATATTGTTGCAACTTTTCATGAAAATTAACTTTTTTTAAAGTTACAAATTGTTGCCTATGGTAATAGCACTAGGAAACAAGGACCCAATAAAATAGGGCCCTCAAAAAAATGAAATAGGGCCCAAAAAAATTGTATAGGAAACAACAACAATTTTCAATTAAATTTGAGGCCTTATTTCCTTTTTTGGGGCATTGTTTCGTAAAAAATATTGGGGTCTTGTTTCATTATAAAATAAGACCCCAAAACAGGAAATGAAATAAGATGCCAAAATATTTTTTGGGGCCTTCTTTCATTTGTAGTTGTACAGTCGAATCCCGATAATTCGTCCCCCGCTAAATCGAAAACCTCTATAATACATAAACAAATTTTGTTCCTTCGAAAAATTTGTTAATTCGTGAAGATTGAATACATTTTGGTCCCCTCGTTATTTCGAAGTATTTTTCTCAAATATTAAACCTCTTTCTAACTGAAATTTTGCATGTAGCGCCTTGACTCGGCCTCCGAAGCACTGCTGGGGTGGCATATTGTCTTCTGCGACGCCAACGAGATCTCCCTTGGCGAGATTCTGCTGCTGCTGGTGCCACTTGGCCCGAATCTGCAATCCCAGCACGTATTCCCGGGACCAACGCTACCAAAACGTGTGCTTGAGCGACGAGACAAGTCGCCATTGCTTCAAGCAACTGGGACCCTGCTGGTTTGGGATCCCGACCGCTGTTGGAGCGATCAGCGACCCGCCTATCAACAGGTGAGCTGGGGTGAGAGCCTCTCCATCGCTTGTGCTTGGCTCAGCGGTCCCAGAGGTCGATATTTCACTACCGCCTCGACTCCCACCAGCACCGCATGAAGCTCCTCTGCGCTTATAAGCGCGCTGCCTACCGTCCGTTAGAGTAGGCTCTTGGCAGTTTTGACACCTGCCTCCCATAGAACTTCGAAGTGAGGCGCTCTTGGTGGTATGAACGCAAACGTGCATATGTGTATTGACGCGAATGTTTGTATTGCGCTCTCTTGATCTAACTTTGGTCATCGTCAATGTCACAACCTCTAGATACAATATCTGCTGGGTTCTGCTTTGTTGGTACATGCCTCCACGTTGCGTTCTCTGTCCACTCTTGAATTTCGGCCACTCTGTTTGAAACGACGAGGGATGTGACCGAATCCAGTGGAGTGTTGTTTCCGAGTCTGACCAGAATACAATTTGTTCGATTGGAGCCTTAATCCAAGCCTTAAAAATGCAGTAAGCTACAGTAGAGCATGCTCGACAGTAGAAGATCCAGTACTTTTTGAGTGTAAACCGTTCACTAAAGATTGTTCTTCAATATTGCGTAACATTCAATAGATGGCGCCACTACGAAGATAAGTTAACAAACACAGAGGTCGCTAGCGTCTCTTCTTTTTCCTCTTGAACGTAACATTGTTAGTTGACGGTCCAGATGCACGCAGTACATATGTCGGAACCGGCCGGATCGGATAACTATATCATATAGCTGCCATAGGAACGATCGGTTGGAAATAAACATTTAGTATGAAAAACTTTATTGTTTCTCAAAATATCTGAGCCAAATATACACATTGTGTGTTTGATTAAGTTTTAAGCAGGCTGACTAAATTTGGTGTAAATCGGACTACTATATCATATAGCTGCCATAGAAACGATCGGTTGGAAATAAACATTTAGTATGAAAAACTTTTTTGTTTCTCAAAATATCTCAACCAAATATACACATTGTGTGTTTGATTAAGTTTTAAACAGGATGACCAAATTTGGTGTAAATCGGGCTACTATATCATATAGCTGCCATAGGAACGATCGGTTCGAAAACAACATTTAGTATGAAAAACTTTTTTGTTTCTCAAAATATCTCAACCAAATATACACATTGTGTGTTTGATTAAACTTTAAACAGGCTGACCAAATTTGGTGTAAGTCGGACTACTATATCATATAGCTGCCATAGGAACGAACGGTTCAAAATCAATATTTATCACATTTTGTAAAAAATCTGACGGCTTACACAGGGCACTGAAAGGGTATTCAAACTTTGCCGCGACAAAGTTAGCTTGCGCTATATTTCATACTAAATGTTGTTTTCGAACCGATCGTTCCTATGGCAGCTATATGACATAGTTATCCGATCCGGCCGGCTCCGACATATGTACTGCGTGCAGTAAAAAGACGGACCTGTACCAAGTTTCATCAAGATAGCTTCAAAACTGAGAGACTAGTTTGCATAGAAACAGACGGACAGACAGACAGACGGACAGACGGACATGGCTATTTCGACTCAGCTCGTCGCCCTGATCAAGAATATATACACCTCATGGGGTCTATGAGGCTTCCTTCAATGCGTTACACATTTCGTGACAAAATTATAATACTCTGCAAAAGTATTAAAACTAGCAATCAGAAGTCATAATTTTAATTCAAGTATCATTGACTGTTTTACTTTAGCAAAATTCATTTTTAATTTTAACTGGTTCTATTCGCATGTCCATGCTTTAATAAATTGTACACCTCAATCAGCTGATCGCTGCACTAAGCGAACTTTTTCTTTCTTTCTTTTAGTCACGTTTGGCTCTCACGATGAAATATCTTTCAGGCGAGGGGAAAGAAGAGCTTATCAGCTGCTTGCTAACGATGAGGGTAACGCAGACAAAATTAGGTAACTGCGTGGATTTTATATTGATAGTGGTAATTTTAAACGCGTTTTATATTTATATTTTCATTTAATATTATTTTCTATTTAAATTTCAATTAGTTTTCACCTTTACTGCCATTTTATTTTGTTGTTGATAATTCACTTAACTTTTTTTCTTGGGTTGCATTTTAATTTTATGTTTGTTGTTTTAGCAACCCGCACTCAGCACAATTTTTTTTCTTCAATGAAGCTATTACAGATTAAATTTGTGAGTTTTAGCGACCTTTTTAATTGTTTGAATTTATTTAAATGTTTTAAATTTAAATGGTTTAGCTGACTCGAGGTCGAAGTTAGATAATTATGTCGAAATGACATGATTCTCTATTCATGCAATTATGATCTTCAGCCACCTGCAACTTTACATGATAATGAATTTTTTAGGCGCAATGTCGGTGCTCAGGAGATATGTTTATGTAATATGGAGCAACGAGCCCCTGCCAACTAAAAAGTTTTCAGCTGTAGAAACTTACATATTTAGTAATATACTTAATACCGAAATTTAAGATGCCAAAGAGGTCTTATGTATAGGCAAACAAATTGAAAAGAATTAAAAAGAAGTGGAAGTTAAGCCATTGGAACTGTTATAAATTTAACAAAAACAATAAAGTGTGTTTAGACGGACAACTCTTGTTAGTTCATACAATAGAAACTAACTAATCTAAATAAAAAAAAAATCCAGTAAGCTACAGTGGAGCAAGCTCGACAGTAGGAGACCCAGTACTTTTTGAGAGCAAAGCGTTCACTATAGATTGTTCTTCAATGTTGCGTACAATTCAATAGATGGCGCCACTACGAAGATAAGTGAATAAACACAAGAGTCTCTTCTTCTTCCCTCCCCTCCCTCCCTTCCATCCGATTTAAATGAAATTCGCAGGACAGGTTTGGACTATATGTACGTAAAATCAAGGCGATAGCATTAAAAGGGCTCTTGTAATTCGACTTCAAATATTGTATTTCAATTTTCGGGGGCGGAGGGGGCGTGGCAAAAATCTAAAACAAACTTGATCAATGGGAGATATAGATGGTCCTACATGCCAAATTTGGTGTCTGTAGCTCTTATAGTCTCTGAGATCTAGGTGACACAAAAAGGGACAGACGGACAGACAGACAGACAGACAGGCAGAGAGACAGACGGACATGGCTATATCGACTCGGCTGTTGATGCTGATTAAGAATATATATACTTTATGGGGTCTGTCACGCCTCCTTCTGCCTGTTACGCACATTTTTTTTTGGACAAACGTAATAGACCCTTTTTTACTTTTTTAAAATACGGGGTCTAATTACACAAACTGTTTAAGCAACGTCTTGCAATGAGCTTGTACTTGCAACAACTAGCAGCTTATACAAAGCTGGAAAACGAAGTGCGTCGCAACTTGTTTCAATGTTCAATGACGAAGATATTGCCAAAAAAAAATTAAATCTCTCATAGGATTAAATAAATCAAATCCGATTGCGTATACTGCAGACGAAGCTTAGGCAAGCTGGTGCCACTAGTCGGAATGCAAACATATACATACATATCCACCGTACGACACTTTACGTGTTGCAAAAAAAAAAAAATTTCCCAAATGCAGTGCATTCGACTTGCACTTTTCTTGCACTAAGCTTACGGAAGCCATTTACCTTGTAGTTAGATGATAGTAGTTCCGAATCAGATTATAAAATTTTGATCTGATTCTGTTACATATATTTACAAATTTTTTAGACCCAGTACTTTATAAAAGTACAAATGGGTCTATTAAGTTTGTCCAAAAAAAAAGTGCGTCACAGGCAGAAGGAGGCGTGACAGACCCCATAAAGTATATATATTCTTGATCAGCATCAACAGCCGAGTCGATATAGCCATGTCCGTCTGTCTGTCCGTCTGTCTGTCTGTCCCTTTTTGTGTCGCCTAGATCTCAGAGACTATAAGAGCTAGAGACACCAAATTTGGCATTTAGGTTCATCTATATCTCCCATTGATCAAGTTTGTTTTAGATTTTTGCCACGCCCCCTCCGCCCCCGAAAATTGAAATAAACGTGTGCTTGAGCGACGAGACAAGTCGCCATTGCTTCAAGCAACTGGGACCCTGCTGGTTTGGGATCCCGACCGCTGTTGGAGCGATCAGCGACCCGCCTATCAACAGGTGAGCTGGGGTGAGAGCCTCTCCATCGCTTGTGCTTGGCTCAGCGGTCCCAGAGGTCGATATTTCACTACCGCCTCGACTCCCACCAGCACCGCATGAAGCTCCTCTGCGCTTATAAGCGCGCTGCCTACCGTCCGTTAGAGTAGGCTCTTGGCAGTTTTGACACCTGCCTCCCATAGAACTTCGAAGTGAGGCGCTCTTGGTGGTATGAACGCAAACGTGCATATGTGTATTGACGCGAATGTTTGTATTGCGCTCTCTTGATCTAACTTTGGTCATCGTCAATGTCACAACCTCTAGATACAATATCTGCTGGGTTCTGCTTTGTTGGTACATGCCTCCACGTTGCGTTCTCTGTCCACTCTTGAATTTCGGCCACTCTGTTTGAAACGACGAGGGATGTGACCGAATCCAGTGGAGTGTTGTTTCCGAGTCTGACCAGAATACAATTTGTTCGATTGGAGCCTTAATCCAAGCCTTAAAAATGCAGTAAGCTACAGTAGAGCATGCTCGACAGTAGAAGATCCAGTACTTTTTGAGTGTAAACCGTTCACTAAAGATTGTTCTTCAATATTGCGTAACATTCAATAGATGGCGCCACTACGAAGATAAGTTAACAAACACAGAGGTCGCTAGCGTCTCTTCTTTTTCCTCTTGAACGTAACATTGTTAGTTGACGGTCCAGATGCACGCAGTACATATGTCGGAACCGGCCGGATCGGATAACTATATCATATAGCTGCCATAGGAACGATCGGTTGGAAATAAACATTTAGTATGAAAAACTTTATTGTTTCTCAAAATATCTGAGCCAAATATACACATTGTGTGTTTGATTAAGTTTTAAGCAGGCTGACCAAATTTGGTGTAAATCGGACTACTATATCATATAGCTGCCATAGAAACGATCGGTTGGAAATAAACATTTAGTATGAAAAACTTTTTTGTTTCTCAAAATATCTCAACCAAATATACACATTATGTGTTTGATTAAGTTTTAAACAGGATGACCAAATTTGGTGTAAATCGGGCTACTATATCATATAGCTGCCATAGGAACGATCGGTTCGAAAACAACATTTAGTATGAAAAACTTTTTGTTTCTCAAAATATCTCAACCAAATATACACATTGTGTGTTTGATTAAACTTTAAACAGGCTGACCAAATTTGGTGTAAGTCGGACTACTATATCATATAGCTGCCATAGGAACGAACGGTTCAAAATCAATATTTATCACATTTTGTAAAAAATCTGACGGCTTACACAGGGCACTGAAAGGGTATTCAAACTTTGCCGCGACAAAGTTAGCTTGCGCTATATTTCATACTAAATGTTGTTTTCGAACCGATCGTTCCTATGGCAGCTATATGACATAGTTATCCGATCCGGCCGGCTCCGACATATGTACTGCGTGCAGTAAAAAGACGGACCTGTACCAAGTTTCATCAAGATAGCTTCAAAGCTGAGAGACTAGTTTGCATAGAAACAGACGGACAGACAGACAGACGAACAGACGGACATGGCTATTTCGACTCAGCTCGTCGCCCTGATCAAGAATATATACACCTCATGGGGTCTATGAGGCTTCCTTCAATGCGTTACACATTTCGTGACAAAATTATAATACTCTGCAAAAGTATTAAAACTAGCAATCAGAAGTCATAATTTTAATTCAAGTATCATTGACTGTTTTACTTTAGCAAAATTCATTTTTAATTTTAACTGATTCTATTCGCATGTCCATGCTTTAATAAATTATACACCTCAATCAGCTGATCGCTGCACTAAGCGAACTTTTTCTTTCTTTCTTTTAGTCACGTTTGGCTCTCACGATGAAATATCTTTCAGGCGAGGGGAAAGAAGAGCTTATCAGCTGCTTGCTAACGATGAGGGTAACGCAGACAAAATTAGGTAACTGCGTGGATTTTATATTGATAGTGGTAATTTTAAACGCGTTTTATATTTATATTTTCATTTAATATTATTTTCTATTTAAATTTCAATTAGTTTTCACCTTTACTGCCATTTTATTTTGTTGTTGATAATTCACTTAACTTTTTTTCTTGGGTTGCATTTTAATTTTATGTTTGTTGTTTTAGCAACCCGCACTCAGCACAATTTTTTTTCTTCAATGAAGCTATTATAGATTAAATTTGTGAGTTTTAGCGACCTTTTTAATTGTTTGAATTTATTTAAATGTTTTAAATTTAAATGGTTTAGCTGACTCGAGGTCGAAGTTAGATAATTATGTCGAAATGACATGATTCTCTATTCATGCAATTATGATCTTCAGCCACCTGCAACTTTACATGATAATGAATTTTTTAGGCGCAATGTCGGTGCTCAGGAGATATGTTTATGTAATATGGAGCAACGAGCCCCTGCCAACTAAAAAGTTTTCAGCTGTAGAAACTTACATATTTAGTAATATACTTAATACCGAAATTTAAGATGCCAAAGAGGTCTTATGTATAGGCAAACAAATTGAAAAGAATTAAAAAGAAGTGGAAGTTAAGCCATTGGAACTGTTATAAATTTAACAAAAACAATAAAGTGTGTTTAGACGGACAACTCTTGTTAGTTCATACAATAGAAACTAACTAATCTAAATAAAAAAAAAATCCAGTAAGCTACAGTGGAGCAAGCTCGACAGTAGGAGACCCAGTACTTTTTGAGAGCAAAGCGTTCACTATAGATTGTTCTTCAATGTTGCGTACAATTCAATAGATGGCGCCACTACGAAGATAAGTGAATAAACACAAGAGTCTCTTCTTCTTCCCTCCCCTCCCTCCCTTCCATCCGATTTAAATGAAATTCGCAGGACAGGTTTGGACTATATGTACGTAAAATCAAGGCGATAGCATTAAAAGGGCTCTTGTAATTCGACTTCAAATATTGTATTTCAATTTTCGGGGGCGGAGGGGGCGTGGCAAAAATCTAAAACAAACTTGATCAATGGGAGATATAGATGGTCCTACATGCCAAATTTGGTGTCTGTAGCTCTTATAGTCTCTGAGATCTAGGTGACACAAAAAGGGACAGACGGACAGACAGACAGACAGACAGGCAGAGAGACAGACGGACATGGCTATATCGACTCGGCTGTTGATGTTGATTAAGAATATATATACTTTATGGGGTCTGTCACGCCTCCTTCTGCCTGTTACGCACATTTTTTTTTGGACAAACGTAATAGACCCTTTTTTACTTTTTTAAAATACGGGGTCTAATTACACAAACTGTTTAAGCAACGTCTTGCAATGAGCTTGTACTTGCAACAACTAGCAGCTTATACAAAGCTGGAAAACGAAGTGCGTCGCAACTTGTTTCAATGTTCAATGACGAAGATATTGCCAAAAAAAAATTAAATCTCTCATAGGATTAAATAAATCAAATCCGATTGCGTATACTGCAGACGAAGCTTAGGCAAGCTGGTGCCACTAGTCGGAATGCAAACATATACATACATATCCACCGTACGACACTTTACGTGTTGCAAAAAAAAAAAAATTTCCCAAATGCAGTGCATTCGACTTGCACTTTTCTTGCACTAAGCTTACGGAAGCCATTTACCTTGTAGTTAGATGATAGTAGTTCCGAATCAGATTATAAAATTTTGATCTGATTCTGTTACATATATTTACAAATTTTTTAGACCCAGTACTTTATAAAAGTACAAATGGGTCTATTAAGTTTGTCCAAAAAAAAAGTGCGTCACAGGCAGAAGGAGGCGTGACAGACCCCATAAAGTATATATATTCTTGATCAGCATCAACAGCCGAGTCGATATAGCGATGTCCGTCTGTCTGTCTGTCCGATTTTGTGTCGCCTAGATCTCAGAGACTATAAGAGCTAGAGAGACCAAATTTTGCATGTACGTTCATCTATATCTTGCATTGAACGAGTTTGTTTTAGATTTTTGTCAAACCCCCTCTGCCACCGGAAGTTGAAATACAAAATTTCGAAATCGAATTACAAGGGCCCCTTTAATGCTAGCGCCTTAATTTTTGGTACATATAATAAGCTACTACACTATGGTCCAAACCTGTCCAGAAAATTTCATTCCAATCAGATGATAAACACGGAAGTTATTCAACTAACAATGTTACGGGCAAAAGGAAGAAGAAGAGACGCTAGCGACCCCTGTTTTTATTAACTTATCTTCGTAGTGACGCCATCTATTGAATGATAGGGAACATTGGAGAACAATCTATAGGGAAAAGTACTGGGTCTCCTACTGTCGAGCTTGCTCCACTGAAGCTTACTGCATTTTCTTTTAGTGCACATAGTCACTGTCTTTAGACATAGGGCTTTTATAACAGTTGGGTATTCACTTATTATCCACAAAAAAACAGACTCGGCCGGATCAGCTTGATGAAGCGTACGCCGTCTTGAGAGTGCGAACTAAACTACTGCGATAGCACATCAGCAGCTGACTCCAGTTTCCTGGACTCAGCTCGTCGCCCTGATCAAGAATATATATACTTTATGGGGTCTGTGAGGCTTCCTTCAATGCGTTACACATTTCGTGACAAAATTATAATACCCTCTGCAAGGGTATAACTAGGTGCCAATTCTAATGAGAGAGGAAATGTTTAAAAGCCATGCTTTAATAAAGCCACATCTAATGCTTACCGCGTATGAAATTGGCGTAGTGGTGATATTCACCTCGCCCAAGAGCCGTGGAGCCGATGTGGTTTATTTTGGTATTTTTCCTCAAACAATCAAAAAAAATAAATTAATTCAGCAAGCTACAGTGGAGCAAGCTCGACAGAAGGAAACCCAGCACTTTTTGAGTGCAAAGCGTTAATTATCAATCCCATTCAATAGATGGCGCTACAACGAACATATCAGTTGATAAACAAAGATCTCGCTAGCGTCTCTTCTTCTTCCTTTTGCTCGTAACTTTGCTAGTTGAATAACTTTCGCGTTTATCATCCGATTTGAATGAAATTTTCTGCACAGGTTTTGAACAATAGTGTGTATTATATGTACATAAAAATGAAGGCGCTAGCTTTAAAGGTTCTTTCGTAATTCGACTTCGAAATTTAATTTTTCAATTTCCCGGGGCGGAGAGGGGCGTGGCAAAAATCTAAGACAAACTCGTTCAATGCAATATATAGATGAACGTAGATGCCAAATTTGGTGTCTGTAGCTCTTATAGTCTCTGAGATCTAGGTGACACAAAAAGGGACAGACGGACAGACAGACAGACAGACAGGCAGAGAGACAGACGGACATGGCTATATCGACTCGGCTGTTGATGCTGATTAAGAATATATATACTTTATGGGGTCTGCCACGCCTCCTTCTGCCTGTAACGCACATTTTTTTTGCACAAACTTAATAGACCCATTTGTCCCTTACTAAAGTACTGGGTCTAAAAATGAGATTTTGTCTGGCTACTTCCGTTCGGAATACAAAGCCAGTCTCAATTCGAAATTTTCCTTAATGATTTCGGGCACAGACGAGGATTTTATTTTATTTTTTCTTTTGTATAGTGCTGGGCACGTCTGTCTTCTCTGGCTGCTAGAATCAAGGAGAGCGGATATAGCCATAGCAATAGCCATATTGCTGGTATCAGTCCAGGCTTAGATCAAAACGGTAGAGGGCGTATATCAGCGCTTAGACTTAAATTAGCACGCTAAGTCGAACCTACTACCATTTGCAAATCTACTACTATGATAAAAACAAATTTCACCAAAGATGTTGCATACTTTTGATTGCTGGATTTTATATGCTATTACAAGCGCCACTACATTTGCTTCAGAGCTTCCCACTCAGTTTCTATTTTCATTGGAATCGACTCATCCCAGTCCAGTTTTAATAACCAAAGCTCTTGCAGTAAGATCTTTCTTTTATTATAAGGGAACTAAGTAAACCGAAGAGATCAAAGAGTTTTGAAGGTACTGACAAATTGTTTCGTTTTGTCCCTTTTCACTCATGAACGATTTGACTAGCTTAAATTTGAAAACGTCTTCATGGGAAGCCGTACAATTCGCAATGTTTTTGTTGACTCTGAGATCGTTATCGGTTTAACTGTGCTCTCGGATGCGGAAATCTCAGGGGAGTTCGAAAACCATTTGGTTAGCTCCATGCCTACCTCTTGTAACACCTAAGACAAGTCAGACTTAACTGTCTCAAGTTCCTCGACGCATGCAGCACCAGTCAACAAATCATCTTCATAAAAATCGGTCCAAATATCGTTTGCTGCTTTAGGGTGAGAGACTTGTGCAGTCTCACTCAACCTTTTTAGGCACCGTATAGCAAGGAGTGGCCCTGGGGCAGTGCCATATATCACGGTGTTTAATGCAAAAATTCTCAAAGGCTCAGATGGATCTTTCCTCCAAACTATGAGCTGAAACTGTCCATACATCTCTTTAATATCAGCAGTAAGCGCATACTTATTTAACCTAAAGCGGAGTAGAGTAGAGTTTAGCTCAACCTGGACCTCAAGATGTCATTGAACGCAATCTGAGTAGACGTCTTGCTTGACGCTTGAAGCTTAGATGGGTGTCGATTATTACTCCCAGGTACCTAAGAGTCCTTTTGGAGGTTATGATGGAACCACCAATTCTAAAACGAGCTGTCTCCACTTTTTTCCGGCTGCTGCCAAGTACTGCTTCTGTCTTGTGTGATGCCAACTCAAGACCCACAGATCCCACAGATTGGAGCCACTGCGTAATTAGCAGAGCTGCTGCGCTGCAAAGGTCCTCGGCCTCTCCAAGGTTTTTGGCAACAACAACGAGTGCCACATCATGCGTGTATCCCACAATCTGGGAACCAGCAGGAAGTGTCAGGAGAAGGATTCCGTCATACATAGCATTCCACAAGAGTGGCCCCAAAACGAACGCCTGCCGAGATGCTGTATGATGCAGTGCCGTCCGACGTGCTGTATCTCAATTCTCTACCGCAAAAATAGTTACTCACTTTAGCGAGGAGGTACTCCGGGACGCAGAAAGCGTCCAGAATACTTCTCTAGTCGGCCGTATTGAAAGCATTGTTTACATCAAGGGTAGAAGTGAGGCAGTATTGCTTGGAGACGCCTTTCCATCTGGTTCCCTTCTTAGCTTTCGAAGTAATTTCAGTCACCTTACGAGGTGCATCCGTGGTGGAAAGACACTTCCTAAAGCTATATTGGTGTGGCGAGAAAACACCGTCGCTGCTGATTGCTTCCTCCAGTCTATTGCAAATTAGGCATTCAAAGACCTTGCCCAGTGTGTCAATAAGGAAAATTGGTGTTTTTAAAGAATGATGAACAGTATTGCGTCGTGAACACTCCCATTATAGTGGTCACCTAAACGCAATTTTAATGTAGCGAAGAGGCAACTGCTGACAAATGAAAGGTCGATGACTGAATCTGATCCGGCACGGCTGAACGTGTGACTCGAGCCTTGATTTAGCAATGCTAAATCTAGAGCTGTGAATGCTTCCAGGAGGCATTAAAGTCACCCGCTATAATAGCTGGACTGTGATTCCGGGCATCTGTTGCAAGCTCGTCCAGTGCGGTGCTAAATTCCTTCTAACTGAGGCTCGGAGGCAAGTAGCAGCTATACAGCCAATGGGCGCCCAGCCTCGCTCTCACAAAGTGTGTTGCTGGTGAAGTGAATTCGAGCGGCGAAGCAAGTCTATATATATTTGTATGTATGTGTGTGGTGGCAGTACGCTGGCTGTGAAGAACGTTCAAGTGCTCGTGTGTAGGTATGCGTGCGAGAGGGGTGAAGAGCGACAGTATAGCCAATTTCTATCAAACGGTTTTGCATCCAAGTTAATTATGTTAATTATAACCATGCAATTTGTTAGTGTTTCGTCAGGGGCAGAGAATCCACAGGTAAGTCCCAAATCCAATATTTAAACGCAGCAATTTCACTAAATTAATTCACTTTAATACTTATTGACTTCTTTTCTTCACTTGTAGATGACAACTGAAATGCTAATTAGATGGAAACTTAGTCGGTACTTCTAAGAAGAGAGAAAAGAGCGGCGTGTGGTGAAAAGTGCACCTAAGCGCGCGCCAGTGATGCCGGTTTAGCCGTTATTATTTAGCGGCATAACCATTTTCTCCCCTTTGCACGGAGTTGCAAGAGAAAAATGTGAGGGGGGATGGAATCGGATCGGATTTAAAAAGCGCATGGGCCAGACAAAATCTAGCCGAGTATGGTGCTTTGCGCAATCGGAAGACCGTTTTGGCTGGGCATGAAGCCTTCAGCCTTAACAGCGCTCGGCTCGTCCTGGACCTTGGGGCGGACAACAGCCGTACACAATCGGTCATCGCTGACGTTAATGAAGCACAACTTTAAGGCCGATGCCAGGGATGCATTGATCTTTCTGACCGGCAAGCACGGATCGATTAGAGCGCTTAGCTCAAAGTGCTTCTCACCGGTGTGGAGGCGACCAGTTGCCGTCGGGAACAAGAACGTCGTCTTGTACTAGAGCAGCTTGGAAAGAGTGGGCGAACTATCGGAGGGTGACGGAAACCGTGAGCGCGTAGTCAACGGGCGCTCATGAATTACTCGGCAGCTGTCTCCGCTCTGGCATGGTTGCCCCGAGCGCTGGTGCGGCAAACGCCAAAAAGTACTGCGCGAAGGCGTTTATCTGCACTGAGGCGCAGAAACCGACCACACCACGGACGGGATGAATTCCCCGGCAGACTCGGCAGCAGAAGGAGGAAGTTCTTCGAGTATGTCTGCTCTCCAACTGGTGTGCGCTATTTTTGCGGGGTGCCATTTCGTCGTCGACTGTTCGTGTTTTTTTTTTTAATGAATGTTGTAAGTAAATATTCTGGAACAGAAAGTAAAATCTGTATTAAATACATGAAGAAGGATTGTCCGAAGAATTCAAATTTTTTTGTCGTCAGCGCCTGGGTAGACGGTGAGAACCCGACCGAGCCGCCACTCGTTCGAAGGGAGGTTCTCTTCTTTAATGACGACCAGATTTCACTTATTGCGCTTATGCAGTTCTTTCAAATATTCCTCCTTCCAGCGCTGGCAAAATTGCTGATTGATTGCCTTTAACCGTTGCCATCGATTGGTGATGGACATAGCGGGCTCTTTGATTTCAGGCTCGGCTATAGAGAAGAGAGAGCCACCAATCAGAGAAAGCCCCGGAGTGAGTGCAAGAATATCCGTAGGATCTTCCGACATTGGAGATATGGGTCTGAAGTTCGGACACCTTGCCAAGTAGAGTTGCTAGTTCTTCAAACGTGTCCTTAGTGGAGGAAATCGACTTGTGGAATAAGGTCTTAAAACTTTTTATCCCCGCTTCCCAAAAGCCACCCATATGTAGGGCGCCTGGAGGATTGAAGTGCCATGACAATTTGTGATGATGTGCATCAACATCAATTGGTTTCCTCCATGAAAGGAGATACTATGAACATATCGAACCAAAAGACGGGTGAATTGGCAGTTGTAAGGAATGAGAATGGTATGTCGCTCATCATTACTTAGCGACTCTGATGCCTTTAACCGCCCACAGGATCGGAGTAAACTGTTTTGGTGAAGGAACGGCTTCAAGTTAAGGATAGAACTTGATTTCGAAACTTGCTTCTTTTCAAGCAAATTGCTCTAGTGGATATTCCCTTCGCTGTGTATACAGAAGAAACAAGTCGTGATTTGGAAAGCTCGTCGTGACTAAGTTCACTCGGAAAACTGACGATCATTTTCGACAAGACTGGCGGAAAGATATCACATACTCTATGACTCTAAGTGCCCTTTCGAACCTAGAAATGTGCTCGAAAATGTTGCGCTCGGGGAGTTGAAAAACATTGCATTTGACTGAACGCTGTTTTGGATCCACATCCAGAATTTCTTTTGGAGGAGCTGGCCACTGGTCTTGTGGGGACAGATTTTCCGGTCCACAAATTGCTGTCATTGAGCTCTGAAGGTGTCACCCCTCTACTTGCTAAATCAGCTAGATTTTGCTCTGACCGAATATGCGACCAGTTATCAGGTCATCCTATGGCATGAGTAATTTTGGCCATGCGATTCGCCACAAATGTCGTCCAGTTGTACGGAGGCTTACTAAGCCATGCGAGCACTATAGTTGAATCCATCCAGTAAAACGACTCGACATTATTAAAAGATAGCTGAGGAACTAGAATTGAGGACAGTTCCGCTAAAAGCACTGCGCAACACAACTCTAGACGTGGCAGAGAAACGGTCTTTGCGGGAGCCACTCTGGTTTTGGATGTGAAAAGATGAGTAAAAACGTATCCGTCTACTTCAACTCTAACATAAAGCTCTGCCCCATAAGACTGCTGTGATGCATCGCAGAAGCCATGGTACTGCATGGATAATTTTGAAGAATCTCTTGCCTGCGCCGTACAAGCTGCTCAGGCAAGAAATCATCCCAAGGAAGTTCGTGAAGCCCAGATTTCCGGCATAAAAATATTGGCTTGGACTATCGCGGGTGCCAACCAGCCTGCCGGGTCGAGTATTTTGGAATTTTGCGAAAGCGTTTCGTAGGGAACTCCGAGGGCGCAAAGAAGAAATCGTCCGTGTTCGCCTGCCATCGGATGCCGAGCGTCTTTGCTACGCTAGCTTCTTATATCTCCAAGAAGTCAGCTCGCAGGAGGTGGTCCTTAGGAACTTGGCTCAACACCCCTTTCTTATTGGATGTCCATTTTCTTAAGGAAAAGCCAGCAGAATCGAGCGCTTTGCGAAACTCTTGGCTGGCCATGATTGCCTGCTCTTCATTATGTGGAAAAAGATCATGTTTTCTTTTTAGACCCAGTACTTTAAAAAAGTACAAATTGGTCTATTAAGTTTGTAAAAAAAAAAAGGGGCGCAACAGGCAGAAGGAGGCGTGGCAGACCCCATAAAGTATATATATTCTTGATCAGCATCAACAGCCGAGTCGATATAGCCATGTCTGTCTGTCTGTCCGTCTGTCCCTTTTTTGAACATTTATATCTCAGAGACTATAAGAGCTAAAACCACCAAATTTGGCATGAAGGTTCATCTATATCTTGCATTGATCAAGTTTGTTTTGCAATTTTGCCACGCCCTCCTCCGCCCCGTAAATTTGAAACAAAATTTCAAAGTCGAATTACGAAAGCACCTTTAATGCTAGCGATATGATTTTAGGCACACATGATAAACTCTATAGTCCAATCCTGTCCTGAAAGTTTAATTCGGATCGGATAATAAACGGATAGTATACGGCTGTTCAAAATTTCAAAAATATGAACACCTAGATCTCAGAGACTATAAAAGCTAGAGACACCAAATTTGGTACGTAGGTTTATCTATATCTCCCGTTGATCAAGTTTGCGTTTGATTTTCGCCACGCCTCTAAACGCTTCCGGAAATTGAAATACAAAATTTCGAAGTCGAATTACATATAATAAACACTATGTTCCAAACATGTCCAGAAAATTTCACTCCAATCGGATGATAAACGCGGAAGGTATTAAACTAACAATGTTACGGGCAGAAGGAAGAAAAGAGACGCTATCAACCTCTGTGTTTATTAACGTCGGAGTGGCGCCATCTGAATAACAATATATAGTGAACTCTTTGCACTCAAAAAGTACTGTGTCTCCTACTGTCGAGCTTGCTCCACTGTAGCCCACTGCATTTTTATATCATATTTTTGACCAAATTTTTCAAATTTTGCGTGAATTTTCAAAAAAGAACGTCGGTGCGACACCTCAGGATGGGCTCCAAAAATTCTCATTTTTTCACACATTATTATTTTATAGCTGGTCAACGATTCCGCACCCAAGAAATTGGAAAATTGAAAAAAAGTGTCGGTAAGTAGGAGGCATAAAGAAGATTATGCAAACTGGATGCGAACTTAACATATCCGTAATATTTCCACCAAACGTAGGAGAGAGTTTCCAGAAGAACATCCGGCTCCAAGGACCAATGTTTCGTCGGGGGCAGAGAATTCACAGGTAATCCCAAATCCAATATTAAAACTCAGCAATTTCACTATATTATATCACTTAAATATTTCTTTTCTTCACTTGCAGATGACAATTGAAATGTCAATTACATGGAAACTTAGTCGGTTCTTTTAAGAAGAGATGAAAGAGCAGCGTGTGTTGAAAAGTGAACCTAAGCGCGCGCCAGTGATGCCGGCTTAGCCGTTATTATTTAGTGGCATAAACAGTTAGAAATAATGCCAAGATATATTATTTGTACAACGGTGCCATGAATTTGAGAGGAAGTTTCTCAGGCTGGGCTATGTCTCAGTCCAGCCATGGTCACTTTGCAGAAAATTTCTTAAAGTTTCTGGAACCTCTGATAGTGAGGAGCGATATCCCCACTGGAAGGGGCTAAACTGGAGGGTCGAAGGTCAAATTTACCTAGTATGAAATTTTTTTTGTTTTTTGAGCTTTCTTAACCAATTTCACAGATTATGTATTTCTTACTCACTGCTACATCCTGAGAAAATTTGGTCAAGATCGGACTACTATAACATATAGCGGCCATAGGAACAATCAGATGCAAATTAAAACTTTGTTGGGGGAGGGGGGGTGTTACGATTCATTGGTGTTGCGACTTTCAAAATCAATTTTCAGTATATGGCACTGTTACTCGCTCTTGCTGCAATAATCCAATTGCAGCGAAAACTTTAAAACAGCGAGCAGCGAAAATGTAAATTCTATATATTATATAAAATACTACTTATTACTTTTATCTTAAGTCCAATTTCAGGAAAAAATTGAATTTACAATTCCCGCTATCTAATTAGAAATGACATAAGGTCTGACTATATCTGTGAGAAATGTTCCCTATTTTCACTCCACATTTTTCCCCGAGATTTCAGCGAGCGTAGCGAGCCGGGGGTTAGCGAGCGAAACGAGTAAGGGGCAAGCCCACTAGTTTTCTATAAATTCTTTCTTAAGATAGACTTCGACCAAAGCGACGAGAGAGAGCTACTTGAATTAACATAAAATAATAAAAATACAAAAATGAAGACAACGAGTGTCATCTTATCCAACACAAACAGGTATGTCGCCTTTATGATATCGAATTCTTGTTTAATTCGTAAAAAATGTGATCCCCATTTCAAATTATCGGGACTCCACTGTATTTCGAATTGTATTGTATTGAATTGTATTGGATTGAATTGTATGAATTGTATTTTAGAAGACCAAATAAATGCTTTTGTAAATTTTTGCCTTTTAAAATAATAAAGGAATTCAAGAAAATATGTACCAACGCAGAATGGACGGAACTATTAAAATAGTTCCCAAAGGTTGCTTTAACCAGTTCCTAGTCTGTATGTGTACAACGATCGGGGAAAATCCACAGCAATCGCGATAGAATTATGGATGCCTACCGGGCAACTTGCCGGCCGTTTCACTGGGTCACTTCTACGTATACGCATACAAACACTCACTTTGCTATCGCTGTGGTTAATAACTTCAGTGGTTGTTTCTTTTGTTTCTTTATTTATTTAACTTTGTTTCTTTAACTATTCTTCGTTTAAAACCCTACTCGCACTCTGGCCTCTTCTAGCCGCTCACCTCGTTGATTAATTAGATGGGTTTAATTTCCCTCGATGTGTTGTTGTTGGGATCTTCTTGTCGGTTGCTTTGCTCCTGGCGTGGGTTTTTCACCACGTGACGTTTTGTAATCTTCCGCAGGACTTGAAAAGACACTTGAGCAGCGGTTGAGACTCCTCGACGAACAGCCTGAGTGCAGCTTCAATTGCGCCTCATTAACCCATGTTTTTGGGCAACTTCTCTGCTGGCGTCGGCGTCAGCGACAAGCCTCTCTTTTGTCGCCTAGGTCAGGCACACATGCCTGCATACTTACAGTGGGCGTGTGTGTGTGTGCGTGAGCTTGCTCGCGGCCGGTCGTCGTTTTGCCTCGTGCGTTTATTCTAATGCGTAGTAGGCATGCGCCGTCTCTCTCTGCTTCTCTCGCTGTTCGTGGCTGATCGACGCTTTGCCGTCGTGAGTGTACTCTCGGCGTGTGCTGCACTGCCTTTTGCCAAAGCGGTACTTTTTGGCACTTTGCATCGCCGTTTGCTGATCGATGCTGTGTGCGTGCGTGTGTGTATGTTTGTCGCCTTCTCTTCGCTGCATTTGTCTGTTCGCCTTTCCGTTGGCGGCTCGTGACCTCACTGCCTATTATGTTTATACCCTGTACGTTTCATGGATTGTGCGCCCACATTTTATGGGGCGTCACAAACTGAGAGAGCCGTGCTTAACTTACAGCATCGAATCAAATATAAATTAAATTGTATTTCTTTGACCTTTCAATTTGTAGCACAATACCTCTGAAATAAAGTTTGGGTTCATAAGTCCAGCAGCAACTTTCCTCTTGCAGTTTAAGCAGTCACAGGGCTTCTGCTGGTGTTTTGGCATTACACGGCCAACGCGAATTATTGTTGTTGTTTTTTAAATTTATTCTAACTGTCACGGGCCAATTGATTGGTATATGTTAATTTGTTGGTTTTGTTATTAAAGTGATTTTAACTTTTAATATTCGTTTGTATATGTTTGTGTCACTGTCCCTTTATACACAATGTCACTTGCCTAGTTGGCTTTTATTTATAAAAATATAGCGCAAGCTGACTCTGGCGCGCCAAAGTTTGGATACCCTTGCAGTGCCCTGTGTAAGCCGACAGATCTTTTACGAAATTTGTTAAATGTTGATTTTTAACCGATCGTTCCTATGGCAGCTATATGATATAGTAGTCCGATTTTAACCAAATTTGGTCAGCCTGTTTCAAACTTATTCAAACACACAATGTGTATATTTGGTTAAGATATCTTGAGAAACAAAAAAGTTTTTCATACTAAATGTTTATTTCCAACCGATCGTTCCTATGTCAGCTATATGATATAGTTATCCGATCCGGCCGGTTTCGACATATGTACTGCGAGCAGCAAAAAGACGGACCTGTACCAAGTTTTATCAAGATAGCTTCAAAACTGAGAGACTAGTTTGCATAGAAACAGACAGACAGGCGGACAGACGGACATGGCTATATCGACTCAGCTCGTCGCCCTGTTCAAGAATATATATACTTTATGGGGTCTGTGAGGCCTCCTTCAATACGTTACACATTTCGTGACAAAAATATAATACCCTCTGCAAGGGTATAAAAATAGTTTCAATTTTTTGTATCAAATTTTCAATTTTTTTAATGTTATAAATAGTTTATTTTATCATAAATCCAAGATTAGAATATTTGAAATTTTGTTAGACCCAGTACTTTAAAAAAGTACAAATGGGTCTAGGTTTGTGCAAAAAAAAATGTGCGTAACAGGCAGAAGGAGGCGTGGCAGAACCCATAAAGTATATATATTCTTGATCAGCATCAACAGCCGAGTCGATATAGCGATGTCCGTCTGTCTGTCCTTTTTTTGAACACCTATATCTCAGAGACTATTAGAGCTAGAGCCACCAAATTTGGCATGAAGATTCATCCATATCTTTCATTGATCAAGTTTGTTTTGCAATTTTGCCACGCCCCCCTCCGCCCCGTAAATTTGAAACAAAATTTCAAAGTCGAATAAGGAAAGCACCTTTAATGCTAGCGATATGATTTTTGGCACACATAATACACTTTATAGTCCAATCTTGTTCTGAAAGTTTTATCCGGATCGGATAACATACGGATAGTATACGGCTGATCGAAATTTCGAAGATATAAACACCTAGATCTCAGAGACTATAACAACTAGAGACACCAAATTTGCTATGTAGGTTCATCTATATCTCCAATTGATCAAGTTTGTTTTAGAATTTCGCCACGCTTCTATTCGCCCCCGGAAATTGAAATAAAAAATTTCGAAGTCGAATTGAAGGATTCCCTTTAATGTTAGCGACTTGATTATATAATATATACTACATTATACTACATATAATATACACTATGGTCCAAACCTGTCCAGAAAAGTTCATTCCAATGGGATGATTAACGCGGAAGTTATTCAGCTAACAATGTTACGGGCAAAAGGAAGAAGAAGAGACGCTAGCGACCTCTGTGTTTATTGACTTCGTAGTGGCGCCATCTATTGTATGATTCGCAACATTGAAGAACAATCTACAGTGAACTCTTTGCACTCAAAACTACTGGGTCTCCTACTGTCGAGCTTGCTTACGAAATTTTTTTTGGGTATTTCCGATACTTTTCATTTTAGTGATGATGCAATTGCAAGTAACTTCGAGCATAACAACTGCCCTTATTGTAGAACTCTTGTTGAACGTTTCATGCAAATCTTTATTTGGTTGTTTTCTATCAGCCACTTTTCCACTTTTCGCCATATACCGTTTTGTCCAAAAATAAGGCACTACCCCTACATATCTTGGAATAACTTAAAAAGGGTTCACAATATTCAGTTAAAATAAATCCAAAACTCGTCAACAATATTATCTTTAAGCCGTGTTTGCATTGATTTTTAATTTGACTAGTAGTTTCAGAGATATCGTTGAAAGTTTAAGAAAAAAAATTAGTTTTTAACAATAAAAAACAATTTTTGTGCTTTCAAATCAATTTGAAGAAAATAACCATTTGTAGTTTGTATTTTTTTTATTTAACAATCATTACTCAGCCATTTTTTTCTGAATTTTAATTGCAGTTGTTTGCTAATTTGAGGTCGCTGATTTCAAATCAAGTCTCCATTTTCTTCCATCAGCTCGCGTTCTTAAGATACAGGTACTAATTAAATTTTTGATTTTTTATCATTTAAAAAAAAGTTTAAAAAAAGTTTGAATTATAGCAATTTATTAAGAATGTATTAAAACCAAATACGAAATTCGGTTTGGAGTCGAGCCTCGTCGGTTTTGGCTACCCAAACCGGACCATGAGCCGAACCATTGAAATGTTTTGCGCGGCAAACTCCAATCCTCGTTTCAGAAACTATAATTACATACATAAATCGTATATTTCTTTCGTCTTCTTCATTTTAATTAAACCGCCACCGAACACAAAGTAGCAATTCTTAAGAAAAATTTGATGAAATGTAAATTTTTTTACTTTTATAATTCTACTAGCTTACAAAGCAAGCAAAAATTAAAAAAAAATTTAAATTGAGCATACTTTAGTTTTTTAATGGAACCATTAGACTTACCTCATGTATCTTCAATGGTATTTCAGTAATATTGCCTCGAACATTTATCTGACGAAGCAAAAGGACCTTGATTACTTCATCAGCTTTCAGCCCCAAAAGCAAAGATAATGTGTCGACAATTTCTCGATCCGCTTCTGATAAATCACATCCCTCTCCATCAATATCCATAAATTCAATATTACCTAGCCATAAAATTGAGCTTAAAACTTTAAAAATGCTATCAATAATTAATTGGGGAATTTGTAATATTGTAAATGCCATTGTCAGTTCATCAAACTTATTTGACTCAAAATTTATATCTAATAAAATGTCGTTGAAGGTATTTAGATATTTATAAAAATCTGGTGGTTTTAAGTGCAACATTTCAGCCAGTTCCTTATTGGTTTGTCCTTGAGCTACTAATTGATGCATCACATGGTAATTTCGTTCTCCTGGACTCTGAAATGTTATCCGTGATTGCTCAAGTAGGTAATCTTGTATAACACATCCTTTGATATTGTGCTTATCATCAAAACATACTTGCATAAATTTTCCAAAGCGAGAACTATTATCGTTTCGAATCGTTTTTGCATTGCCTAAAATATAAATATTATGATTAGAAAAATTAATAATTTCATAAAATGATCGCCAAATGCCAACAATTTTGAAAATACTTCAGTTTCTTGTATCAATGATGTGATTTTTATTTTGAATAATATAAAATAATGTCATATAATGCGCCTTGCTAATGGAATCACTTATTAAACATTTTGAATGAACCCTTAAGCAATCGAAAAGTTTCCACTAATGGAAATGTGCTAACCATTATATTGTTTTTAAAATAACTAGCAACTATGTTAAGTTTATTAAAAAAAAAAAAAAAAAATGTATCAGGCAGAAGGAGGCGTGGCCGACCCCATAAAGTATATTTATATATTCCTGATCAGCATCAGAAGCCAAGTCGATATAGCAATATCCGCCTGCCAGATTTTTGAGTTCCTAGATCTCAGAGACTATAAGAGCTAGAGACACCAAATTTGGCATTAAGATTCATCTATGTCTTGTATTGATCAAGTTTGTTTTAGATTTTTGCCATGCCCCCCTCCGCCCCAAAAAATTTAAAAAATTCAAAATCGCTACGCTCGCTGAAATCTCGGGGAAAAATGTGAAGTGAAAATAGGAAACATTTCTCACAGCTATAGCCAGACCTTATGTCATTTCTAATTAGATAGCGAGAATTGTAAATTCAATTTTTCCCTGTAGTTGGACTTAAGATTATAGTAATAAGTAGTACTTTATATAATACTAGGGGGTTTGCCCCTGCTCGCTTCGCTCGCCAACCCCCGGCTCGCTACGCTCGCTGAAATCTCGGGGAAAAATGTGAAGTGAAAATAGGAAACATTTCTCACAGCTATAGCCAGACCTTATGTCATTTCTAATTAGATAGCGGGAATTGTAAATTCAATTTTTCCCTGAAGTTGGACTTAAGATTATAGTAATAAGTAGTACTTTATATAATACTAGGGGTTTGCTCCTGCTCGCTTCGCTCGCCAACCCCCGGCTCGCAACGCTCGCTGAAATCTCGGGGAAAAATGTGGAGTGAAAATAGGAAACATTTCTCACAGCTATAGCCAGACCTTATGTCATTTCTAATTAGATATCGGGAATTGTAAATTCAATTTTTCACTATAGTTGGACTTAAAATAATAGTAATAAGTAGTACTTTATATAATATAGAGAATTTACATTTTCGCTGCTCGCTGTTTTAAAGTTTTCGCTGCAATTGGATTATGGCAGCAAGAGCGAGTAACAGTGCCATATACTGAAAATTGATTTTGAAAGTCGCAACACTAATGAATCGTAACACCCCCCCCCCCCACCCCATCCCCCTGTCCATCTTCTTTTGATTGTTTATTAATAGCATTAAAAGCCACTGTTCCTATGGCAGCTATACGATATAGTGATCCGATCTTGACCAAATTTTTACAGAATGTTACAATGAGTACGAAATCTATAATCTGTGAGTTTGGTTGAGATATCTCAAAAAATATCAAAGATCTTCATACAAAGTTTTAATTTGCATCTGATTGTTCCTATGGCAGCTATATGATATAGTGGTCCGATCTTGACCAAATTTTCTCAGGATGTAGCAGTGAGTAAGAAATACATAATCTGTGAGTTTGGTTGAGATATCTCAAAAAATAACAAAGATCTTCATACAAAGTTTTAATTTGCATCTGGTTGTTCCTATGGCAGCTATATGATATAGTGGCCCGATCTTGACCAAATTTTCTCAGGATGTAGCAATGAGTAAGAAATACATAATCTGTGAGTTTGGTTAAGATAGCTCAAAAAACAAAAAAAAATTTCATACTAAGCAATTTTGACCTTTGACCCCCCATTTTAGCCCCTTCCAGTGGGGATATCAAAAAATCCCGTCTTATTGCACGATAATTATGTCTCAGCTATGTTGTGTAAAAATTTCATCTCAATATCTTGAACCGTTTGGCCTACAGCGTGATGACTCAGTCAGTCAGTCAGTCAGTCAAGACAAAGAGTTTTATATATATAGATAGAGAATTTACATTCTCGCTGCTCGCTGTTTTTAAGTTTTCGCTGCAATTGGATTATTGCAGCAAGAGCGAGTAACAGTGCCATATACTGAAAATTGATTTTGAAAGTCGCAACACTAATGAATCGTAACACCCCCCCCCCCCCACACCCCATCCACCTGTCCATCTTCTTTTGATTGTTTATTAATAGCATTAAAAGCCACTGTTCCTATGGCAGCTATACGATATAGTGATCCGATCTTGACCAAATTTTTACAGAATGTTACAATGAGTACGAAATCTATAATCTGTTAGTTTGGTTGAGATATCTGAAAAAATAACAAAGATCTTCATACAAAGTTTTAATTTGCATCTGGTTGTTCCTATTGCAGCTATATGATATAGTGGCCCGATCTTGACCAAATTTTCTCAGGATGTAGCAGTATGTAAGAAACACATAATCTGTGAGTTTGGTTAAGATAGCTCAAAAACAAAAAAAAATTTCATACTAAGCAATTTTGACCTTTGACCCCCCATTTTAGCCCCTTCCAGTGGGGATATCAAAAAATCCCGTCTTATTGCACGATAATTATGTCTCAGCTATGTTGTGTAAAAATTTCATCTCAATATCTTGAACCGTTTGGCCTACAGCGTGATGACTCAGTCAGTCAGTCAGTCAGTCAGGACAAAGAGTTTTATATATATAGATAGAGAATTTACATTCTCGCTGCTCGCTGTTTTTAAGTTTTCGCTGCAATTGGATTATTGCAGCAAGAGCGAGTAACAGTGCCATATACTGAAAATTGATTTTGAAAGTCGCAACACTAATGAATCGTAACACCCCCCCCCCCACCCCATCCCCCTGTCCATCTTCTTTTGATTGTTTATTAATAGCATTAAAAGCCACTGTTCCTATGGCAGCTATACGATATAGTGATCCGATCTTGACCAAATTTTTACAGAATGTTACAATGAGTACGAAATCTATAATCTGTGAGTTTGGTTGAGATATCTCAAAAAATATCAAAGATCTTCATACAAAGTTTTAATTTGCATCTGGTTGTTCCTATTGCAGCTATATGATATAGTGGCCCGATCTTGACCAAATTTTCTCAGGATGTAGCAGTAGGTAAGAAATACATAATCTGTGAGTTTGGTTAAGATAGCTCAAAAAACAAAAACAAATTTCATACTAAGCAATTTTGACCTTTGACCCCCCATTTTAGCCCCTTCCAGTGGGGATATCAAAAAATCCCGTCTTATTGCACGATAATTATGTCTCAGCTATGTTGTGTAAAAATTTCATCTCAATATCTTGAACCGTTTGGCCTACAGCGTGATGACTCAGTGAGTCAGTCAGTCAGTCAGGACAAAGAGTTTTATATATATAGACTAGGGGGTTTGCCCCCTGCTCGCTTCGCTCGCCAACCCCCGGCTCGCTACGCTCGCTGAAATCTCGGGGAAAAATGTGGAGTGAAAATAGGAAACATTTCTCACAGCTATAGCCAGACCTTATGTCATTTCTAATTAGATATCGGGAATTGTAAATTCAATTTTTCCCTATAGTTGGACTTAAGATAATAGTAATAAGTAGTACTTTATATAATATAGAGAATTTACATTTTCGCTGCTCGTATAATATAGAGAATTTACATTTTCGCTGCTCGCTGTTTTAAAGTAAATAACTTTAAATAACTTTATTTAAAAGTATATAAATAAAAAAAATAAATAAAATACCGCTCGAACCGGCACTCGAACCCACAACATTTCGATCTCGAGTCTGCTGCTCTTCCATTAAGCCATTGCACCCGCTTGGACTCGAGCAGTTAAACTCGGTATAGATTAGGCTCTGTTCTGAAGCCTTAGAAGAGTGTTTTTTTTTTCAATGCGTAATATGAAAAAATCAACAAAAGCGAGAATAAGAGAAAAGGAAGAAATATTTTAGGAAAAGCGAATAATAGGTCCATATGCTGCAAATTGAGTTTGAAAGTCGCAACAACAATGCAAAGCACGTTACTTTATTTAAAAGTATATAAATAAAAAAAAATATAAATAAAATACCGCACGAACTGGCACTCGAACCCACAACATTTTGATCTCGCGTCAAAATAACAAAGTCTTCATACAAAGTTTTAATTTGCATCTGGTTGTTCCTATGGCAGCTATATGATATAGTGGTCCGATCTTGACCAAATTTTCTCAGGATGTAGCAGTGAGTAAGAAATACATAATCTGTGAGTTTGGTTGAGATATCTCAAAAAATAACAAAGATCTTCATACAAAGTTTTAATTTGCATCTGGTTGTTCCTATGGCAGCTATATGATATAGTGGTCCGATCTTGACCAAATTTTCTCAGGATGTAGCAATGAGTAAGAAATACATAATCTGTGAGTTTGGTTAAGATAGCTCAAAAAACAAAACAAAATTTCATACTAAGCAATTTTGACCTTTGACCCCCATTTTAGCCCCTTCCAGTGGGGATATCAAAAAATCCCGTCTTATTGCACGATAATTATGTCTCAGCTATGTTGTGTAAAAATTTCATCTTAATATCTTGAACCGTTTGGCCTACAGCGTGATGACTCAGTCAGTCAGTCAGTCAGTCAGTCAGTCAGTCAGTCAGTCAGTCAGTCAGTCAGTCAGTCAGTCAGTCAGTCAGTCAGTCAGTCAGTCAGTCAGTCAGTCAGTCAGGACAAAGAGTTTTATATATATAGATAGAGAATTTACATTCTCGCTGCTCGCTGTTTTAAAGTTTTCGCTGCAATTGGATTATTGCAGCAAGAGCGAGTAACAGTGCCATATACTGAAAATTGATTTTGAAAGTCGCAACACTAATGAATCGTAACACCCCCCCCTCCCCCACCCCATCCCCCTGTCCATCTTCTTTTGATTGTTTATTAATAGCATTAAAAGCCACTGTTCCTATGGCAGCTATACGATATAGTGATCCGATCTTGACCAAATTTTTACAGAATGTTACAATGAGTACGAAATCCATAATCTGTGAGTTTGGTTGAGATATCTCAAAAAATAACAAAGATCTTCATACAAAGTTTTAATTTGCATCCGGTTGTTCCTATTGCAGCTATATGATATAGTGGCCCAATCTTGACCAAATTTTCTCAGGATGTAGCAGTAAGTAAGAAATACATAATCTGTGAGTTTAGTTGAGATATCTCAAAAAATAACACAGATCTTCATACAAAGTTTTAATTTGCATCTGGTTGTTCCTATTGCAGCTATATGATATAGTGGCCCGATCTTGACCAAATTTTCTCAGGATGTAGCAGTATGTAAGAAATACATAATCTGTGAGTTTGGTTAAGATAGCTCAAAAAACAAAACAAAATTTCATACTAAGCAATTTTGACCTTTGACCCCCCATTTTAGCCCCTTCCAGTGGGGATATCAAAAAATCCCGTCTTATTGCACGATAATTATGTCTCAGCTATGTTGTGTAAAAATTTCATCTCAATATCTTGAACCGTTTGGCCTACAGCGTGATGACTCAGTGAGTCAGTCAGTCAGGACAAAGAGTTTTATATATATAGATATAGAGAATTTACATTCTCGCTGCTCGCTGTTTTAAAGCTTTCGCTGCAGATCTCAGAGACTATAAGAGCTAGAGCTGCCAAATTTGTCATGTAGGTTCATCTATATCTCCCATTGATCAAGTTTGTTTTAGATTTTTACCACGCCCACCTCCGCCCCTGGAAATTGAAATACAAAATTTCGAAGTCGAATTACAAAGCACCTTTAATGATAGCGCCTTGATTTTTGTTACATATAATACACAAACCTGATGATATGGTCCAATCGGATGATAAACGCGAAAGATATTCAACTAACAATATTACGGGCAAAAGGAAGAAGAAGAGAAGCTAGCGACCCCTGTGTTCGTTTTAGTGGCGCCATCTATTGAATGGTTTTGAGAACAATCTATAGTGTCCGCTTTGCTCTCAAAAATTACTGGGTCTCCTAATGTCGAGCTTGCTCCACTGTAGCTTACTGCATTTTTATAGTGCAGAGGGTATTATAATTTTGTCACGAAGTTTGTAACGCATTGAAGGAGGCGTGTCAGACCCCATAAAGTATATATATTCTTGATCAGGGCGACGAGCTGAGTCGATATAGCCATTTCCGTCTGTCTGTCCGTCTGTTTCTATGCAAACTAGTCTCTCAGTTTTGAAGCTATCTTGATGAAACTTGGTACAGGTCCGTCTTTTTACTGCACGCAGTACATATGTCGGAACCGGCTGGATCGGATCACTATATCATATAGCTGCCATAGGAACGATCGGTATAAAATCAACATTTAGTATGAAAAACTTTTTTGTTTCTTAAGATATCTCAACCAAACTAACAGATTGTGTGTTTGGTATAGTTTTATACATCCCTACCAAATTTGATGTAAATCGGACTACTATATCATATAGCTGCCATAGGAGCGATCGGTTCGAAACCAACATTTAGTATGTATAACAAATTTTGTTAAAAATCTGGCGGCTTACACGGGGCACGGCAAGGGTATCCAAACTTTGGCGCGTCAAAGATAGTTTGCGCTATATTTTAATATATTCTTACCTCTTAATAAAATCTCTTTTATGTCAATCTTGTTGGGGGTAGACGTGGCGATTCATCACTACACTACACTAAATATAAATATCACTTTCAACACAACGTTCACTAAAATAGTTCATTACATCGGAAATTTGATGTATGTGTCAGTATATCATTAACCAAGTTGGTTGGAATTGAAGCCAATCCTAAAAATGAAAAAGCTAAAGCACCTCGATATGAAAGGAAAAATAAATTGATAGGGTTGCTAGGAAATCAATTCACCAGAATACTATAAGCAATACAATGCTCACATGAATTGAATTGATAGACGACATTATGGGCCGTTAAAACGAAGAGCAGAAATAGTATGATTAGATTTTTCTACCATTTGTTGAATATGAGCTCATCTAATGCATATATTCTTTGCAACCGCTTCCTTGCAGAAAATAATCTGACTCAAGGACTTGTATCCTTGAAAAAAAGCGTTCGTTCAATAGCAGTCGTCAAGTATCTGTAATCCTAATATTTAATATAATAGTGTAAGTTGATTACCAATTTGGTTAGATATGCAAGGAAAGATAAGGTTCAAACAATGCAAAATGCCACAATTTCAAGCATTTTGGCTCAAAGTGTTGTGATGCCGCATTCTGCCGCCCACAAATGCTGAAACCCTGGTATGCGTATTTCCGCAGAGGAGCCCTCTAGGATTAGTTCCACGAACTACACCGAAGTAGACGTTTTGTTTTTAATTTTCCGGCACGAAGCCATTCCGCCAATGGCAAGAATTTTGCATGGTTTTTATTTTTATTTTGGCCAAATGCTAGTGCTGGCAACGAGTACTTGACATCGATTACTAAACATCGAGTACTCAGAGTCGAACATCGAGATCGGTATGTCGATAGGGAAGCGTGACTGATCGACGTTTCACTTTTTCTGGCGGGCCAACAGAGAACAGACGTGTTTTTAATTAACAGTGGAAAAACCATGAAAACATTGAGAGAACAGTGACAAGTAACAAGGAAGAAAACGAGGACGACAATCAAAGGGGATAAAACCGAGATAACGAGGACAACACACCAAAGCGAGCGTGGCAGCGGCGACTACGCGCCAAGTACTTGGCAGCCTTAGCACTACAACAGCAGCTCGGCCAACGGCCGACAACGGTTTGCGACCCGGTGGTGCAGCACGAAACATCCCGGGAAAATATTTCGTGGTAAGCTGACTCACGGCCATTTCTTATAAGTTCCTGCCTCTGAGGCAAAGTTAAATGAATTCAATGAAACAAAAGTATTAGGAGCTTGCGAAGACCTTGTTAAATTAAGAAGAAAAGTATTAAATAAAAGCCAACAATAAACACGAATATATATCAATAAACCAATGAATAAAAGTGAGAGTGATAAGTTTCCGTGGGCATAAGTGTGAGTGAGTGTCCGTGACATAGAAACGTGGTCACGATCGGCTTGATAAACATTGCAAGAAATGTCATTTGGAGATTAGTAAGAGTTAGACTCCTACTCCTCTGGTGATTACTTCTTGCATTGTCGTTAAGTTTGGCCAAGCTGGTGGACACTGGGAACATTCCACAAACGAGACATCAGGTCAAACCTACCCTAGTTTGTGAGTGTGTCACCCAGGGCTACCGTCATGTAGTACAGGGATGCCATTTTTAGTGAATGATGACCGCTGAGAGTATTCTGCAAGTGAGAAATCTGGTCAAAACTTCTCTCGCTTGCGTGTTTATCACCCTGGGCCATCTTCATGTAATAAAGTGGTGTCACCTTATAGTGTCGGTAATCGGTGGGGTATATTCCACCGACGAGAAATCGGGTCAAATCCTATCTCCTCTGTGAGTTTATCACCCAGGAGTACCGTGACTGGCGCACGGTAGCGCTGGAACGCTTCCATAAGCGAGATCTCGGGTTAAACCCTCACTCGCTAGAAAGCTTGTCCGCAGGCTACCCAAAGACCGACTCGATCCGTGATTGCTTTTTGAAAAGAGGCCCAAGAGACGATGGTGGACTCAAATCGGGCTTCGAAAGTAAGCCTCCATCGTCCTCTTAAACCTCCTGGACCCACACCAGGTAAGGTTTCTAGTTAGTTTTGCGAGTAGCGCCTGTACTCCCTCTGACACTCTATAACTCATTCCAGCCGTCCCAGACATTACAAATTTTGCTGTAATTGGCCTTAGCCAGACTGAGACGCCGACCTCGGCTGGAAAAGCTTCCTTACAGTGTTATCCTAGTTTAAGAGGATCAGCTAACAAAAATGATTTTTGAGACCTCGACCACAAATAATGGCATATTGTACGACATCTCACACAATATAATTACATGACAATAAAGCATACCACATAAAATCATAATACAGTACACTAGCAACATTTTTTACGCTCAAACTGGCAAGACCGCAATCAACCTTCGTGGTAAACGGTCGTGTTATTTTACGCGCTCCGTAAAGCGCCACAACTGTGGACATAATGATACATAGTGACAGTCAAAAAAAAAAAAAAAAAAATAAATAAAACATTAAAGTGTATTCGAGTAATACAGCAATAGCGCCAAGACGCTGTACATAACTCTAACACCAGTTGTTATTCTTAACACAAGTGAAAAATTAATAAAAACATAAAAAGTGCCACGCACAAATCGTGCAAAATGAGCAATGCTCAAGGAAAAGAGCGAAGAAGCTCTATCGACCAGAGAAATGGGTTCTACTCGTACTTTTCAACCCGTGATACCGAATTGCAGCGTAACTCAGCTCTCTTGTCCGCTGACGGCCAGAGACCACGATCTTGCTCTACGGCTCTCCCCAATGTAACCTCTAGCTCATGGAGCTCGCAGTGCAGCTCTCCAGCACCGATGATCGCATTAATTTCGACACACACCGCTCCAACAACAAGTACAATGACCTCAGTAGTTACTACAATCGCAGCTACAACAACAACTGCAACTGTATCCGTCACCAACAACGCGATAACGGCTACAATACCCAAAGCGATTTCAGCAACGCAAGCGGATCATTCAATTATGACAACAACTTCACGCTCAAGCCCCATCGCCGCCAAGAACAACAACGTTAAAAAACAAGAATCAAAACAAAAACAAAAACGGATCCAGCTGTTCAGACTGGTATGGATCGCTACATTCAAATTAAAAGAAAGTCGAACCCCCTAAACTCGAAGCCAAAAATTATTCATGGCGGCTCAAGCCTAGATACAAACGAAAATCCAATTTACAATAACAAGTTTAAAATTCTGGCAGACAACTCTGACGATCTGCCCTCTGAAGCTGGCGAAGGTGATAAAAGAAAGCCAAAGCCACCCCCAATATATCCGAGAGAAAAGCTCCAATTCTCTCATAAACAAAATTATCGAGCTTATTGGGGCGGACAATTTTCATATAATCCCCCTTATAAAGGGCAACATTCATGAAACAAAAGTCCAATTGAAGTCCGAAGATAATTATAGAGTATTGTCGAAGTTTCTAAACGATAGTAAAAAGAACTTCTACACGTACCAACTAAAAAGCAGCAAGTCGTACTGAAGGGCATTGAGCCTGACGTTACACCTGAAGAAATAATTAAGGCGCTACAAGATAAAGGATTTAGCGCTAAGACAGTTTTCAACATCCTAAACAGAGATAAGAAACCGCAGCCGCTATTCAAGGTATAACTTGAACCTGAAAACAAGTCGTTAAAGAACAACGAAGTGCACCCAATATAAAAACTTCAGTTCTTATTGCACCGAAGAATCACAGTAGAAGAACCACATAGACGCAAGGGACCGGTACAATGCATGAATTGTCAAGAATATGGCCACACAAGAAAATACTGTACACTGCGTTCGGTGTGTGTAGTTTGCGGAGAGCTTTACGATTCCGCACACTGCCCAGTGGATAAAACCGACCCCACCACAAAAAAGTGCTGTAACTGCGGTGGTAATCACACAGCTAATTACAAAGGATGCCCAATATATAAGGAGATGAAAAGTCGACTCCATCATCGACCACTGCACGTCCCCAAAATGTACCCTTTACCCCATTCAAATTAAACCCAGATGTCTTCTTTTCGACTTCAGCCCGAAAACTTAACAAAAAACGTGACATTCGCAAACGCGTTAAAATCAGTACTGGAGCCTCCTGCTTCAAATATACCGTTTTCCCAAGCAGCACATTTGGAACACAACACGGCAAAGCAGTATCAACCAACGGAGCAGCAACAAAGCAATTCTGAAGCAATATTATTTAACCTGCAGCAAAGCCTTATGGACTTCATGTCATTTATGCGGACAACCATGCAAGATTTAATGCCAAACCAAAATCTTTTGATACAAATGCTGCTATCACAACAATCAAAATAATCGATGGCTCCCCTACGTATATCTATGTGGAACGCTAATGGCGTTTCACAACGTAAACTTGAGTTAGCTCATCATATCGACGATATGCCAGTCTCAGAAACACACCTTACAAACAAGTTTAATTTTAATCTACGAGGCTACTTGTTCTACGGAACAAATCATCCCGATGGTAAAGCACATGGTGGTATTGGTATTCTGATTAGAAACCGCATCAAGCACCACTGCCATAAAGAATTTGCTGAAAACTACCTACAGGCCACATCTATAAACATAAAACTGGACAATGGTTACCAACTTACTCTAGCCGCCGTATACTGCCCCCCTCGCATTACCATAACTGAAGGTGAGCTTACGCAGTTAACTCACTTGGAGAACACTTTATAGCAGAAGGAGACTACAATGTCAAGCACAAGCACTGGGGATCTCGATTCGTTAACCCAAAATGAAAGCAGGTTTACAATGCCATAATTAAAGCTAACAATAAGCTAGACCACGTTTCTCCCGGTAGACCAACATACTGGCCAACAGATCCCATAAGATACTAAAAATATTCCTCGAAGTCTGATAAGCGCCGAATGACTTTCAGATCTCTCATCTGATCACTCACCTGTTCTAATAAAACTACTTCGACAGTCAGAGTCCGTAGATCAACCGATGAGACTGATTTCACATAAAACCAATTGGCTTCGATACAAAAAATATATTTGTTCACATATTGAACTAAAACCTCTCCTTAATGTTGAAGCTTACATCGAACACTGTGTAAATACACTGGAGTCCGTCCTCGTCACCGTAGCTCGAATCTCTACACCTTAAGCTACACAAGAACTACACATCCAAAATAAGACAAATCTTCAAATCGAAAAGCTCGTTCACGAAAAGTGACGATTACGTCGAGAATGGCAATTTTACAGATCACCTTTCGCACGGTAAAGTTTAAAAGACATCTTGTAAAAAGCTCTTACTATGAAAAGCTCAACCTTCCCTTTCCTTACCGACAGAAACCGCGATGCCCATCAGAAACTCCGTAGGCGGTTGGGCCTGCAGCGATGAAGAAAGAGCCGGCACATTTGCGGTACACCTTCAAAATGTGTTCCAAGCAAATCCCGCAACAAATGCGTTTACACTACCAACATTAAGAAGTGACTCTCAGCATCAACCTGAACCCATCGAGTTTTGTCCAAATGTGATCACCATCAAAATGCATCTAGACCGAAAAATCTCCGGGCTGCGATCTAATAACCACCAAAATGATTATTGAGCTCCTATATTGCGCGGTATGCACTGTCGCACAACTCTTCAATGTAATCACAAAACTAGGCCACTTCTCACAGAGATGGAAAAAGTCGATGATACCGAAACCAGGAAAGGATCACACTGTCCCCTCGTCATACAGACCTATAAGCCTATTATCTTTTCTATCAAAGCTCTTCGAAAAATGTCTGCTGAATCAGACAAATCCATTTATAAGACTCCACAACAAAATTCCACCGCATCAATTCGGCTTTCGGGAAAAGCACGGAACTATTGAGCAGGTCAACCGCATAACATCAGAAATACGAAACGCCTTCGAAAATCGAAAATATTGCACAACAATATTTCTAGACGGGTCTCAAGCATTTGATAGTCTGGTTAGACGGTCTTATGCATAAAATTAAATCAATCATATCTCTACGACAGAAAATTTGCAGTCAGATGTAACGCTGCTTTATCCGACGATCACACCATTGGAGCCGGAGTTCCACAAGGCAGCGTACTTGGGCCGACACTATACGTCCTCTACACAGCAGACATTCCAACAAGCAGGGAACTAACAAACAACTAACAAAAATAAACGAACAGAAATGCAAGCACGTTACGTTTACCCTGAACAGGCAAAATTGTCCACCGCTCAGATTAAACACCGTACTCCCTCAAGCAAACGAAGTGACGTACCTAGGAGTTCACCTCGACAGAAGACTCACATGGCGCAGACACATCGAAGCAAAGAGAACACAATTAAAACTAAAAGCCAACAGTCTTCACTGGCTTATTAACGCTCGCTCGCCCCTTAGTCTTGATCACAAGGTTCTGCTCTACAATTCTGTGCTAAAACCCATCTGGTCCTATGGCTCCCAATTATGGGGGAGAGCTTGCAATAGCAATATTGATATTGTCCAGCGAGCCCAGTCAAAGATATTGAGAACCATCACCGGGGCAGCGTGGTACGTTCGAAACGAAAACATACAAAGCGACCTGAATATCCAGCCGGTCAAAGATGTAATAACAGAACAGAAGACAAAGAACTTTACCAAGCTTTCCTCGCACCCCAACCACCTCGCAAGAGGCCTAATAAGGTTGTGCAGCCGATCCCGTCTTCGTCGTATTGACCTACCAACCCAACGATAGACTTTAGGGCCGCGTGTCAATTTACAGTCCAAGAAGACTGTTAACTATTGTTTATTTATAAGATTTGCAAAATTATTGTTAGTCTCAAATTTAAGAGAAAATACCTAGGAGTTCACCTCAACAGAAGACTCATCGCAGACACATCGAAGCAAAGAGAACACACTTAAAACCAGGGAATGAAACCGTAACCGGAACCGGAACCGTTAACCGAAATTAACCGTTTCAAATGTAATACCGTAACCGTAACCGGAATTTAAATAAATTATTTTTCAAGAACCGAAAACCGAAACGTTTGTACCGGAACGGTTTCGGTAAATTTAAAAATTTTTATTTTTTATTTTTCGTACGAACATGGTTTTGCACTATAAAAATTACACCAATTATATGTAAGACTTACTATGCTAAAATGCATGCATGTACGTTTATACATACACATATATTTGTTGATAAAATTAGATTTTCTTTACATTTTTAAATTTTTAAAAATTACTTTGCTGTACCGGTATGGACCGATACGAGAACCGGAACCGAGAGGACAAACCCGAAATAGAACCTTTCACCGAAATACTCGTTTCGGTACGTATCGGAACCGGAACCGCAACCGAAATTCGTTTCGGTTTCATTTCCTGCCTAACACTAAAAGCCGACAGTCTTCATTGGCTTATTAACGCTCGCTCGTCCCTTAGTCTTGATCACAAGGTTCTGCTCTACAATTCTGTGCTAAAACATATCTGGACCTATGGCTCCCAATTATGGGGGAGTGCTTGCAATAGAAATATTGATATTGTCCAGCGAGCCTAGTCAAAGATATTAAGAACCATCACCGGGGCACCATGGTGCGTTCGAAACGTAAACATACAAAGCGACAGAACAAAAGACAAAGTACTTTGCCAAGCTTTCCTCGCACCCCAAACACCTCGCGAGAGGCCTAATAAGGTTGTGCAACCGATCCCGTCTTCGTCGTATTGACCTACCAACCCAACGATAGAATTAAGGGCCTCGCGCCAATTTACAGTCCAAAAAGACTGTTAACTATTGTTTATTTATAAGATTTGCAAACTTATTGTTAGTCTCAAATTTAAGAGAAGATCCAATAAATAAAAGCCAGTGGTAGATTGTTCTTCAATGTTCCCTACCATTCAATAGATGGCGCCACTAAAATGAACACAGGGGTCGCTAGCGTCTCTTCTTCTTCCTTTTGCGCGTAACATTGTTAGTTGAATAACTTCCGCGTTTATCATCCGATTGGATTGAAATTTTCTGGACAGGTTTGGACCATAGTGTGTATTATATGTAAAAAATATAGCGCAAGCTAACTTTGGCACGCCAAAGTTTGGATACCCTTGCAGTGCCCTGTGTAAGCCGACAGAATTTTTACAAAATTTGTTAAATGTTGATTTCGAACCGATCGTTCCTATGGCAGCTAGATGATATAGTAGTCCGATTTAAACCAAATTTGGTCAGCCTGTTTAAAACTTATTCAAACACACAATGTGTATATTTGGTTGAGATATCTTGAGAAACAAAAAAGTTTTCATACTAAATGTTGTTTTCGAGCCGATCGTTCCTATGGCAGCTATATGATATAGTAGTCCGACTTACACCAAATTTAATCAGCCTGTTTAGAACTTAATCAAGCATACAATGTGTATATTTGGTTGAGATATCTTGAGAAACAAAAAAGTTTTTCATACTAAATGTTGTTTTCGAGCCGATCGTTCCTATGGCAGCTATATGATATAGTAGTCCGACTTACACCAAATTTAATCAGCCTGTTTAGAACTTAATCAAGCATACAATGTGTATATTTGGTTGAGATATCTTGAGAAACAAAAAGTTTTCATACTAAATGTTTATTTCCAACCGATCGTTCCTATGGCAGCTATATGATATAGTTATCCGATCCGGCCGGTTTCGACATAGGTACTGCGTGCAGCAAAAAGACGGACCTGTACCAAGTTTCATCAAGATAGCTTCAAAACTGAGAGACTAGTTTGCATAGAAACAGACAGACAGACGGACAGACAGGTACAGACGGACAGACAGACGGACATGGCTATATCGACTCAGCTCGTCGCCCTGATCAAGAATATTTATACTTTATGGGGTCTGTGAGGCTTCCTTCAATGCGTTACACATTTCGTGACAAAATTATAATACCCTCTGCAAGGGTATAAATATAGCGCAAACTAACTTTGGCACGCCAAAGTTTGGATACCCTTGCAGTGCCCCGTGTAAGCCGTTAGATTTTTTACAAAATTTGTTATACATACTAAATGTTGGTTTCGAACCAATCGCTCCTTTGGCAGCTATATGATATAGTAGTCCGATGTACATCAAATTTGGTAGCGATGTATTGAACTATACCAAACACACAATCTGTGAGTTTGGTTGAGATATCTTAAGACACAAAAAAGTTTTTCATACTAAAGGTTGATTTTGAACCGATCATTCCTATGGCAGCTATATGATATAGTTGTCCGATTAAAACCAAATTTAGGTAGGGATGTATAAAGCTATACCAAACACACAATCTGTGAGTTTAGTTGAGCTATCTTAAGAAACAAAAAAGTTTTTCATACTCAATGTTGATTTGGAACCGATCGTTCCTATGACAGCTATATGATATAGTTGTCCGATTTTAGCCAGATTTGGTAGGGATATATAAAACTATATCAAACACATAATCTGTGAGTTTGGTTGAGATATATTGAGAAACAAAAAAGATTTTCGTACTAAATGTTGATTCCGAACCGATCGTTCCTATTGCAGCTATATGATATAGTTATCCGATCCGGCCGGTTCCGACATATGTACTGCGTGCAATAAAAAGATGGACCTGTACCAAGTTTCATTAAGATAGCTTCAAAACTGAGAGACTAGTTTGCATAGATACAGACAGACGGACAGACGGACATGGCTATATCGACTCAGCTCACGGCCGTAAGAATATATATACTTTATGGGGTCTGACACGCCTCCTTCAATGCGTTACAAACTTCGTGACAAAATTATAATACCCTCTGCAAGGGTATAAAAATCAAGGCGCTAGCATTAAAGGTGCTCTTGGTATTCGACTTCGAAATTTTGGATTTCAATTTTCAGGGGCGGAAGTGGGCATGGCAAAAATCTAAAACAAACTTGATCAATGGAAGATATAGATGAACCTACGTGCCAAATTTGGTGTCTCTAGCTCTTATAGTCTCTGAGATCTAGGCGACACAAAAAGGGACAGACAGACAGACAGACGGACATGGCTATATCGACTCGGCTGTTGATGCTGATCAAGAATATATATACTTTATGGGGTCTGCCACGCCTCCTTCTGCCTGTTACGCACATTTTTTTTTTTGACAAACTTAATAGACCCATTGTTTTAGATTTTTGCCACGCCCCTCTCCGCCCCGGAAATTGAAAAATAAAATTTCAAAGTCGAAATTAGAGAACCTGTTAAAGCTAGCGCCTTAATTAATGGTACATATAATATACACTATATATATCCAGAAAATTTCATTCAAATCGGATAAACGAGAAAGTTATTCAACTTACAATGTTACGGGCAAAAGGAAGAAGAGACGCTAGCATCCTCTCTGTTTATCATCTGATATGTTCATAGTAGCGCCATCTATTGAATGAACATACGTGACAAATTTGGTGTCTCTAGCTCTTATAGTCTCTGAGATCTAGGCGACACAAAAAGGGACAGACGGACAGACAGACAGACAGACAGACAGACGGACATGGCTATGTCGACTCGGCTGTTGATGCTGATCAAGAATATATATACTTTATGGGATCTGCCACGCCTCCTTCTGCCTGTTACGCACATTTTTTTTTTGACAAACTTAATAGACCCATTGGTACTTTTTCAAAGTACTGGGTTTAAAAAAAAATAAGGTACGTAGCGAAATTTAGAAAAATTCATAGCCACCGTCTTATTCTTTCGTTATTTTAAATAAAGCAAGTTTGGTTTTTACTCTTTGATTTTACCTACCAAAACGCTGACATTACAGCACAGAGCAAAAAAAAGAAACAGCTGTGGAATTTACTGCTGCTGCCCTTACCTTCCCTTCGCTTCATTAGTTTGCTGTTTTTTTTTCTTATCTTTGGCATCAAAGAAGGCAGACCAAAAGTTAAGCAGAACAGCAGTACGAGAATCGTGGCGAAAGCGATAGACGGGGGTAATTGCAAATGGAGAATTATAATTATATATGTTAATATAGTGATCAAATCAAATATTAATTAATCGTGGCTGAAATAGCCAGCTGAAGGCTTAAAAGCAGAGCTCGCCAAATATGCTCAACCAAGTTTTTCTGCGCTTTCTGCTCACTCAAAAGACCAAAAAAATGAGACAGAACCGCTCAGTGTCTGAACAGCAACCCTTTTTTTTCGTTTCGTTCGTGTTCTCGCTCTCGGGTTTTGGGTTGAACGTAACACACGAATCGGTCTCGTACTGACCGCTCGCTACGAACAGAACCGTTCGTCGCTCAGCAACTGAGAATCAGTAAGTGAGCAAGGCAAGCAAAAATCTGCAAAAAAGGTCTTTATTTTTGTTGTTGCGTTTGCCTTATGTTGTTGCCTAAGATATTTCGTCACAGGAAAAACATTAAAGTGGAAGGGAGAAGAGGTTAGAGAGAGAGCAGGCCCGCTGAAAATGTTTACCAATCCACACGCGCAACACATATACATGCTCAGAACACCGTTTGCCGAGTTTTTACGAAGGAAACGGTCTCGACTGAACACAGAGCCGATCGAGCGAAAAAAACGGTCGGCGGTTCAGCGAAGAGCAAAGCAAAGAGGAACGAAGTTTGAGGGTTTTTTCGGGACAGCTTCGCATCGTGTCAGTGAACGAGAGGTTTTTTTCTGACAGAAAGCACGAGCGAGGGCAAATTTAGCGAGCTCTGCTCAAAAGAGTAGGCCTAGAAAACCCTATTACGTTCATCTTAGTTTTTTTAGACCCAGTACTTTAATAAAGTACAAATGGATCTTTTAAGAATGTGCAAAAAAAATGTACGTAACAGGCAGAAGTAGGCGTGGCAGACACCAAAAAGTATATATATTCTTGAACAGCATCAACAGCCGAGTTGATATAGCGATGTCCATCTGTCCGTCTGTCTGTCTGTCCCATTTTGTTCACCTAGATCTCAGAGACAATAGGAGCTAGAGAGACCAAATTTGGCATGTACGTTCATCTATATCTTGCATTGAACGAGTTTGTTTCCGATTTTTGCCACGCCTACGAGAGAACCTTTAATGCTAGCGCCTTAATTTTTGATACATATAATATACACTATTGTCCGAATCTGTCCAGAAAGTTTCATTCAAATCGGATAAACGAGAAAGTTATTCAACTTACAATGTTACGGGCAAAAGGAAGAAGAGACGCTAGTGACCTCTGTGTTTATCAACTGATATGTACGTAGTAGCGCTATCTATTGAATGGGATTGAAGAGCAATCTATAGTGAACGCTCTGCACTCAAAAAGTGCTGGGTCTCCTACTGTCGAGCTTGCTCCACTGTAGCTTACTGCACTTTTTTAGACCCAGTACTTTAAAAATGTACTAATTTTTTAAAGTCAGCATCAAAGGTGCTCTTGGTATTCGACTTCGAAATTTTGTATTTCAATTTTCGGGGGCGGAGGAAAGCGTGGCTAAAATCTAAAACAAACTTGATCTATATGAGATATAGATGAATCTACATGCCAAATTTGGTGTCTCTAGCTATTATAGTCTCTGAGATCTAGGCGACACAAAAAGGAACAGACGGACAGACATCAAATCGGTCTCGTACTGACCGCTCGCTACGAACAGAACCGTACGTCGCTCAGCTACTGAGAATCAGTAAGTGAGCAAGGCAAGCAAAAATCTGCAAAAAAGGTCTTTATTTTTGTTGTTGCGTTTGCCTTATGTTGTTGCCTAAGATATTTCGTCACAGGAAAAACATTAAAGTGGAAGGGAGAAGAGGTTAGAGAGAGAGTAGGCCCGCTGAAAATGTTTACCAATCCACACGCGCAACACATATACATGCTCAGAAGACCGTTTGCCGAGTTTTTACGAAGGAAACGGTCTCGACTGAACACAGAGCCGATCGAGCGAAAAAAACGGTCGGCGGTTCAGCGAAGAGCAAAGCAAAGAAGAACGAAGTTTGAGGGTTTTTCGGGACAGCTTCGCATCGTGTCAGTGAACGAGAGGTTTTTTTCTGACAGAAAGCACGAGCGAGGGCAAATTTAGCGAGCTCTGCTCAAAAGAGTAGGCCTAGAAAACCCTATTACGTTCATCTTAGTTTTTTTAGACCCAGTACTTTAATAAAGTACAAATGGATCTTTTAAGAATGTGCAAAAAAAATGTACGTAACAGGCAGAAGTAGGCGTGGCAGACACCAAAAAGTATATATATTCTTGAACAGCATCAACAGCCGAGTTGATATAGCGATGTCCATCTGTCCGTCTGTCTGTCTGTCCCATTTTGTTCACCTAGATCTCAGAGACAATAGGAGCTAGAGAGACCAAATTTGGCATGTACGTTCATCTATATCTTGCATTGAACGAGTTTGTTTCCGATTTTTGCCACGCCTACGAGAGAACCTTTAATGCTAGCGCCTTAATTTTTGATACATATAATATACACTATTGTCCGAATCTGTCCAGAAAGTTTCATTCAAATCGGATAAACGAGAAAGTTATTCAACTTACAATGTTACGGGCAAAAGGAAGAAGAGACGCTAGTGACCTCTGTGTTTATCAACTGATATGTACGTAGTAGCGCTATCTATTGAATGGGATTGAAGAGCAATCTATAGTGAACGCTCTGCACTCAAAAAGTGCTGGGTCTCCTACTGTCGAGCTTGCTCCACTGTAGCTTACTGCACTTTTTTAGACCCAGTACTTTAAAAATGTACTAATTTTTTAAAGTCAGCATCAGGGTGCTCTTGGTATTCGACTTCGAAATTTTGTATTTACATTTCCGGGGGCGGAGGAAGGCGTGGCTAAAATCTAAAACAAACTTGATCTATATGAGATATAGATGAATCTACATGCCAAATTTGGTGTCTCTAGCTATTATAGTCTCTGAGATCTAGGCGACACAAAAAGGAACAGACGGACAGACGGACAGACAGACAGACAGACGGACATGGCTATGTCGACTCGGCTGTTGATGCTGATCAAGAATATATATACTTTATGGGGTCTGCCACGCCTCCTTCTGCCTGTTACGCACATTTTTTTTGAAAAACTTAATAGACCCATTTGTACTTTTTTAAAGTACTGGGTCTAAAAAGTTTTCATTCTAAATGTTTATTTCCAACCGATCGTTTCTATGGCAGCTATATGATATATTTATCCGATCCGGCCGGTTTCGACATATGTACTGCGTGCAGCAAAAAGACGGACCTGTACCAAGTTTGATCAAGATATCTTAAAAACTAGGAGACTAGTTCGCGTAGAAACAAACGGACAGACGGCTATATCGACTCAGCTCGTCGGCCCTGATCAAGAATATATATACTTTATGGGGTCTGTGAGGCTTCCTTCAATGCGTTACACATTTCGTGACACACTTATAATACCCACTGCAGTGGTATAAAAAGGAAATTGTTATCATAGATTTTGCTAACTCTAGCAACATGCACAGATGCAGGCGCAGTTTAGCAACATGTTTACAATTGCTCGCAACTTTTTATATGCACACGCATGTTGTTGTTGCTAAGCTCAGCTTATTCCCATGCATGCAAGTTATCGCCCAGCTCTAAAAGCATTTCTTATTGAAATTATAAACAACTTTGCAATAGTTATCATCCAGCTCTAATAGCATTTCTATTGTAAATTTAAACAACTTTGCAATCATCATATAAGCTAATCGCAGCTGCAGCTACCATATTAAACCCTACCGGATCACTTCACATAAAGTAAACAAAGCGTAATTGAAATCAATATCAAAGCCCAATCAGATCCGTTTATGTAAACAGGAACTCTTCTGCGCAACTCCTAACGTAAACAATTATTTCACAATACAGTTTCTTGTTATGATCCGACTAATCGGTCGCAGCCAAGTATCGATTTGCCGGCTAGCTATCGGTATTACTCAGGGATGAGTACGACCTCGATACTGGGCGAGTCGGGTTAACAAAATTATTAATATTTTTACTTTCGGAAATACATATTCGGACTTCGGTCTCATAACGCCTATGCGGACAAATTGCTGACAAGGATTAGATGGACAGATGTTATTCCATCTTAAGATTTAAATATTCTTGAGCAACAAGTTGTTCAAGAAATATAAACAAAGCATTCCCAGATCCAAACATCTCTTCCTTTTAGAACAGACAGGCAAAATCGAAATAATGGTGCGATCAAGCTGACAATTTTTTTCCAAGTAGAGAGAGATTATATAAGCTTAAGTTTTTAATTTCGTTAATTTTCGTTGATCGCAACGGACGCTAGGTCTTGTCGGTTTGAGCTTAAACAATTTTGCTAGTGTACTGCAGTAGGATTTTATGTGTTTTGAGGAATATCTTTATTGTCATGTAATTATATTGTGTGAGATGTCGTACAATATGCCCAGTATTTGTGGCCGAGGTCCCAAAAATTATTTTTATTGGCATATCCTCTTAAATTAAGAGAACACCTTCAGCAAAAATACTTGTAATTGTGACATGTTGCATGGTTTAAACCCTTTTTTTCCTTGAATATCTAACCAAATTGGTAATCCATTTTCACTATCATATCAAATGTTAGGAATTTGAAAAATAACTCATATCACGATGGTTGGTAAGCTGATGAACTGATACTTGACGACTGCTATTGAACGAACGCTTTTCTTGAAGGATACAAGTCCTCGAGTCACAGTATTTTCTGCAAGGAAGCGCTTGCAAGGAATATATGCATTAACTGAGCTCATTTTCAGAAAATGGTAGAAAAACCTAATCATATTATTTCTACTTTTCGTTTTAACGGCCCATAAGGTCGTATATCAATTCGACTCCTCCCATGTGAGCATTGTATTCCTTAAAGTATTCTGCACAACTGATTTCCTAGCAATCCTATCAATTTGTGTTTCCTATCATATCGAGGTGCTTCAGTTTTTTCATTATTAGAATTGGCTTCAATTCCAACCAATTTGGTTAGTGGTAAACTGACACAAACATCAAATTTCTGATCTAATGAACTATTTTAGTGAACGTTTTATTAAAAGTGATAGAGATTTAGCTGCAAGGCACAACGGTTTGTCTCATCCGTTATTAGTTTCACAACTTATTTGATTTCAATCTGTTTTAATTAAATGGTAGTGATGAATCGCCACGTCTACTCCCAACAAGATTGACTTAACAGAGACTTTATAAAGAGCTAAGAATATAGAACAAAAATCAAATGAATTGTTGTTTGAGAAGAACAAGTTAAATTTTCCAGAACATTTAGACTGTAGAAATAAGCTTTGCGGACCAGCTGGTTCAAGTAATGGCCAGTTAGACCAAAGGCTTACGGGATGCTTACTCATAGCTCATGGTTCTTCTACATCAACCGATGTAAAGGAAACTTTGGCTCACTTGACTTGGAATACATTAAATGAATAACTGAATAACCAGCTTCATTGATTCTCTTTAGGTATTCTTGAATGGATTCGGAATGATCTGGGCTACCAGATTCGATGTTGTCCCTAACATAGCAATAGTCGTCTTCGCTTTCATGACTGCTTAATTCAATATCAGTTTCCATCTTATCAATATCCTCAACCAGTTGTTTATCTGACAATGCTGCATAACTATCTATGTACTTAAAAACCACTTTAAACTTTCCATATTGTTAATAAAAATTTAGTCAAGTCTTACAAATATTCAAGTTATCCATAATATTATTAATTGTCACCTCACAATATGCCTTGGCAGCAAACAAACACGAAAATAATCTCTATAATTGGCATACGATAATCTCACGTAGTGGCAACAAACGGCCAGATTTTTTTTCGCTCAACCCGGCAAGACCGTCTAGAAACGGTCTTCACTTTTTTGCCTTTTAAGCAGGGAATGAAACCGAAACAAATTTCGGTTACGGTTCCGGTTCCGGTACGTACCGAAACGAGTATTTCGGTAAAAGGTTCTTTTTCGGTGTTGTCCTTTCGGTTCCGGTTCTCGTATCGGTCCATACCGGTACAGTAAAGTAATTTTTAAAAAAATTTAAAAGTAAAGAAAATCGAATTTTATCAACAAATATTTGTGTATGTATAAACGTACAAATGTATGCATTTTAGCATGTTAAGTCTGACATATAATTCGAGAAATTTTTTTATAGTGCAAAACCATGTTCGTACGAAGAATAACAATAAAAATTTTTTTAAATGTACCGAAACCTTACCGGTACGAACGTTTCTGTTTTCGGTTCTTGAAAAATAATTTATTTCGGTTCCGGTTACGGTTACGGTATTTCATTTGAAACGGTTAATTTAGGTTAACGGTTCCGGTTACGGTTTCATTCCCTGCTTTTAAGAACACTTCAAGCTTTTTTTTTTAATATTTTTTAATTAAACAAAAGAAAATAGTATTAGTTACTATTCGAAAAAGTCACAAAACGATATCTTTACCCTAAGTATTTTTTTCGACGATTAAAAAAAAATTTTTTTTTGTAATAATTAGTTTTGGTATTTTTCGTAATTTTAATTTTTAAATAAATGCTGCTAACAAACGCAAGATCGCAAAATATTTATTTATATACCAACATATCAGAAAATAAATTATAAATAATAAATTATAAATAATATTAAATAAAGTTAATATATTATATTCATTAGTTTTGCCACTATAGATTAATAACTGATTACCCGTTAGAGGGTTAATAGCAACATTTTGACTGAACGTAATCTCTCTGATGAAATGGGATCGTCAGGTCTACATTTAGTTAATTCTGTGATACCCACGCACTTCACAAATACATGCAATACACTGTTAGACATAATGTTAGTAAACAATACTAATAATATTTTGCTGTATAGTCAATTATCAGTACCTGCTTTTTCGAAACATAACCTTATTTTCTTGACATATAACGTAAACCTTGACTATAAAGATGACATTATCCAATTCAGAAGCTTTAAAGAAGCTTTAACTATGATGGGCTATTAAATGAATGTCTATTATGTGACTGGAACAATATTTACAATTGTTCGTGTGTAAATCAAGAAATACAAACTATTTCAGATAATGTCAACTACCTCTTTATTACTTTTGTACCTATCAAAACAAAATTGTAAAGCCTATTGCCAGATCGTGGTTTAACACCCACATTGAAAGTGCAATATTACAACGAGACGACAAATATAAGAAATGGAAACAATACAGAACTGACAGTTTGTACAGATAATATTAAAAAGCAGACAAAAAGTAAATGCATTGATAAAAAATGCCAAAAAAAGAATTTTATATCTTGAAATTTGAAAGTGCAATATCTACTAGTCAAACATGGAATATTGTGAAGAACTTAGGAGTAGGCAAAGAAGTACCTGTGATAAAAGACGATATTGATGTAAATGACCTATATATTAAATTTACTGCTCTCAACGTACCTGAAACTGACCACAGTTTGTATGTATGTCCAGTATTGTCCAATGACTGTGTTAATGTTTTTGATTTTGCGTGTGTTAGTCAATGTGATGTCTTAGAAGCTATTCTAAAAATCAAATCAAATGCAGTTGGTCTGGATGATATAAACCCTAAGTTTATAAAATTGTTACTGCCCCTAATCTTGGGATATATAACCTACACAATCAACTGTGCCATAACCACATCCCCATACCCTGTGCAATGGAAAACAGGCAAAATAATCCCGCTACCCAAATCAAACGGTGAATTTAGACCGATATGAATTCTACCAATTTTTTTAAAAATCTTTGAACAACTTATTGCAGTTCAGATAAATAATTTCTTCATGCAAAATAAATTTTTAAGCAATAAGCAATCAGGTTTTAGAAAGAGTAGGTGCTTTTCTACAAGTATCATAAAAGTTGTAGAAGATATCAGACGTTTTGACAAGGTGAACCACGAAATTCTTTTGACCAAGCTTAGAGTTTTATATAATTTTTCTGAGACAGCTTTAAGACTTATGCACTCGTACGTGAACAACAGACAGCAAGCAGTTGTTGTAAACTCGGTAAAGTCGAACCATGTCTCAATAAAGCGAGGAATCCCTCAGGGATCAGTTCTTGGACCCTTACTGTTTTCCATTTACATTAATGATCTACCAACTATGCTGTCCACTTGTGATGTCCATATGTATGCAGTTGATGTCCAGCTTTATGTTAGTCGTCCTTTGTCTTAAATATCTGATTGTGTTAATTTATGTAACAACGAGCTATTGCATGTCTGTGAGTGGGCAAAGAATAATGGTCTTAGTTTAAATCCGTCAAAATGTAAATGTCTTGTTATTTATAAGAAGTATTACCGAACAGAACACTTGACAAGACTAACTATTGAAAAAAAAGAAATTGAGTATCTTTTAAGAGCGGAAAATTTGGGCATCACAATAAATAATACCCTGTCATGGACTGACCAAGTCAATAAAGCTGTTGGAAAGACGTATGTGGTATAGACGTATAGATTGTCAACAACTCAGAAGTAACTTCCGACTAGAATTCGTCTTATGGTAGAGCTTGTGTAACGTCTGTATTGTTTTATGGTGTTGAAATATTTGGTAAATGTGATTCAGCTAGTCAACATAAATTAAATGTAGCGTTTAATAGTATAGCTCGTTATGTGTATAACTTAAGACGATATGATTCTGTTACATGTTATGCAAAAAGAATTTTTGGTCGTAATTTGGAGACATGGATGGAAGTTAAAGTTGTAACGCTCCTTCACAAAATTTTATTTACTAAACAACCTGACTATCTGTATGACATGATACAATTATCGTCTTCCTTGCGCGCCAACAATATAATTCCCATAAAATCAAAATTGTCTAGTTCTAATAAACAATTTTATTCCCATGCTGTTCGACTTTGGAACCTGTTACCACATAATTTAAAAGCTATCAGCAATGCACCTAGGCTCATAATTAAAATTAAGGATCATCTATTAAACACACATAAAAAAAACATTAAACAAAATAAAAATATATAAATTAGAACTATAAGGCCAAATAAGGCAAAATCTATATTTAGTTAAACTATAATAAATTTAAAAAAAAAACTGAAAATACTAAAATAGTGAAATAATAAATGTATAAGATTAATAATTAATATTAGATTAAGCAATTCAAATGTTCTCATTATAAGCATAACTAAATCAATGTGACTAGCGCAATGATGTAAAAGAAGCAAAACTGTACCGTTAGGAATCAATGAAATTAATAAATCAAATTAAATTAAACATTGACTTGTTTGTCAACTAGACTAATAGCAGCATTATGCACAGCTTAGATTTTAGATTGACAGTGCGAAAAACGTTAGTTGACCTTACGAGTGTGAACATAGTGTGAATGCCTTCTGTCAACAGTTGAAGTCACAATTGGCGCGTTGACAGCCCAAAATAAAGTTAACTTCATGTTCATTCTATTGTTTTTTGTTGGCAAACTTTATGTACATATTAGAAATGGCAACACTTCGATTTGACATCCGATATAATTAATATTGTCTGTTTGTTTTAACAGTGCAGTTTATAAAAAACAGTAATTAATAATAAAAGCCTTTTTAAAAATATATTTTAGTTTATTAAGTACTGTGAGGCGGTGACTTGGTTACCGTCCCACAATTTGAATTTTTGAATGTAACGTCGGCTTTTGCGGGTAAGCGCGCTGTCGATCGGTTGCACAACACTGCCGAATAGAGCGCGGCTTCACCTCGTGGAGAGAAAGCGAAAGATCCGAGGTGAACAGCGAAAGCTCTGTGGTGAAGTTGTGCGACCGACGCCAGAACCAGTGTTGCCATTTTACCTATTTTATAGCTAGATTTAGCTATTTTGAAACTGCCAACAGTGTTGCCAGAATTTCATGGGCTAAAATAGCCAAATTGAAAGAAAAAATAGCTAGAAATAGCTTAAAAAAAAATAATTAAAAATTGCTAGAAAAATAGCTAGTTTTTTATTTAAGTTAGTAAATAAAACACAATATTTTTGTTTGTTTATTTTATTTTAATAACAACGATATATCATCAATATCGACGACGTCCTCGACAGAATCGTTGTATTTTGCAGACTCCGAAATTATTCTTAAATAAGATGCTGGTAATGTGTAATTAAAGCAGCACATCCCACTTCTTTTAAGTCCATATCTGTCAATTAACAAGAATTTTAGAATTATAAAGCTTACGATAGAAGTTTTCAATTTAACCAACCTTATAGATAAAATAGCATTTAGCATTTTTAAATGCATTCTATTTCGTAAAGAATTTTTAACGAGTTGAACTTGGCTGAAAACGCGTTCGACCTCTGCGTTTGACCAAGGTATATACAATTGGGAGAGGTGATCAATGGGGGCTATAGACGTGTGTTCCGCCACGTAGAGTGACAATGCCGCTTTCTGCTCCGATGTTTTGGTAGGCACTTGTTTGCAATATTGCAGTTTGTTTTTTTGTTGGAAACTGCCGGTAATTGAAATGTGCTTTTTTTGTATTGGCATGTGACTTGATGTCATGCAACTTTGCTGCGACACTACATTTGCAGTAGCTGCAATATGCCTTAGTCGTCTCACTCATGGCTTTTCGTATCCAGTCCTTAAATTCTGGATTCTGTAATCACGCGTCGCGAAAGTGTTGCTTATATATGACTTTCGGCATTTTTAATCTTATGTGTTGATTGTTTGTGCTTTCCCGCTCATTATTGAATGATTACGATAGCTTTTCTATCGATTTCACAGAGAAAATTTGTGTTCAGCTCATGAGTGAACGAACTAAATTCGCTCATTAATTATAAAAAGCATCGCTAATACAAATTTAGTGAGTGAACTCATAAATAAATCCTAAAAAGCTTAAAGTAGCCGAATCACTTTTTAAAATAGCTAGAATTCTAGCTACTAGCAGTTCAATAAATGTTTTTTTGGCAGTTTGGCAGTTTCAAAATAGCTAAATCTAGCTATAAAATAGGTAAAATGGCAACACTGACTGCCAAAGCTATAACATTTATTGAACTGCTAGTAGCTAGAATTCTAGCTATTTTAAAAAGTGATTCGGCTACTTTAAGCTTTTTAGGATTTATTTATGAGTTCACTCACTAAATTTGTATTAGCGATGCTTTTTATAATTAATGAGCGAATTTAGTTCGTTCACTGATGAGCTGAACACAAATTTTCTCTGTGAAATCGATAGAAAAGCTATCGTAATCATTCAATAATGAGCGGGAAAGCACAAACAATCAACACATAAGATTAAAAATGCCGAAAGTCATATATAAGCAACACTTTCGCGACGCGTGATTACAGAATCCAGAATTTAAGGACTGGATACGAAAAGCCATGAGTGAGACGACTAAGGCATATTGCAGCTACTGCAAATGTAGTGTCGCAGCAAAGTTGCATGACATCAAGTCACATGCCAATACAAAAAAAGCACATTTCAATTACCGGCAGTTTCCAACAAAAAAACAAACTGCAATATTGCAAACAAGTGCCTACCAAAACATCGGAGCAGAAAGCGGCATTGTCACTCTACGTGGCGGAACACACGTCTATAGCCCCCATTGATCACCTCTCCCAATTGTATATACCTTGGTCAAACGCAGAGGTCGAACGCGTTTTCAGCCAAGTTCAACTCGTTAAAAATTCTTTACGAAATAGAATGCATTTAAAAATGCTAAATGCTATTTTATCTATAAGGTTGGTTAAATTGAAAACTTCTATCGTAAGCTTTATAATTCTAAAATTCTTGTTAATTGACAGATATGGACTTAAAAGAAGTGGGATGTGCTGCTTTAATTACACATTACCAGCATCTTATTTAAGAATAATTTCGGAGTCTGCAAAATACAACGATTCTGTCGAGGACGTCGTCGATATTGATGATATATCGTTGTTATTAAAATAAAATAAACAAACAAAAATATTGTGTTTTATTTACTAACTTAAATAAAAAACTAGCTATTTTTCTAGCAATTTTTAATTATTTTTTTTTAGCTATTTCTAGCTATTTTTTTCATTCAATTTGGCTATTTTAGCCCATGAAATTTTGGCAACACTGCCCAGAACGTACCTGCCGAGCGAAGGGCTCGAGGAGTCAGCGATGGAAGCAAGGCAGACGTGCAAGACATTTCCCGCCTTTCCCCTTCACGACCAGTATATTTACAAATTTCTTGTGAATAGTGAACCCAATCGGACTGAGAGCTGTACCCCGGTTGAAAACTACTTTACAAGTATTGTATTAAATGATCGTATTAAATGATCGGAAAAATCCACTTTCTTCCCGATCAAATAACAGATCTTGATCCTATATGCCATTTTCCTTTTATTTGCTGAGGCCATTGTACTCATTTTATCTTATAGCAAACATATTTCATATTAATTAATTTTAAAATGTATATGCATGAGTACTTACCACTGCTTCGAAACATAAACAATATACAATATCGATGAATATCACTTTCGATACACACACAACATCAACGTCAACAACAAATGCATTAGCAACGGGAACATCAATGAATGTGCATATCAACTAGTTTAAATTACTGTCACCTTCATCTTCAACGCGTTGACACCTTGCGAGTTGCTCAACTCAAAAATTAGTTGGCAAACCGGTTTTTTTTTTGTCAACTCAGTTAACTAAAGTAAACACAAGTTATTTGTTGAGCTTGGACGCCAATTGTTGATATCGCGAAAATTGACGATGCGTCAACTAGTCTCAATGCAGCATAAGGCTTCACACGTTCAAGTAAAAAATCAAAATCGTCTGGATTCATTCGAACAAAGCCCTTAAAGCGATCAGGACTAATCTATCGAAATATATGGTCAAATGATCGGAAAAATCCACTTTCTACACGATCCAAATACAATTCTTTACCCCATATGGCTCGCTTATTTTTACATCTTCTTCCTCCTCGTCCTCAAGAGATAGCACCAAGACCATCGCTGCAGCCATTTTCATTTTATTTGCTAATGCCATTGTACTCATTTTATCTAATAGCGAACAAATTTCATATTAATTATTTTTAAAATATATATGTATGAATGTGTACACACCACTGCTACACACACAACATCGACGTCAACAACAAATGCATTAGCATCGTGAACATCAACGAATGTGTATATCAACTAGTTTAAATTACTGTCAACTTCATCTTCAACGCGTTAACATCTTGCGAGTTGCTCAACTCAAAAATTATTGGCAAACCGGTTTTTTTGTCAACTCAGTTAACTAATGTAAACACAAGTTATGTGTTGACCTTGGACGCCAATTGTTGATATCGCGAGAATTGACTATGCGTTAACTAGTCTAAATGCAGTATAAAGGAAAACAAGATGTGAGATTTGAACAATTTTTCGTTTTCTGTGGTAGCCCCACACATAATTTAGTTCGGGGAATGCCAACTACTCAATTGGTTGGCTGAGGGTTTAAGTCCAGGTTGCGTCGCCCTCTTCCTTTTAATGTTTTAATTTTTTATGCCATTGAAATTTTTTTTATCATTTTTATTTTATATATTTATTTATTTTGAAGGTAACTTGTTGATGTTGAGACATCCCACAAAAACTTGCAGCATATGATAGACATAAAAATCACAAAAATAATAGAATGAAAATGACGCCATATACTTGCACGGGGTATATTACGATCGGGCCCTCCCGACTGAATATCCGGAAAGTATCCAGAAGTCCTTAAGTACTCGTAAAGTGTAAGGCCTATTAAAATAATTCTTGTTCTTCTTTTTTTTTTTTTGTTCGTACAACAAAACGAGAACTTAAGGAATTATATTTATTTTTCGGAAAGAGGAATATGTTTATATTATGTTTTTTTTTAAGGCAATAATTCTTTTTTACTTTTAACAGGTATAATAACATTAAATCAACTTTCTCGTTCAGTTCAAGCTGAAGTACATTTACGACAAGTAACAGAAACTTCGTATCTGTCTGTTCTCAATGAGTTTAAGAGCAAGGAGATTCACAATATTTTAATTGACACTAATTCGGCTGGTATTGCCATTTTATTAAAAAATGTAAGCTTTATAATATTTATTACACATTGTTGCATTCCCAATAGTAGAAAATTCGAATCCTACAAGCCGAAAATTTTGACTTCAGTTTTTTTTCTGCAGATTAATTACACTATGCAACGTTTCGTAGCCCCTAGAAACCACTTTAATAAGAAAAAAAAAACAATTTGGATGTTTTTTTTATAATGTTTTTTTGGGGTGACCTTAGATTTTAAATAATTACTCAACGGCGTAACAACCGATTTAAAAGCCTTACATTACATATGTATCTATATATATAAAACTCTTTGTCCTGATTCACTGACTGACTGAGTCATCACGCTGTAGGCCAAACGGTTCAAGATATTGAGATGAAATTTTTACACAACATAGCTGAAACATTATTATCGTGCAATAAGACGGGATTTTTTGATATCCCAACTGGAAGGGGCTAAAATGGGGGGTCAAAGGTCAAAATTGCTTAGTATGAAATTCGATAGTATGAAGTTACGATTCATTGGTGTTGCGACTTTCAAAATCAATTTTCGGTATATGACACTGTTACTCGCCCTTCCTGCAATAATCCAATTGCAGCGAAAACTTTAAAACAGCGAGCAGCGAAAATGTAAATTCTCTATACTATATAAATTACTATTATTTTAAGTCCAATTACAGGGAAAAATTGAATTACAATTCCCGCTATCTAATTAGAAGTGACATACGGTCTGGTTATGGCTGTGAAAGGTGTTCCCTATTTTCACTCCACATTTCTCCCCGAGATTTCAGCGAGCGTAGCGAGTCGGGGGTTGGCGAGCGAAGCGTGCAGGGGGCAAACCCCCTAGTGTATACATAAAACTCTTTGTCCTAATTGGTTCACTGAGACATCACGCTGTAGCCCAAACGGGTAAGCTATCGAGCTGAAATTTTCACACAACATAGCTGAGATTTAATTATCGTGGGGGCAAGCCCCTTAGTAAAAATTTGTAAACGGCCCATGGGTCCCGGAGACCGGCCCGGCCCGTACCCATCTCTAGTAGAGATAGCTTACAAAAAAACCAAGCTCTGTAACAAATAAGTAAGAAATACATAATCAGTGAGTTTGGTTGAGATAGCTCAAAAAAATTTCATACTAAGCAACTTTGACCTTTGACACCCCATTTTAACCCCTTCCAGTGGGAATATAAAAAAAGCACATCTTATTGTACGATAATTACGTCTCAGCTATGTTGTGTGAAAATGTAACCCCTTTTTTTTGGATTTTTATTCCCTGTGGGGTATTAAGTTTGTTCAAAATGTTAAAGTGTGTAACAGGCAGAAGGAGGCGTGGCAGACCCCATAAAGTATATATATTCTTCGTCGATATAACTATGTCCGTCTGTCCGTCGGTCTGTCTGTCCGTATGAACGAAAGGATCTCAGAGATGGTAAAACCTACGAGCCCCAAAATTGGTATGAAGACTTATATACGCAGATCAAGTTTGTTTAAAATTTTGGATGCCACGCCCCTTACGCCCACAAATCGCTAAAAATGTTATAACTACAGCATTATTACAGCTACAGACTTGAGATTTGGCACGTATTTCCAACAAACCTCAAAAAACCATAACTCTCGAAATTATCAAATTGGAAATTGATGATTCTTAAGGTCATATAACACCACCAAAATTTAATCGCAATCGGACAATAAACACGGAAGATATTCGACTACAATTATTCCATATATTTACGCTAATATGTATTGTTGCATAACAAAATGTTAAGTTAACAGTCGAATGTTAAAATTTCAACTGTTAAAGCTGCTGTTGCAAATGAAAATCACGTGCTGTCATTCTGAGCAATTTTGGTTCTAATTTTAAACATGTATGCATGTGCATACATATATATTAGGGCGGGTCAATTTGTATGGAGCTAAAAAAACGTTGTAAGCGTATAGCAGATTCGGAATCTGCGATGAATTCTAAGAAATTTTCACTAATAAACCCCATGTCTAAAATGAATTCCTAGCCCCCGCCGCAAAACATGAAAATTTAAGGTTGCAGTATATTTTGGTATATTGAGGTTTGTGCGGTTTTTTTAAAACAAATAATACATTTTGTAAGAATATTATATTTTATTCTGATTCCTTTTTTTATAATATAATTTATAAATACTTTTGTTTTTAAATTAACCAACAAATTTTTTTAAAAAAGTTTATTTTAATAAAATTTTTTTAAATATAAATAATGAAAACACGTCATACACTGATGACGATTACTTTCTCGTTCAGTTCAAGCTGAAGTACATTTACGACAAGTAACAGAAACTTCGTATCTGTCTGTTCTCAATGAGTTTAAGAGCAAGGAGATTCACAATATTTTAATTGACACTAATTCGGCTGGTATTGCCATTTTATTAAAAAATGTAAGCTTTATAATATTTATTACACATTGTTGCATTCCCAATAGTAGAAAATTCGAATCCTACAAGCCGAAAATTTTGACTTCAGTTTTTTTCTGCAGATTAATTACACTATGCAACGTTTCGTAGCCCCTAGAAACCACTTTAATAAGAAAAAAAAAACAATTTGGATGTTTTTTTTATAATGTTTTTTTGGGGTGACCTTAGATTTTAAATAATTACTCAACGGCGTAACAACCGATTTAAAAGCCTTACATTACATATGTATCTATATATATAAAACTCTTTGTCCTGATTCACTGACTGACTGAGTCATCACGCTGTAGGCCAAACGGTTCAAGATATTGAGATGAAATTTTTACACAACATAGCTGAAACATTATTATCGTGCAATAAGACGGGATTTTTTGATATCCCAACTGGAAGGGGCTAAAATGGGGGGTCAAAGGTCAAAATTGCTTAGTATGAAATTCGATAGTATGAAGTTACGATTCATTGGTGTTGCGACTTTCAAAATCAATTTTCGGTATATGACACTGTTACTCGCCCTTCCTGCAATAATCCAATTGCAGCGAAAACTTTAAAACAGCGAGCAGCGAAAATGTAAATTCTCTATACTATATAAATTACTATTATTTTAAGTCCAATTACAGGGAAAAATTGAATTACAATTCCCGCTATCTAATTAGAAGTGACATACGGTCTGGTTATGGCTGTGAAAGGTGTTCCCTATTTTCACTCCACATTTCTCCCCGAGATTTCAGCGAGCGTAGCGAGTCGGGGGTTGGCGAGCGAAGCGTGCAGGGGGCAAACCCCCTAGTATATACATAAAACTCTTTGTCCTAATTGGTTCACTGAGACATCACGCTGTAGCCCAAACGGGTAAGCTATCGAGCTGAAATTTTCACACAACATAGCTGAGATTTAATTATCGTGGGGGCAAGCCCCTTAGTATATATATATAAAATCTCGAAAAAGGTGGAGTAGAATTCGCAGCTCGCTGTTTTAAAGTTTTCGCTGCAATTGTACTTCGGGGAAAAAAAATCAGATTTGGCTGGAATAGATTTGGCGGGAAATGGTCAGATTTGTCGAGATAAAACAAATCTGTGAATTTGGTTGGGATTAGAGATGGGCGCGGCCCTCATTTTTCAGGCCGCGCCCGACCCGAGACGAAATGCGATTTTTGGTCCGAACCCGAAAATTTTGTAAACGGCCCATGGGTCCCGGAGACCGGCCCGGCCCGTACCCATCTCTAGTAGAGATAGCTTACAAAAAAACCAAGCTCTGTAACAAATAAGTAAGAAATACATAATCAGTGAGTTTGGTTGAGATAGCTCAAAAAAATTTCATACTAAGCAACTTTGACCTTTGACACCCCATTTTAACCCCTTCCAGTGGGAATATAAAAAAAGCACATCTTATTGTACGATAATTATGTCTCAGCTATGTTGTGTGAAAATGTAACCCCTTTTTTTTGGATTTTTATTCCCTGTGGGGTATTAAGTTTGTTCAAAATGTTAAAGTGTGTAACAGGCAGAAGGAGGCGTGGCAGACCCCATAAAGTATATATATTCTTCGTCGATATAACTATGTCCGTCTGTCCGTCGGTCTGTCTGTCCGTATGAACGAAAGGATCTCAGAGATGGTAAAACCTACGAGCCCCAAAATTGGTATGAAGACTTATATACGCAGATCAAGTTTGTTTAAAATTTTGGATGCCACGCCCCTTACGCCCATAAATCGCTAAAAATGTTATAACTACAGCATTATTACAGCTACAGACTTGAGATTTGGCACGTATTTCCAACAAACCTCAAAAAACCATAACTCTCGAAATTATCAAATTGGAAATTGATGATTCTTAAGGTCATATAACACCACCAAAATTTAATCGCAATCGGACAATAAACACGGAAGATATTCGACTACAATTATTCCATATATTTACGCTAATATGTATTGTTGCATAACAAAATGTTAAGTTAACAGTCGAATGTTAAAATTTCAACTGTTAAAGCTGCTGTTGCAAATGAAAATCACGTGCTGTCATTCTGAGCAATTTTGGTTCTAATTTTAAACATGTATGCATGTGCA
>JAWNMD010000208.1:0-14773 GCA_035044365.1 Drosophila neotestacea
CTATCAAATAGTTATTTTCAAAATAATAAGATATAAAATCAATCGACAAGTACTTTAAACTAAGAAACTATGAAAAAAAAAATGCAGTAAGCTACAGTGGAGCAAGCTCGACAGGGAAACCCAGTACTTTTTGAGTGCAAAGCGTTCACTGTTGATTGTTCTTCAATAATGCGTACCAAACAATAGATGGCGCCACTACGAAGTTAATAAACACAGAGGTGGCTAGCGTCTCTTCTTCTTCCTTTTGCCCGTAACATTGTTAATTGAATAACTTCCGCGTTTATCATCCGATTGGAATGAAATTTTCTGGACAGGTTTGGACTATAGTGTTTATTATATGTACCAATAATCAAGGCCATAGTCTTAAAGGGGCTCTTGTAATTCTACATTGAAATTTTGTTTTTCAATTTCCGGGGGCGGAGGGGGCGTGGCAAAAATCCAAAGCAAACTTGATCAATGGGAGATATAGATGAACCTCCATGCAAAATTTGGTGTCTCTATCTCTTATGGTCTCTGAGATCTAGGTGACACAAAATAGGACAGACAGACGGACAGACAGAAGGACATGGCTTTATCGACTCGGCTGTTGATGCTGATCAAGAATATATATACTTTATGGGGTCTGCCACGCCTCCTTCTGCCTGTTACGCACATTTTTTTTTGCACAAACTTAATAGACCCATTTGTTCTTTTTTAAAGTACTGGGTCTAAAAATATTAAAAATGATTTTCAAAGCTGCTTGTAAATACATTTACACTCTTTTAAGCCTTCGGTCAGTTATAGGGTATAGCAAGCGCTTCGTACTCCCTATCCCACATGGTGTCTTGCTTGAAAATAACCAAAAAATTACAACAAATTTTAGTTGGGTGCTGGAAGCAAATTTAAAATGAAATACAAACGTTCTGGCTGAATGGCTTGACATGGACTTAAACCGGAAACGGAAACGTAAACATTGCTTTCAATATGGCAAAGTGGCAGCGAGAAAGAGAGAGAGAGAGAGATAGAAAAGAATTGAGGCTTGTGCAATGGGCGTATGAAAGCCGCAGCCCATGTCCAGTTTCAGTTCCAGTTCCAATGCTATTCTGACCCGGCAGACAGGATAGGCCATGTCCTGACAGGCCTCAAACGCAACTGCATACCAAATGCGTGTGTCGCAAAAACCAAAAACTGTAAAGGCTGCCCAACACAGAGGAGGCAAGCAGTGTCAGACGGAAAGGGAGTGTGGTGGCAGGTTGGCCAATCTTTTTGCTGGACATTACAATAAATCTAAAATAAATATATAAAACAGGGTAGAGAGAAGAGTCAAGTACAGGCTAACAGAACAATGATGAGAATGGCACAAGACACACAAACACAAACACACACTACATACTAACTACATACACAGCTATATAGAAAAGAAGAAAAAACATTTTACGATGTGGCAAAATGAAAATGACTTTTGCAAGTTGGTTCTGCTTTTCATTTTTATTCCTTTTGCGACTCATTTCCTTCAGCTTCAGCGCTTGGACTTTTGCTTCGCAAAATTAGGTGCAAAATGAGCACACAAAATAAATTTTCAATTGCAGTGCCCAAAGAAACAAAAGCAACAATCCAAAAAACAATAACAACGACCATCGTCCGCCCTACACCCCAATATAATGGGCAACCAAACAAGTCCGAGGAAGTCAAGTGGCGAACGTTGAACACATCCTGCTAAATCAAAGAAACAGTGAAGAAGACAACGAATCCTGATCCTCTGACAAGATAAAAAATCATAAAGTAGAGTGAAATTTTAAGAGGGAGAGATATAATACAGCGAAGAAGCATTTTAAAATATAGAGCCAATAGTGTTGAGAGAAATTGAAAATAGCAAGGGACAAAATACAGACAGAGGGCGAAAAAAGTTTATTATTTTACTCTGGTCTACAAATATTTGAATAATTCCTATTTACAATTTGTTTTTATTAATGGTATTTAATTTGTTTTTACTTTTTCATTGCAACTGACATTTATTTATAGATTTTCTAATACTGTACAGTATAGTAAAAGATAACGTTAATATTAGAATTCAAAAATTATAATATTTAAACTGAATAAATTAAATAATATTAAATAAAACAAAATGTTATGCAGGCTATTCGAAAATCTATAAATAATATTAAGTTCTTACTTAACATATTGGCTTAATTTATTTTAAGATATTTTTTTTATATTATATTATTTTCAAGCGACCCACAGAATCTAGATACCTATTAAATTTCGTAGGGTATACATAATCAGCGGCACCGAAAAGGTTTGCCGGACATTCCTTTTGCTTTTTTATGCGAATTTTATGGCATTTATTTTTACGATCTTTAAACTTAAAGTGGCGGCTACTTTAGGAAGCAAAGAGAGAGACAGATGCAAAAAGAGAAAGAGAAAAAAGGCCCTCTGAGATAGCTACTTTAATAATAAGGCAAAGTCAAACGTTTAATATGCATAATTGTCTAACATGCAGTCAAGCCTTTAAGTCTAATCTCAAATAAGCCGAAGCACAACTAGTGAGAGACAACTTTATGCCTGTTTAGTGACATGTAAATTGTGCGTAGCTTGTGTGTATATTATGCTAGTATTTGTGTGTGTGTGTATGTGCGAGTGTGTATGACAGAGACTGTCAGGATTTGCAGTGTAAATGCGTTAATATCTAGTCTTGGCATCAAATAACCTGAAACCTGGTAACAAAACAATTAAAACAATATGCAATTTTGATATGTTTATTTGTCTATCTATATACTATAGCAAACTTCTCCCTTCCCCCCCCCCCTCTTTTTCCGCAATGTATGCTGTCTAGCAAGTGCAGCTTAGATTACATTAGGCCGCATCCTTTGGGTGCAGCAACAACAACTTCAGCTTCAAATACAACTACAATAATTGCATTTGGATAAGCTTTCGACTTGTTTTCAGGCTCACACAAGGGGCATGCGTGTGTGTATTTATGTGGGTATGTGTGTGTTTCTTGTTGTTTTTGCTGTTGCTGTGCATATTTGCATAGTGACACAATGTTTAGCTCAGTTTTGAAAATGCTTTTCATAAGCAATGCATTTATTTTAACACAAAATAGTGATGACAGACTTAGCTAGATTTCTGCTAAAACTTTATATCATAGTTAGATCTAAATATGGGCGCGGGACTCATTTTTCAGGCCCAGTCCGACCCGAGCCCGAAATTCCCTTATGGAAAAAGGCCCGAACCCGCCCGATATTTTAATTAATTAAAATCTTAATTTAAAAAAAAAATCGTATCCATATTTGGTTGGATGCCCATAAGCGAAATTAACGTCTGAGCTTGTTCATAAATTAAATAAAAAATTCACAGTGAAAACGGAATTTTTGTGTAGTGGTCGAATTCGGCTAGCAAAAAAATGAAAGAGACTTTGCTGTTGTGCGGGCTTTCGGACCTTAACGTTAGGCCCGATCCCAGCCCGGCCCGACCTGAAATAAGATTTTTCGGCCCGAAGCCGAATATTTTGTAAATTTTTGTAATTATATTATATTATGAGTCTCAATAAAAGTCTTTTTAAAAATAAAAGTCTCAAATAATTCTTTAATATATAATAATACATATATAATATATATTTAATATAAATTGTGTTTTGTTCACTTATGTCTTATAACAGTTAAGGTCCACGATTTTTTTCACTTCAACATAGCTTTCTTTGGCTTCGCACAAAAGAAGGCAGCACAGACTTTGGTTTTGCTCTGTGTCTCTTTTCAGTGTCTCTCTGTTTCTCTCTGCCTATCTCTCAGTCTCTGACTTTGCTTTTACAATTGTTGTTCTGTATTTTGTCTTTGACTTTAATTGTCACTCACTTCTTGCCTCACTTTGTTGCAATTGGTTTGAATTGACTTAAATTCAATTTTCGATTTGTTGCAGTTTTCAAAAACCGCTAAACAATTGCAGCATAAGCTTTTTATGTACATGCTATGCCACGCCTCCCAGTTGGTAATCATTTTTCGGGGCAACAATCAATTGTCAAGCAAATTGGGCGTCATAAGCCGCCGCGCCCCCAAAGTTGCAAAAGTAACAACAACTCAGCAACTGCAACTGCAGCAATTGCAATTTTCGGTCAATTTTGCACATCATTTTTGTGGTCTAGTTATTGGTTATGTCTGTGTGTGTGTGTCACGCCTACTTGCCGCCCTTTTATGTGATTAACTTTTTGAATAACTGCAAGCTGTAAGAGTCAATGCACCACTCAGTCACTTGGTTAATTTGTGGTTGCAACTGCAACAGATTTTATTGTTTTTATTGTTCTTCTGGCTTTTATTTCTCTTGTTGTTGTTGCTGTTGTTGTTGTTGTTGTTGTTGTTGTTGTTGTTGTTGTTGTTGTTGTTGTTGTTGTTGTTGTTGTTGTTGTAGTTGTTGTTGTTGTTATTGCAACTGTGGGCAATGCGTCAAAAGTTAAATACATTTTTGTTTCATTCAACTCGCCATTTTCCCCTGCAGCTCAACAAATATTTAGTTAGCGTTGAATGCCTTCACTTGCTTCAAGTTGTCGCAAGACTTGATTAAAATTGTTGTGGATATTTGCGCGGGCAACTTCGGTGGCCACTGCGCTAAAACTTGGCTAAGTATTAGAATGGCATACCCTGCAGACAGAAGACAGACTGTGCATTTTCAGTGTAAAGCTAGGTAGTACAAGAGAGAACTTGCAAAAAGAGAGAAGTTGCAAGTGACACAGTCTCTTCATAGTTTGTGAAGTTGACAAAAAGTTGTACATGGGGTTTGATAGCCTTGTGAGTTGTGCTTTTGGTCTTAGAAAGTCCTAACGATCACACAACTCAAAAACATAAATATACTTATATATTTTGAGGGGACTTATGCTTCTTGATTTGCTTTTCGCTCAGAAGTTCGTATGAATACTGTTAATTTTGCTTTTCACCTAACTTCGCTATTATATTCAATACTTTCTTCTTATTTTTTTCTCAAACATCAGTTTTCACTTCTTTCCTTATCTCTTACTTCTCTTCTCTTACATTTGTCATTCAAGACATTAATTTAGTACTAGTTTTTTTTATTTCGTTCATTGTGAATTATTTTTTGAGTATACTTCATACTTTGCTTCTGCTTTCTGGACCCCCAATTATTTAATTTTAAATGTATAAGGTATATTTTAAATAAAAGTATTTATTGTATAAATTAACTGTATTATTAAAGTTAATTAATCCAGCTCAACTTCGCTCTGTTTTGTTTCAGGGGTATCTAACAGTCATGCCCATCTGTAGTTACTAACTGGCTCTCGGGCTGACCAAAAGCTGCTTGTTAATTCTCTCTTCTCTTGTTGGCAATCTAACAAACATATCCGCATTAAGGTTAAAAACTTTTAATTGTTTGCTTGTTGCGAGACACACACACACACACACTCAGACACACACACACTCAGACACACACACACACAGCAGGGTCCCAGATGTCGCCTTCTTGGCTTACTCCAGAGCCACTCCGCGTCGAGTTGAGGCCCAAAAAAGGGCGCACTAATTAAAATTCGCGAGCAATTCGCGTTGGTCAACCAACAACAACAACAATAACAAAGCTTTAGCACAAATGTCATTTCTTTTTGGTTGTTTCCCAAGGTGTGTGTGTGTGTGTGTGTAAGGGAGAGAGAGAGGGGGCAGAATAAGGACCAAAACCTTGTAGCACTTGTACGCTCTACAAATGCCTAACAGCGTTTTTCGGCCATTTTACGTACTTGGCTTGTTATTAATTTTTCCACTTTTTTTTTGGTTTTGGTTTTTTTTTTTGTTGTTTTTGCAGCTTTTGTTTGCTTTTTGGACTGAAGAGATGATATGAAAACGCAACAGATTCAAACTCACTGGACTTGTATGTCACTTGTGCGAATCCCTTAGCCTTTTCCACTTCCACTTCCACTTCCTCTACCTCCTTCACTTAGCTTTTCGCTTCTCCTTCTTCTTTTAGTTATTGTTGTTGTTGCTCAGCATTCTAATGAAGTTTACTCACAGCAATTGTTTAGCAAACGTGCCTTGGCCTGCGTTTAAGCGATTTTTTGTCAACGTGCGCACAAAGTCGACAGCAGTTTTTAGAAAGGGGTTGTATCAAAGAAAGGTTGTGGTAGGGGTCACGTTGCTACATACCCTGCACACAGCAGTATCTCTTTAAGAGCTGCCCTTAAATTTCTATATATTTGATAGATCTACCTAATATAATTTTATTAGGAACAATTTAACTAAAATATTTCTAGCATACTTTTTGGGATAGAATAAGCCCAGAGAATCGAATTTGATTTAACAATTTTGGAAATGCATCTTAAGTTTCATTTATAATAGAAGATAATTTTATGAACATTCTATTCTCCCAAATTTTCGTGAAGCTAGTATTAAATGTATATAGGATACTAAACCACTTATGATCTCTCTAGGTGCATTTTTTAATTTGAATTTTATTTATTAAGTGTAGAACCTGTACTAACATAAAATGTACCTTAACAACACATGGATGGAACATTAAAAATAGGTACATTACTTCTATATATTCTTTTTATAAAGACAAATATAAATTGTAAACAATTAAAAATACAATGATTAATTTACAGTTTGTATAATTTTTTTCAAGTTCAGATTGGATTATTGAAAATGTTATGTCGATCGGATTATCGAAGACTCTGTGTTGCTAGGGGTATCTCTTGAAACTAAGCTATGAACTGATTGCAGTATCTTAAGTTGTTAAAATAAATGTTTTAAATATTTTTAAGAGTTTTAATAATAAAAACCACCTATTAAATACACAACTTAAACTCAATATTTTTAAGAACTATGGCATTAAAGGGCTTTTTTCCAATTAAAGCTAAAATAAATCTATCAAATTATCGAATACCTATCGTGTTGAGTTTAGTTGCCCTATATTAATATGCTGTAAATGGCTTTAAAAATATATTAAAAGTTACAAAGCCTGTAATAAAATGTAATTGGTACTTTATTAAATTATTATATTTTTTAACAGAGCTCCTTAATAGTCTATCAAACCCAGATAGTTGCAATGCTTATTTGTTAGCTATTGTTGTTATTGTTTCGTTCCTTATTGTTTTTGTACTTCTTTTTGCTTTTGTTGTTGTTGTTCTTGTGGTGTGCATGTCGCTTAGTTTTTCAGTTCGTTTCTTGTTGTCGTAAGCGATTTTTCCCATGCCGTGTACATTGAGAGAGGGCGATAGATAGAGAGAAAGAAAGAGAGAAAGGAATAGAGTGTCCTCTCCTCACCATTTCACAATTTTAATAGAATTTAAAGCTGACTGTGAGCGACACATTTGCCAACTGGCCGTAAAAATAGTGAAATTTAGTTGGCCGTTGTCCGTTCCCCGTTGCCCGTCGCCTGTCGTTTTCTTGCTTTATGTGCGACAATAAACATGAAAACAGACATAAATGCGTTTTATTTAGTTTTTCTCTCATTCTTTGGTTTCCCCGCTCTTTCTCTTGTCCTTCGCATGCCCATAAAAAAGGGCTTGAAAATAAATAAAAAATTTATATACAGCGAATTGAAGCATAGAAACATTACAAAACACAAAACCCAATAAAGTGTAAGTAACGACAATGGCAAGCTGAAGTACCAAGAGGTGCTTGGGACAAGAGGCTGATGAGAAGGGAAGGAAGGGTCGAGGAGACCAGCGGGCAGGCGGAAATAGACACAAAATATTGGCAGCTTGTTTAAGCTTTTTGGCCAATTTTCGCATTTGTTTTGTGTAACGACAACAGACGAAAATAAAAATGTTTTGCGGTTAGCAGTTGTCGGACAGTGGGAGAGAGGCAGGAGTGGAAAGAAAAATGAGAAGAGAGAGAAAGAGAGGTAAAGTAGAAGCAGGGTATCAAGCTAAAGTTTCATTTATTAAAAAGTTTGTCACGCGGCCACTTTTCAAATGACTGGCAATTTTTCACGTGCCAATTACACTTGCTGCCCTCTCTCTCTCTCTCTCTCTCTCTCTCTCTCTCTCTCTGTCTCTCTCTGTTCTTCTCTCTATCTCTCTCTTTCTCCTTCTATTTCCTATCTATTTCTAGCTTACCTCACATTGTCACAATCATTTGGCGTTTGCAATTAGCAAGCAGTTTGCTGTTTACTTTTTGGCACAATTTGTCTTGTCGCGCCTGAATGTAGGCAACGTGCAGGAAACAAGCCACAAAACTTCATAAATGAGATGAAATAGAAAGAGAAAGGCGAACTATAGAGAGAGAGACCTACTGTGCGTGTGACTTAAAAATGTTTTTTAAAGTAATTTAAAGTGTTTGTATTTGGTACGTTTCACATTTTCGCCCATTTTGCACTCTTCATGACCAACGACAAGTGTCAAAGTCTATAACATACTTTGAGGCGTCGCATCGCCACGCACGATTTATCATAATTTTTGTTGTATGCCACTTAAGCCAACAGTAACAGCAGCACCATCAGTTGCGCCACAAATGCCGCGCACAATGCGGCGTATAAGCGATATTAGTTATTTATGCAAATAAAGTCGCTCTTACTCTGCATATTTTACACAAGAAGCAGTCTTCAATTGCCCTTAAAAAGTTTGGATAATGTTCCTTTAAACGTATATTTATACCCTACTATTGGCAAAGATGGAAAGTATTTAAAATTTCGATGAAAGTAGTTAAATAAAATGCATTCTGAGAGTAAATTGTACTGTAGGCAATCTCGAGTTCCGATATAACAAATATCATTATAACATATACAGAACTGGATCATTTCCAAAACTAATACGTTTAAAGGTATATCCGCTTCTGGTTTCGTCGTGATGAAATAAATAAACTGGTTATAAAGATTTACTTAAAAGAAACGTATTAATCCGTGCTCTAATTTCTTTTAACATGACCATGTGTCGAATCATAGGAAATTCTGTGTGCATATGCGGCCTAATCCCCTTCTTAAACTTGCTATAGTTTCCTAAACTCATCAAAACTTAAAGCAATTCTTTATTAAAGTACAGAACTAGACGGGAGCGTCAGAACCCAAATAAAAGGACTAACTGAAGAGCTGTCATTGAATAATGTCAACATTTTTATACACTTGCAGAGGGTATTATAATTTTGTCACGAAGTTTGTAACGGAAGGAGGCGTAGGAGACCCCATAAAGTATATAACTTTTATCTATGTCTGAACCGGCCGGATCGAATCCCCAAACTTTGGCGCGCAAAATTTAGGATAACGCCTGAATGTGTAAAGGAAAATAAAATAATATGTGTCAAAGTGAAGATCATTGATAAATTAAAGATACTGCTGTTCAGTTTTCTTTGTTTTATATGTTTAAGTTTAAAAGACAACAATGACGAAAAATTGTTGCTCATGAAGACATTCTGTAGATGTTGTTACAGGTAATCTATTAGTTGCTTAATTTTCACGGATAAGTTTAAACTTTAAAGCATAGTATACATAGAATACTATCATCTTTGAAAAATGCACTGCACCAAATAATAAAATAAATCAGTTTTGTGATTTAAAGATAAATAAATGTTGACCAGAAATTTTGGAATCAAAATGTTTCTTGTGTAAATGTTGCTTGTGTAAAGGCTGCGTACAAAGAATGCTTACTGTAAAATTATAAGAATAATTATTAACTGTTACGCTATTTCACCCTGCTTTCAATTCTACTAACGAAGAAAGAAACGTATTTACAGGATAACTATCCGAAGGAACTCCGTTTCTATTTCTAATTTGAAACGTAACATTACAAGTTTAACTTGACCTCGTCAGCCCTAGTTAAAGGGTATCTCTTGACCAGCTATGGTGTCTACTGTAGCATTTTATTTATTTCTTCTTAAAGGAGCCAATCAAAAGGCAAACGCAATAAATTTGCACAAAAACACAACAAGGAAAAAAAGAAGAAAAGTCGACAGTTGTATAACGGCAAAACTCGAACTATGACTGTTGGCCAGTTTATGGGCCAGGCTAACAACAGTCGGACCGACGGTCGGACAGACGGACAGTAACTTTGTATGTTGTTTGCTTGTTGCTTTTGTTTCATTTTCTTTGTCGTCTCTCCTCTTCTTTTTCTTCTGCTTCTTCTTCTTGTTGAACTGCTTGTGTTCTTTCGTTGCTCCTTTTAGTTATGTGCTGCAGATGCACTAAAAACTGCCAAAGCACAACACGAAAGGACTAAACGAAATGGCAAAACCTTTTGCAGGACCCTTGCCACAACATGCCCTGCTCTTTCCATTTCTTTGCCGCTAAATTTTGCGCCTCTACGTGCGACATGCGCCACGCAAATGGCTGCAACAATAACAAGAACAACTAGAGAAACAACAACTGCAGCCTGTTACATGCAAAAATGTTCGGCGTATCTGCAACGCTAAGTGGGTCGCCTTCAGGACACAACGCAGCTAACTTCAGCACATTCCCAGGCCCAAGTCTTCATGCCTCATGCCTCGTGCCTCATGCCACATGGCACATGCCACACGACTCATGCCACACGACTCATGCTACAGCGCATAGGAACAAGCACGTTAACCAGGACCATTCAGGCGATAAGATGCGACTTTTGCATTGAACGTAAATGTAATTGTTGAAAAAAGAAAAGGAATAATATAATAAAATCTCAAGTTGATTGCCTGCATATGCTCCCTCTTGTATCAGTTATTTCAAATTCTTCAGCTTTCCCTGGCATTTATGGTATACCTTCTGCTCCAGTTTTTGCTCTTGTGATTCTTGTTATTATTGCCTCTTTCCTTCTTCTGCTCCTGGCTCTGCTGCGGTCATATTTAGTTAATTATATTATATTTTTTTTATTTATTCTCTTCAATTGCTGATTCAATGAGCAATTTTCAATTATCATCTGCTACTTCATTGACACCTTCTCTTCCCATCCTCTTCCTTTTACTTATTATTCTTTTTCGAAATTCTATTGATCGTCTGACTCTAATTGTTTTCCTGAGCCTATAGGCAACTTTATTTACTTTTGTCATTCTCCATCTACATAAGTAATTCACCATTTGTTTATATTTATTTCCATCAAATTTAAAAAAAAAAGTACGAAAAGTCGATTAGGTTTGGCAAAAAAATGTGCGTAACAGGAAGAAGGTCTCGTGGCAGACCCCATAAAATATATATATTTTTGATAAGCATCAACACCCGAGCCGTTATAGCCATGTCCGTCTGTATATCTGTCTGTCTGCCTGTCTCACAGTGGGACAAAAAGGCCAAAATCGTGCCATAATTAAACGGAGCTCTGTAGCAAAAAAGTTGTGATGCCATCTTTTTAAGAGATTTAAGTTAAAAAAAACTTAAAGGATAGAGATATTTAGTGGAATATTTTTTTTTTGTGGAGAGAAAAACTTAAAAAAAATTTTCCTGTTTCTCGGAAAAAAAATATTTATTCGAAACATGAGAAGTTTAAATTCAGCCAATACTGATTGATATTAAATTTTTTATTTAATTCAACAAATTTATTTATTCATCATCGCTACTTTCAACAAAATCACTTAAATTAGAGTACTTCTGTTGAGCTTCAGGTACGTTTTCTAATAAATCTAAAGCTGATTTTGGCATTTGAATATTTTTTTCTGGCTTGTGAAATTCCGCGATAGTAACGGATCCGAGGAAATAAACATTATATTTAAAACATTGAGGTTACACTTCTCTCGACTGCATTTCCTCGGAAAAAACTTATAAAACTTACCATCTTTGTTGCGTGCTTCCTGGGCCTCCTCGGTAGCAATGCATATTTTATAATTCAAGGACCGTGAACAAAAAATTGATGTAGGGTTGGCGACATATTATACCAAGGGTACAACTTTACAAAAAGTTTTGCAATCTGCAAGGCGTAATTTTTGAACTTTTCTACATTAAAATCATGGTTGCATGAGCCAATTATTAATATTGTGTGCATTCTTTCCAGCAACTCGATGTCAATTCTTGTAATTTCTGCAGTCAATCCTGGATTTTTAAATATATCGCCTAGCAGTATTACCATCATTACTTCTTCCAAAACCAGGCTTTGGGAAGTCAATAAGTAAGCCTAGTTTTTCCTTAAACTCTTTCTGAATACGAATTTTTGTCTTGCCAACAATTTCTTTGTCCTCCGCCGCTGGCCACTTTCTTATAGGCAATTTGTAGGACAAATGCAGAAGGCATTCAAAATATCGAATCCATTCACGTTAAGTCGAAGGACCGAATTCGGAATTTTATTTGTTCACTTCTTTTAATAACATTTCGTCAATGTTATTAAATTGTTTGCTCTATATGGCAAAACTTTTTCAAATCTGTTCCTAAAATAAGTCAAATCTTATAAGCATTGTTGTGGCTTATATGCACACATAGATTTCCAAATTACCGACAATATCACAGTGACATCATCAAAGTTCTAAACACATAGTGAAAACAACACAAAAAACATCACGAACACAATATAAACAATGCCTGCTTCGTTTTCCATGGTAATTTAATTTATTTTATTTAAAGTTCAATCCACTCGCGCATTTAAAAAGTAAACAATCAAAACAGATTTAAGTTAAAACAGCTGACGCCTTTTAATCAGGGTTTTGTATTGTAAATGCTCCCCAACGTTTCTCCGAAAAGGCAAACAAGGGCACTCTAATTTTCTTAGGACGTAAAGTTTAATGTTAAAACTTGTTTTTAGATGTAATTTAAAAGACAGATCTAGCCCGGATCATAACTTTATCTCCAACAATAACCAAAAAAATTGATTTTTTCTTACCTTTTTCTAAAAGTACAAAAAAATATAGCGCAAGCTAACTTTGGCGCGCCAAAGTTTGGATACCCTTGCAGTGCCCTGTGTAAGCCGACAGATTTTTTACAAAATTTGTTAAATGTTGATTTTTAACCGATCGTTCCTATGGCAGCTATATGATATAGTAGTCCGATTTACACCAAATTTGGTCAGCCTGTTTAAAACTTATTCAAACATACAATGTGTATATTTGGTTGAGATATCTTGAGAAACCAAAAAGTTTTTCATACTAAATGTTTATTTCCAACAGATCGTTCCTATGACAGCTATATGATATAGTTATCCGATTTACACCAAATTTGGTCAGCCTGTTTAAAACTTAATCAAACACACAATGTGTATATTTGGTTGCGATATCTTGAGAAACAAAAAAGTTTTTCGTACTAAATGTTTATTTCCAACCGATCGTTCCTATGGCAGCTATATGATATAGTTATCCGATCCGGCCGGTTTCGACATATGTACTGCGTGCAGTAAAAATACGGACCTGTACCAAGTTTCATTAAGATAGCTTCAAAACTGAGAGACTAGTTTGCATAGAAACAGACGGACACACGGACAGACAGACGGACAGACGGACAGACAGACGGACATGGCTATATCGACTCAACTCGTCGCCCTGATCAAGAATATATATACTTTATGGGGTCTGACACGCCTCCTTCAATGCGTTACACATTTCGTGACAAAAATATAATACCCTCTGCAAGGGTATAAATATAAGAAATGTTTTTATGAAAGCTTTATTTATGCTTATAAACTAAGAAAAATCAAAACTTATACTTTTAATTTCCATATACCCGAATAAACGTTTCATATTCATGAAAAACGATTGCGAATTCATTATTCTGTGAATGTATTAAAATTTAGTTCTAAATGTGAACTTTAAATGCGTGTTTTGGGAGAACCGAATAACCCAGATAATTTTGATTTGGATTTGAAGCAAAATTTTATCATCTTTAAAACTGCAATTACACTTTCTTCAATATCCCAAAAAAAAAAATATATATATTTATTTTGGCGCGACATTTGCTCTAGTCGCCCCAACGTGTGTCTGTCCCTTTTTGTGACACCTAGATCCCAGAGACTATAAGAGCTAAAGACAGCAAGCTTGGTACTTATACATATATGTCTTGCCCAGATCAAACTTGTTATAGAATTTTACCACGCCCCCTTCCACACACGTAAATAGAAAAACCAAATTTTTATACCCTTGCAGAGGGTATTATAATTTTGTCACGAAATGTGTAACGCATTGAAGGAAGCCTCACAGACCCCATAAAGTATATATATTCTTGATCAGGGCGACGAGCTGAGTCGATATAGCCATGTCCGTCTGTCTGTCCGTCTGTCCGTCTGTTTCTATGCAAACTAGTCTCTCAGTTTTGAAGCTATCTTGATGAAACTTGGTACAGGTCCGTCTTTTTGCTGCACGCAGTACATATGTCGAAACCGGCCGGATCGGATAACTATATCATATAGCTGCCATAGGAACGATCGGTTGGAAATAAACATTTAGTATGAAAAACTTTTTTGTTTCTCAAGATATCTCAACCAAATATACACATTGTGTGTTTGATTAAGTTTTGAACAGGCTGACCAAATTTGGTGTAAATCGGACTACTATATCATATAGCTGCCATAGGAACGATCGGTTCGAAAACAACATTTAGTATGAAAAACTTTTTTGTTTCTCAAAATATCTCAACCAAACATACACATTGTGTGTTTGATTAGGTTTTGAACAGGCTTACCGAATTTGGTGTAAATCGGACTACTATATCATATAGCTGCCATAGGAACGATCGGTTCGAAAACAACATTTAGTATGAAAAACTTTTTTGTTTCTCAAAATATCTCAACCAAATATACACATTGTGTGTTTGACTAAGTTTTAAACAGGCTAACCAAATTTGGTGTAAATCGGACTACTATATCATATAGCTGCCATAGGAACGATCGGTTCAAAATCAACATTTAACAAATTTTGTAAAAAATCTGTCGGCTTACAATGGGCACTGCAAGGGTATCCAAACTTTGGCGCGCCAAAGTTAGCTTGCGCTATAT
>JAWNMD010000209.1:0-42839 GCA_035044365.1 Drosophila neotestacea
TGTACACTTGTGAACATTGTTGGGTGCAAGTCGATCTTGTCGTGTTTTTTTTTCTGGCTGTTTGCAACATTTCGTTTACTGCCTTAATTAAAGTTTTTAAAGTAAAATATAAAATATACATACATATGTATGTACATACATACATATGTACATATATAGGTGCAAAGCTGTAAATTCGCAAGTATGTGTTGTGTAATTCGGAGCCTATTTTATGTACATGTATGTACATATTTATGTAGGACATAATATAGAAATTGTGAAATTCGAAGCCTAGTTATGTACAAGTGTGTATGTATGTGTGTGTTGCGAAGAAAAATTTTGAGGGCGCGGCGTCGCAACGAGTGTAACGAGGCCTTTATAAATGTATGTAAAAAAGAAAGAAGACGACATCAAAAATTTAATTCGCAACACACATGTGTGTATACATATTGACATACATACATAATCCGAATTTCACAATATCTATATAAATGCATATGTGTAGTACATATGCATATATGTACATATGGATAAGTACATATGTATGTATATGAATGTCTATCGTGTTTTTCTTCCAGTGGAAGAAAATAACTGTAAACATTTTTAAAAATATTTTTATAAAATCTCTGAATAAGTTTTTAACTATTTGTTCAACAATTTGCTAGTTTGGAACGGACTTTGACTGCATTTCGGTTCCAGAATCTGTGTCGTCGCAGCGGTCAAACGAAGACCGCAAAAGCTTGCTGGCAGTACTAAGGGACTCCTACAAAGGAAAGATTCTCTTGGATCATATTGGGACAAAAAAGCCACATTGCCAACTGTTGCTTTCATTAGCAAAATTATGTTCAAATAAAGGTATTTCTCAATTGTTTCCGTATTAGGTGTTGTTAATAATTTGTTTTCTTTTTACACAGACTCACAGGACTATTTGGTGGCTGTCTTGCTGAATGCCGTCCTGCCTTCGCATGCTCGATTCAAAAATAAATCTGGAAAGCGCGTGAGGAAAGCAACAATTGCTGACTGCCAAGAAAGTTTTGTGTTGCGATTGACTACCTTGAATGACTACCATCTTCAAATAGAAAAGATCACCAACAAATACTATTCATCAGGGTTGGTGGAAGGTGTTTCCAATTCAGACATTAAACAATTTTTCGTCTTTTTTAACAACACCTTACATAAATTTAAAAATTTTATCGCTTGCGTTGATACTTGTTTAAAAATTTTCCAAATTTTTTCGTTAGATTATCCACAAGCTTGCCATTTTGATTTGAAATCAGGAAGCATTACATCTCTTATTAATTATCTAAAGTTTGTAATATATAAGATTAAAAACATGTTACACCACGAAAAAAATCTTTACATTTTAAGTCAACAGATCTCAGTAACTGTTTTTGATAGACATTTCCATGCATTTGAAATAGGTTACGAAACTGACAAATTAATAATTAAGCATAGAAATGAATTTAGTAGCGCTCCGCTTTACATCTACCCATTAAATAATGGAAAATCATATGCTCGATATAAGTATGTTTAATTTTTAGTGCACAGGATTGAATAATATATAATACAAAAACAAACAATAAAAATAAAAAAACAAGAGTGTTATGTCTTAATTTAGATACAAATCGCTCTTAATGTCAGGGTGGAACTTCTTTATTTAAGAAGAAATCTAAATATATTCGAGAATGAATTGGGATTGGTTCAAGCATAAAACGGGATTGGCCTAAGAGCTAAACAGTTTTGACTTAAGCAGCAAAAGGGATTGATTTAAGAACGCATCAGTATTAAATGTTTATAAAAAGGGATTGATTTAAGCATTTCGTGTTTATAAATTAAGTATTTTCAGATCTTACTTCAAGCCTAAAAGTTCTTAATGTAAGAAATATTCGTTCTTAAATTAAGGTTATTTAGAAGTAAATTTATCCAAGTACGGGGTTGAATCAAGCACAAATAATTCTTGAAAACAATCCTGAAACGAGCTTGACTTATCCTAACGCTCTTGATATCAAGTATTACAAGCAAATTCTTAAATTTAGAATTTCGTTCTTGAATCAAGAATTTTCAGGCTCGTATGACTTTTGACACCGGAAATTCTTGATTTGAGTACGAAAGTACTTGATTTTTTTCTCAGTGTAGGTAGGTATTATTAGCCATGATTAGGCTTTTCCAATTTGTTAGTTTAACCTGTCTTACCCAAAGACAGGAGCAGTTGACAGTTTGTTCTTTTTAAACTCTTTCTATAAAAATTTCAATGCATAAATATGTTATAATTGCAGTATTATTTTAGTAAGATTAATAAATATATAGTTATATTCATTTTAATTTAATTAGATTAAACTCCAGAACATGTTTGCAACTTTAGTTCCTTTAAATTTTATTAATATTTGAAATATTAATAGTAATTATATTTTCATTTTATTAATATTTGAAATAATTAATAAATTTAGTAAAAGAAATGTTTGAAACATTGGTTCTTTCCTTTAATACTTAAATATTATAATAAATGTAATACTAAAATAAATGAATTAAAATGTTTTCTTTATTTTAATTATATCCGTGTCTCTTACTTTATTTTCATGAATTTTGTTAATATATATGCTATATTATATTATAATGATTAATATAACATTTTATATATACATATATATTATTATAAATATGTAAATTATAATATATACATACATATAAAAATATGTAATATAAATAAAAAATGCTTATACCCGCACACAAAACGATTCAGAAAGCAATACTAAAGCCCAGTCGCATGTTTGATTTGTTCGCATCATGAGCGTCGAACGGGTATTCGAACGAGTGTGCAACCCATTACCCGTACGAGTGTCTATACCGCAACTCCGATTCAGGTCTCGGGTGGATGTCTGTGACGTCAGACACTTGTACTTGTACTCAACCCGAACATGTAGTCTCGTTCGAAGAAACGACTCATACATCATCACACCCGAACTTCAGTCAAACCTCAATGCCCGAACGCAACGCAGTCATACTCGACACCCGACTCGTAAGCAGAGAGACTCTGAGTTGATTTGATTTGGTTTTTGGAAGGGGTGATCCGCTCATACTCGAACACACTCGTTGCAGCTCTCTGGTATACATTCGCCTTCTAAACACAACTAATTTCGACCAATTGGTCGAAGTAAACAAAATCCAATATGAAAATTTAACAGCTTACGACATTCATAACACTTATCCAGAAATTAGAAGCGTACAAGTCCATCCAAAATTAAAGAAAAATTTTTCAGAACAATTCAAAAGTCAACTAACAGAATTATGCATCAAGTATAGTGATGTGTTCGGACTGGAAACCGAACCATTAGCGAAAAATAATTTTTATAAACAAACATTAAGACTTAAAGATTATGAACCCATTTATATTAAAAACTACAGTCTATTAAAAACTAAGTCCGCATAGCCACGTTGAAGAAATTCAAAAACAAGTAGGGAAATTAATAAATGACAAAAACGTAGAACCGTCTGTATCCGAGTATAACAGCCCACTCTTGTTAGTTCCGAAAAAATCATTACCAAATTCGGACGAAAAGAAATGGCGATTAGTAATTGACTATCGCCAAAAAAAAAAACAAAAAACTACTTTCTGATAAATTCCCGCTCCCCAGAATTGATGAAATTCTAGACCAAGTGGGCAGAGCTAAATACTTTTCATGCCTTGAATTGATATCAGGTTACCACCAAACTTGAACTTGAAGAAAATTCAAGAATTATAACATCTTTTTAAACGAGCAATGGCTCAAATCGCTTCACGCGATTACCATTTGGTCTTAAAATAGCACCAAATTCATTTCAGAGAATGATGACTATAGCATTCTCGGGTTTAGAACCCTCTCAGGCATTCCTTTATATGGATGACTTAATGGTGATAGGATGTTCTGAAAAGCACATGATTAAAAAAATGCACTAAGCTACAGGGGAGCAAGCTCGACAGTAGGAGACCCAGCACTTTTTGAGTGCAAGGAGCTCACTATAGATTGTTCTTCAATCCCATTCAATAGATGGCGCCACTACGAACATATCAGTTGATAAACATAGAGGTCCCTAGCGTCTCTTCTTCTTCCTTTTGCCCGTAACATTGTTAGTTGAATAACTTTCGCGTTTGTCATCCGATTTGAATTAAATTTTCAGGACAGATTTTAACTATAGTGTGTATTATATGTACCAATCATTAAGGCGCTAGCACTAAAGGTTCTCTCGTAATTCGACTTTGAAAATTTATTTTTCAATTTCCGGGGGCGGAGAGAGTTCAATACAAGATATAGATGAACGTACATGCCAAATTTGGTTTCTCTAGCTCTTATTTTCTCTGAGATCTAGGCGACAGAAAATGGGACAGACGGACATACAGTCAGACAGACGGACATGGCTATATCGACTCGGCTATTGATGCTGATCAAGAATATATATACTTTATGGGGTCTGCCACGCCTCCTTCTGCCTGTTACGCACATTTTTTTTTTGTACAAACTTAACAGACCCATTGTACTTTTTTAATGTACTGGGTAATGTATGTAGGAAATATAACCTAAAGTTGCATACAGAAAAATGTTAATTTTTCATGCATGAAGTGACATTCTTAGGTCACAAATGCACTGACAAAGGAGTATTGCCAGATGACAAGAAATTTGACGTCATAAAAAATTACCCTGTCCCCCATGATGCGGACAGGGCGAGACGATTTGTAGCATTCTGCAATTATTATCGTCGATTTATAAAAAACTTCGCCGATTATTCAGTGAATGGTCAAGTGAATACCAAAACGCATTCCAATACCTTAAAGAAAAGCTTATGCACCCCACATTATTACAATATCCTGTTTTTCGCAAAGAATTTTGCATTATAACAGATGCTAGTAAACAAGCTTGCGGAGCGGTTCTAGCTCAGAACCGTGACGGAATACAGCTCCCAATAGCTTATGCATCTCGTTCATTTACAAAAGGGGAAAGCAATAAGAGCTCAACAGAACAAGAGTAAGTGGCAGTTCATTGGGCAATTATCCATTTTAGGCCATATATTTATGGCAAACACTTTATTATTAAAACGGATCACAGACCATTGACATATTTTTTTTTCCATGACTTATCCCAGTTCGAAATTAATTCGAATGCGGCTAGAGCTTGAAGAATACGACTTCACAGTAGAATACCTAAAGGGGAAAGATAATTTTGGAGCAGACGCACTTTCACGTATTAATATAAAAGTACATGTAGTCATTACAAATGATGAAGTACGAAAAGTAGTGACCTTGCGCATAACAGAATCTAAAAGTTTATTTAAACATGGATATAAAATTATCTCAAGAATTGAAGTTAGCGATTTATATACTAATGGAATTCTAGACCTAGGTCATTTCTTCCAAAGGCTCGAAAAAGAGGCCGGTATATTAAAAGTCAAGCAACTGAAAATGGCACCGAGCGAAAAAATCTTTGAATCAGTTTCAATAGATTTTTTTTAAAAATATGGGCAATAAAATTTTAAAATCTTTAAGGTGACCCAAATAAAAGATGAAATAGAGATACAACAAATAATGTCGACATACCATGACGACCTAATTCAATGAGGTAATAGCGGCATAACAAGAACGCTAGCGATAAAAAAATAGACACTACTACTGGAAAAATATGACACGTCATATAAAAGAGTACGTACGTAGATGTCAAAAATGAAAAATGTCTAAAACAAAGACGCACACAACAACTCCTTTGACTCTCACAGAAACACCTGTGAATGCTTTCAATATAGTGATAGTGGATACAGTTGGTCCGCTACCTAAATCGGAAAATGGCAATGAATACATAGTCACATTAATATGTGACCTTACAAAATATTTAGTAGCCATTCCAATAAAAAGCAAAAGCGCAAATAATGTCGCAAAAGCTATATTCGAAAATTTCATACTCAAGTTTGGTCCAAAGAAAACGTTCATCTCGGACATGGGAACAGAGTATAAATATAGCGCAAGCTAACTTTGGCGCGCCAAAGTTTGGATACCCCTGCAGAGCCCTGCATAAGCCGTCCGATTTTTTACAAAATTTTGTTAGATGTTGATTTCAAACCGTTTGTTCCTATGGCAGCTATATGATATAGTTGTCCGATTTGCACCAAATTTGATCAGATTATATAAATCTGAATCAAACACACAATTGGTGACTTTCGTTGAGATATATCAAGAAACAAAAAAAATTTTTCAAACTAAATGTTGATTTTGAGCCGATCGTTCCTATGGCAGCTATATGATATAGTTGTCCGATTTGAGCCAGATTTGGTGGGGATGTATGAAACTGTATTAAGCACACAATCTGTGAGTTTGGTTGAGATATATTGAGAAAGAACTAAATGTTGACTAAATGTTGTCTGCAAGGGTATAAAAACCAGATTTTAACTGATTTATGCAAGTATAAGAAGATCAAGAATCTCACCTCTACTGCATATCATCATCAAACATTAGGGACAATAGAACGAAGTCATCGAACATTTAATGAATACATTCGTTCATACAGCTCTGCAGACAAAACTAATTGGGATGTCATACAAAAGAGCTAGAGTTATGTTAGAAAAAGTCTTTGTAGGAAATTAGCATATGATGAAAATACAAAAAATTTTGAATTAAAAATAGGAGATAAAGTACTTATAAGAAACGAAACAGGGAACAAATTAGACCCAGTATATTTAGGACCCATTGAGTAACTAACATCAAGAGGAGAAATGACGGCTGTTAAATAACAGAGACAGTGGAGTGTGGCGTGTAAAAGTGGATATAGACTAGAGCTCTGCACGAATCCATTTGAAACAGCAAACGAGACACTCATACACTTACATTGACCGATATCACAACATACCGTTTGAGCAAGCATAACAAAGCAAGCATCATTTTCATATTTGCGAGAACGAAATACTTGCGAAGGCTTGAAATTACGGAACATGCGAATACGTGCGAAAGAAGAACCAAGAACAACTTGGTGCTTCCGATACCGTGTACCATTCGAATGGATTTGTTCGCTGAACACAAATATCAGAATGAAAGACGCAGTCTCTTGAGCCCGACTAAGAGATTCCCTGCACTTGTATATTACAAGTGTATATTTAAAATTAAATAAATAAATCATAACAAAAATAAACAAATTTTATTTTAAAACAAAACAAATGGTTGTTAATTCAAGGAACTTCATATAAATTCTTTCATAATTTAAATCAAAAATCAACTTAAATTATTTCTTTTTTAAATTAAAATTTAGAAACATTAATTCGTTTATCATATTGCCGTTTGTGGCAATGTTGCTTCTCTTTTCGGAAATTAAAATTCTGGATTGAGAGAAAGCCCTCTCGGAACAGGCACTACTGGCTGGAATGCTTAAAATTCTGCAGCTAACTTTGAACGGTAGTGGAAATCGATCGGTTGGAAATAAACATTTAGTATGAAAAACTTTTTTGTTTCTCAAGATATCGCAACCAAATATACACATTGTTTGTTTGATTAAGTTTTAAATAGGCTGACCAAATTTGGTGTAAGTCGGACTACTATATCATATAGCTTCCATAGGAACGATCGGTTCGAAAACAACATTTAGTATGAAAAACTTTTTTGTTTCTCAAGATATCTCAACCAAATATACACATTGTGTGTTTGAATTAGTTTTAAAACAGGCTGACCAAATTTGGTGTAAATCGGACTACTATATCATATAGCTGCCATAGGAACGATCGGTTAAAAATCAACATTTAACAAATTTTGTAAAAAATCTGACGGCTTACACAGGGCACTGCAAGGGTATCCAAACTTTGGCGCGCCAAAGTTAGCTTGCGCTATATTTATACCCTTGCAGAGGGTATTATAATTTTGTCACGAAATGTGTAACGCATTGAAGGAAGCCTCACAGACCCCATAAAGTATATATATTCTTGATCAGGGCGACGAGCTGAGTCGATATAGCCATGTCCGTCTGTCTGTCCGTCTGTCCGTCTGTCTGTCTGTTTCTATGCAAACTAGTCTCTCAGTTTTGAAGCTATCTTGATGAAACTTGGTACAGGTCCGTCTTTTTGCTGCACGCAGTACATATGTCGAAACCGGCCGGATCGGATAACTATATCATATAGCTGCCATAGGAACGATCGGTTGGAAATAAACATTTAGTATGAAAAACTTTTTTGTTTCTCAAGATATCTCAACCAAATATACACATTGTATGCTTGATTAAGTTCTAAACAGGCTGATTAAATTTGGTGTAAGTCGGTCCACTATATCATATAGCTGCCATAGGAACGATCGGTTCGAAAACAACATTTAGTATGAAAAACTTTTTGTTTCTCAAGATATCTCAACCAAATATACACATTGTGTGTTTGATTAAGTTTTAAATAGGCTGACTAAATGTGGTGTAAGTCGGACTACTATATCATATAGCTGCCATAGGAACGATCGGTTCGAAAACAACATTTGGTATGAAAAACTTTTTTGTTTCTCAAAATATCTCAACCAAATATACACATTGTGTGTTTGATTAAGTTTTAAACAGGCTGAATAAATTTGGTGTAAATCGGATAACTATATCATATAGCTGTCATAGGAACGATCGGTTGGAAATAAACATTTAGTATGAAAAACTTTTTTGTTTCTCAAGATATCGCAACCAAATATACACATTGTTTGTTTGATTAAGTTCTAAACAGGCTGATTAAATTTGGTGTAAGTCGGACTACTATATCATATAGCTGCCATAGGAACGATCGGTTCGAAAACAACATTTAGTATGAAAAACTTTTTTGTTTCTCAAGATATCTCAACCAAATATACACATTGTGTGTTTGATTAAGTTTTAAATAGGCTGACCAAATTTGGTGTAAGTCGGACTACTATATCACTACTTGCGCTATATTTTTTATATGTATTTGCATATATATGTAGTGGCTAGTGACGCCCGCACGAAAAACACGACTCGACTCCGCGGATGCTAAAACTCAACTCGAGAATCGTCCATTCGTGGCGGGGAAACATTCCATGACTCCATAATGCCATGGTCCACGAAGTGGGCCATGGCATTACAGCATCACAGTAGAGCCCTGCACGAATCCATTTGAATTAGCAAACGAGACACTCATACACTTACATTGACCGATATCACAACATACCGTTTGAGCAAGCATAACAAAGCAAGCATCATTTTCATATTTGTGAGAACGAAACACTTGCGAAGGCTTGAAATTACGGAACATGCGAATACGTGCGAAAGAAGAACCAAGAACAACTTGGTGCTTGCGATACCATGTACCATTCGAATGGATTTGTTCGCTGAACACAAATACCAGAATGAAAGACGCAGTCTCTTGAGCCCGACTAAGAGATTCCCTGCACTTGTATATCACAAGTGTATATTTAAAATTAAATAAATAAATCATAACAAAAATAAACAAATTTTATTTTAAAACAAAACAAATGGTTGTTAATTCAAGGAACTTCATATAAATTCTTTCATAATTTAAATCAAAAATTAACTTAAATTATTTCTTTTTTAAATTAAAATTTAGAAACATTAATTCGTTTATCATATTGCCGTTTGTGGCAATGGTGCTTCTCTTTTCGGAAATTAAAATTCTGGCTTGAGAGAAAGCCCTCTCGGAAGAGGCACTACTGGCTGGAATGCTTAAAATTCTGCAGCTAACTTTGAACAGTAGTGGAAAATGGTCTTTATTTGTGTTCCACCACTGCAAAACCCTAAACTCTTCCGTTACTGGAATTTTAAGGGAGATGTACGACTGAATTTCAGATTCTATTGACTGATTTAGGTTGGCGTTGCTATATGTAGGAACGAGCCCTGCAAATATTTCTAGTTTTTGAGACGCTTCTTTTGGGTCTTCTACACTATCCTTTTCTGACCAGTATGCTTTCATTAACTCCTTACATTTTTCTATAACATTTTCTTTTTCAACTATGTTGAACTGTATCAATCTGTTTGTTGGAGGGAATAAAAATAATGCAATTTTGTGATAGTCTAAGATATGCGGCTCCACAACTGATTCCAGTAGACCTGTCAAAGAAGACTTTAATTGAATTGCTAAGCCAGTGTCACTGAGGTCGAAAGAAATTTTTCTTTTTAAATTACAAATATGTGGAATAACTAAGTGTATTGTTGGGTAATCTTCTCCTTCTAATTCTTTTGAAGCTTTTTCGAAGTGCCCAAGAATATTTGCTATTGTATTGATGTTGTTTATGTTTAAATCTTCCAGCCTGTTAATTTCATTTTTTTCTTTTAAAATATTTGAAATACTGTCCCAGTTTTTTCCTATTGAAGAAAGGGTGTAGAAGACAGTATTCCACCTGGTCTGGCAAAAGCTTTTTAATGTCACTTGAAGCTGAGAGTTTGTTCCAGACTTTTTGAAGAACTTTACAAGCTTGTTGCATTTACGCAAAAGTCCGGCCAACTCTGCAATTTCACTAAAAGCTTTTTCAATTACGTTATTAAATAGGTGATTTATGCAATGAACATGGTAGTTGCCTCTGAATGCGCTGATCATGTTGGACCCACGATCGGTAATGACGACGGCTTTGTCTTCATCCATTTCGCAATTGAATTCACGCAAGATTTTAGTAATTTTTTGCTTAATTTTTGCGCCTGAAATAAATAATTTTATTAACACTATAAATACGAATATTAAAGAAGTGTATTATACCTGTGGATGCGTCATTTTCCATAGACTTAACAGCTAGCAAGCGGCTGACCATTGCACCTTCTTTTATGTAGTGTAATGTACATGAAACATATGACTGCTTTAAGTAGTTGTCAGTCCACACATCCGATGAAATGCAATACCCGGAACTTCTAGCTTTTATAATGTCTTCTTTCAAGACATCGCTCTCTGACTTGTAGAGTTCCGACACCTTCCTCGATAAGGTCGAGGGATGGGGTATAAGGCTGTTGGTATTGACTCTATTTGAATAATGTGCGCCCACACTGGCGAATAAAGCAAATAGTTTTTCCAGCCCACTATCCTGAATAATGTTAAATGGACGACAGTTTTGAACTGTCCATTCTGTGGCAGCTTCAAAAATTTGCTTTTTGATATCAGAGTTGACAATCGGTTCAGGGCCATCGATTTGGTTTATCACATTTTTGGCTGCTGCATAACACTTGTGCTTTACCAAATTTGATGTGCAATTCGAGTATTTAAGAATGCTAAAACAAGTTTTGCATGCTACAATATTTTCAATTTGTGCGCCGTTCTCATCTGTCACCAACCCAAACGTGTCCCATACCTTACTGCGTCCTCTTTTTTGAAGAAACTTGTACTCTTTTGACAGCAATTTTGACTTTATCATGTCATGTTGTGCACTTTCATTTTGAAATGTTCTGTTCTAAGATTTTAAAATGAATTTAGTTTTAATAAATTAAATATAGTACGTAAAACACAGACACAAATATGCATGTGCATACATATTAAAAAGAATAATTTTACACACATATATACAAACACATATACTATATACTTACAAAGGAGAACACAATGGTTTTTCTTTATGTTCTAAAAGACAAATACTATGATTGTTAATATCAAACATATTTTAATATATCTAATTTTTAATTAATTATATTAGAATACATACCTGCACATTTACATTGTCTTCACTTGAGTCTTTAGTCAGGTTTTCCATTTGACACACGTGCGTCTGAGCGCTTCAATTGTTTTCGGCAAATGAAACAGAAACAATAGAGACAACGCAAAATGCAAAAACGAAAACAAGACTCGCAAGACGCGCTCATGCTTGGAAGAACCAAGAAAACCCGCAAGAATTACTGTATTTTGTTTATTCCTTTGCTCTTGTTCCTATTTCTTCGTGCCCGATCGATTTTCGTTTTCACTCGCTGGAGCTTGCTGCGCAACACAAAGCAAGAACCGATTCCTTTTGTGCTTGTATTTGGTTTTGTTCGTTTGAAGCTAATTTTACGGTATCGAACAAAAACAGAGTATAGAGTATTTTTGAAGTAGATAACAACGAGTGCATTCGTGCAGGGCTCTACATCACAGTCTGTCCGAATCGTCTTAATTGCTCTTAATTTACTTTCAAATAAGAGAAAGTATTCCTGCCTTCCAGTCGAAAGTTAGTCGTGTGTCAGTCCAATGTCCGATTAAGTGAAATCCCATAGCATACAACAACGCGTACCCGAAAACCGCTCTCAGGCCCAGTAAAAAACAATAACAAATACATATTGCAAGCAGCGCCGCGATTAACATTGCTGCGGAGAGGCTACTGCAGATATGCATGTATTAGTGTAGGTGAGAGCGAGAGAAGCGATTCACGAGCAAACATTGTCATGCCTAAGAGTTTCCGCTTAGTAGTTGCAGATCGTTAGAAAGTATTGTGTTTGTGTGGGTGGCCTAACATTCAAATTTAAATTGCAAGCATAACATAGCAATAGCCGATGGCATTGCCATGTTAAGCTGTTGAGCTAAAATGTTAGCGCTAGCATTGTGTCAAGTCTCCTTTGAGTGACATTGAGTTAATGTGTGTGCGTGTGTGTGTGAGTTCTGCGAGCGTATAGCAAGAGAGGGAGAGACAAAAGTCTACAAATTGGAATGAGAAGGAGTAAGCAAAATTAGAGTGTGAAAAAACTCAGTCCTAAATTTTTAAGTCTTCATCTTTGTGTCTTTCCCTAAGGCCATGAGGGCCCAGTGCTGATTATACAAACACCTTTTATGAAGATTATATTGCGGGCTAATTACAGATAAGTATTCAGATAGTTGAACATTATTATAGGGCAATGAGAAAAAAAACAATACGGGACGAAAAACATATTGAAAAAACATTGCCCTGCATTCTGGTGTGCGCGTTATTGTTGGCACATGTCAAGTTCCTCTTCTTTTAGGGAGGATTAGTGTTGCTTTGATGCTCGATGCACTCCTGAAGGGAGTGAATCGAGCCCAATAATTTGGATTCAAAGCTAAAAAGTGCAACTAAAGTTACGTATTAACAATCAAAAGATGACTTGAGTATAAAAAAGCAAAACAAAAGTGAAAAAAGTGTTGATTTTAGTGGCGTCTACTATGCAATGTATGCATGTATGTGTGCGTGTGTGAGTGATCGCTAATAAAGGAATTAAAATGCATTAAATACATTAGCTTATTGGCAAGCAGAAGGCGAGAAGCAAAAACAAAGATAGTACATGTATTTTGTGTTCACCTCTCGCTCTGCGTCGCGATCCAGCTGTTCAGTGTCTCGCACAAACACACACACATACATACATACTTACAAGAGATTGCATAGAGATGATAGAAATTACGTATTTGGTTTTGACTATTTCGTATCTATGTCAATTCTTTAGTTGCTTGTCTGTGTGTGATATTTTCACGTTTACATTTAACCTGAATTAGGGTAAATTGCATATATTGTCTGTAGGATTAGTGGGGTGGGGGGAGTGTGATGCCTATACTTGCTATCTCAAGTATGTAATTGTGTTTGTGTTTAGTTTAATTCTTTCCTGCAATGCCCTTTTATGCTATAGGGCATTGCTTTTGTGAGTTTTGGTTGTTTTTGTTTTAATTATGTTAATTGCAAACAAAATGGAAAGATTATTGTGCCTCTTAGGCTTAGTTGAATTACAATTATATTGTAAATCTAAATGCTGATGGCATTTATAGTTGTGTTTAACAGCTGATGGCTGTTAAGTGCTGTGTGCTATGTAAGACATAGACCTAATTGCAGGTGTTGTTTTTTATATTGGCTATTAGTGAGAGCATACACATATGGTTGCATATGTGCATGCATGTAGGAGAGATCACACATATAAACGTGTTTATATGTGTGAAGACATATCATTTGATAATATACATGTATATTTTATTAATTATTAATTTATTTTATCTTTCTTTTATATTTTATGTAATGGCGAGCAATGCCGTGGCTCATCCGGAGGGGATTTGCTGATGATACGTAAGTTTTTATTTGATATTATTTAATCTTATTTACGATTTTAGTTGCTTATAGTTTTTTTTTGTTTTTAATTTGATTTTGATTTATTTTAAATTCTTTTTTTTTTTAATTGGTTTTTTTTTTTGCCTTTTTAGTTTTTGTTTAAATATGTTTTTTAATTGTAATTTAATTTCAATTTTAGTTGCTTTTTTAGTTTATGTTTTATTTGATTTTTTTAATTGCTTCTTTTGTTTTAGTTTTTTGTTTTATTTTTAATTGCATTTGTGATTGTTTTTGGTTTGTTATAGTTTTTAAATTTAATATATACATGTATATAATCTTTTTGATTAATTGTCTTTTATTTTGTTTCTCCCTCTATCAGGTTTAATTGGCGTCAAGTATGGAAAAAGAAGGTAAGTAATTGTCATACTTAATTCATTTCTAACCCTAGTGATTGTGTTTGATATTAATTTTTTTTTTTTTTTTAAATATCTTTCTAGGTAAGGATTTGGACAGGTACGCAAAGTCATGCAATTTACCCTAGAACAGTTGGATATGGCTCTATAATCTGTTTTTGGGTGAATCGGGGCATGGACTAGGCTTAGTTGCTACACATGGTATGGATATTGGAGGTGCTGCGTTGATGCCTCTCCTCGTCGTAATTGTGCGTGATTACGCCGTGCTGATTGCCATCTACTGCTGCTGATGCTGCTGCTGCTGCTGGATGACCATCCCTCGACGCTTTTAATGGATCAGCACAAGGTGCTGAGTAGGTGCTGCCTGTGCTAGAGCAAGCACTTAGTGTAAGCAGCAGAAAGACTGCCAGTGTAGTTGCTCCCACGCCGCTGTCAGAGCCACGGTTGGTGACTCTCAAATCAGTATGTTATGGACTTGTAGTGGCATGGCTGCCAATAAGCTGCCACAGGAGTTTGGAGAAATGTTGTTTTTGATGTTGTGTATTCCCCCGCCGCTGTCAGAGCCCACGCACTTTGGTGACTCTCATCCAGGATGTGAATTTAAGATTTTTTTTAAGGGCGTATGCAGCTGTGAGCTGCATACATGTCTTGGTTGACAGTTGTCAAGATTCTGGATCCCAACGCCGCTGTCAGAGCCGTAAATTGATGACTCTCACTCCAGGAAGTTAATTCTCGTCCAGATGTGTCGCTGTACAGCTTCTCCTTGCTGCCGCTTATTGGCATTGATTCTCTATTTGAATTTTGGTGGCATTGTTTAATCTAATAGAATATACTAATTTGATGTTTTTGTATATTTCTTTAGTTGATCAGCATGGGACGCAGTGGAAATTCCCTCGCCGCCGTCAATGAGCTGGACACATGGAAGGAATATACCATGTCGCTGCAGTTGCAGCGAGATAAGTAGTCGTTCCAAGTGTTGCATTTTTAGACCCAGTACTTTGAAAAAGTACAAATGGGTCTATTACGTTTGTGCAAATGTGCGTAACAGGCAGAAGGAGGCGTGGCAAACCCCATAAAGTATATATATTCTTGATCAGCGTCAACAGCCGAGTCGATATAGCCATGTCCGTCTGTCTGTCCGTCTGTCTGTCTGTCCCTTTTTGTGTCGCCTAGATCTCAGAGACTATAAGAGCTAGAGACACCAAATTTGGCATGTAGGTTCATCTATATTCATTGATCAAGTTTGTTTTAGATTTTTGCCACGCCCCCCTCCGCCCCCGGAAATTGAAATACAAAATTTCGAAGTCGAATTAGAAAAACACCTTTGATGCTAGCGCTTTGGTTTTTGGTACATATAATAAACACTATAATCTAAACCTTTCCAGAAAATTTCAATTAAATCGGATGATAAACACGGAAGTTATTCAACTAACAATGTTACGGGCAAAAGGAAGAAGAAGAGACGCCAGCGACCTCTGTGTTAATTAACTTATTTCGTAGTGGCGCCATCTTTTGCATGGTAGGGAACATTGAAGAACAATCTATAGTGAACGGTTTCCACTCAAAAAGTACTGGGTCTCCTACTGTCGAGCATGCTCTACTGTAGCTTACTGCATTTTTAGACCCAGTACTTTGAAAAAGTACAAATGGGTCTATTACGTTTGTGCAAATGTGCGTAACAGGCAGAAGGAGGCGTGGCAGACCCCATAAAGTATATATATTCTTGATCAGCATCAACAGCCGAGTCGATATAGCCATGTCCGTCTGTCTGTCTGTCTGTCTGTCTGTCTGTCCGTCTGTCTGTCTGTCCCTTTTTGTGTCGCCTAGATCTCAGAGACTATAAGAGCTAGAGACACCAAATTTGGCATGTAGGTTCATCTATATCTCCCATTGATCAAGTTTGTTTTAGATTTTTGCCACGCCCCCCTCCGCCCCCGGAAATTAAAATACAAAATTTCGAAGTCGAATTACAAGAGCACCTTGAATGCTAGCCCCTTGATTTTTGGTACAAATAATATACACTATAATTCAAACCTATCCAGAAAATTTCATTCCAATCGGATGATAAACGCGAAAGTTATTCAACTAACAATGTTACGGGCAAAAGGAAGAAGAAGAGACGCTAGCGACCTCTGTGTTGATTAACTTATTTCGTAGTGGCGCCATCTATTGCATGGTAGGGAACATTGAAGAACAATCTATAGTGAACGCTTTGCTCTCAAAAAGTACTGGGTCTCCTACTGTCGAGCTTGCTCCACTGTAGCTTACTGCATTTTTTTATTTGCTGTGTGCAAAATGAGCCATTTTACTTATATTGTTTTTTGTGTATTTGCAGGTACATCGTAGTTGCGTGGAGATCTGGTACTACTCGATTGACAGTTTGCCACTGAACTGTCAATCTTGTAGTCCAGTCTCCATCTCGTGGCTCCAGGACATCGTTTGGGATCATCGACGAATCTCCAGCTACTTAATTGTGGGCGTGGCACATGCCCGCCAATTGGCCATCTTCGTGTGCTGTAAACTGCAACGTGGGATGGATAGTGGAGCAACAACAAATCAATCGTCCTCATTGCCATGTATGGATTTGCGGCCGTATTATTGTTATTATAAGTTTAATGGACAGCAAAGTGTGTGGCCTCTTCATCCTTAGTTCTTTGAAAAAACAGCACAACTCAACGCTGCGAAGCGGTGAGTGTATCTGTTTTTATTTTTTATTTATTAGTTTATTGTAGTTGTAAGTTAAGTATGATGACTATTGTGGGCTATTGTGCGATGGATTGCAAATTTTGAGATGTCTATTGTTGTTGTTGCTGTTGCTGATGCTGATGTTGAATATTAGACCCGCTGCCGTTGTTGTTAGAGAGCAGGGTCCTAATTGCCTCCAGTGCCATGTCTATTTTCCCGCTCATCTCAGCCAGGATATGGGAATGTTGCTGTACCGTGCCATGGAGTGAGTTGCTCTGCTCATCTTGCAGCTTCTTCTGATAGCTGGTCAGGTGTCTGCTTGCTGGACCAGAGTAACCAGTGCTAACCGCTGTCTTAGTTGCCTGCCCGATTTCTGGGCATTGTTCCTGCTGATGCTGATGTTGCTGCCGTTGCTGATGAACCACTTGGAAGGGCCTTTGGTGTTGATGATGACGTTGATGCTGACGATGCTGCTGCTGATGTTGCAGCTGTTGCCGCTGGTAACCATCATTCGTCTTATTTGGCTGCTGGTGCTCGTTTGGCTTCCCAAGGATCTTGTTTGACTGGGGTTTTAATAATGTTGTTGCCATTGCTGTTGTTGTTGCTGCTACCCATCATTATTATGTTGGCCACGCTTCTCCTGGCCTTATTGACTGCCATTTTTGCTTGCTGTGCCTTGAATGCAGGGCAACCCTTGTAGCTTGCAATGTGTGCACCCCGGCAATTGGCACACGAGGCTGGTGTGTCTCTTGGCTTGGTGCACACATTGGTCGCATGGGGCTGTCCGCATCGAAGGCACACGTAGTTGCGCCGGCAATAGTTTTTTGTGTGCCCATATGCTTGGCAGCGAAAGCATTGCACTGGGTCACTGCTTCTTCTCATTTTTTCAACGTGGACGTTTAAGTTGCCCAGTGCCTTTAGTTGTAGTATTGTCTCATTTTTCCCATCCAGCGTGGGCTGAAGCTCAACATTGAACATGGCCATTGGCTTGCCGTTGTGGCGGTGGCATATCACTCGGATGTATCTAGGCGTGTAGCCCATGGCCGTTAGCTGGTCATGGATCCAGTGTCGATCCGTAGTTGGATGGAGACCTTTGACGACTACACGATAGCCGCGTAATTTGCGCTCCTGATGCGTATGCATTTCGACTTCCTTCATGATCTGTAGTTCGGCTGCAATCTTTTGGTATGTAGACATATCTCTGGATTGCAGTCGAACTACATTATTTTGCATGAATTTCATTTCATACTTGTTGGCCACGCCCTCAATTTGATTGAGCCGCTCCAGTATTGGTTGGATCTTTTTTATGCGGGGCAGGAAGAGAGTGGGCACCTTCTCGCTCTTTATAAGATTCCATTGTTTCTTCTGTTTTGTTTGTCTGGTCTTCTCCTCACGCAGCGCCTTGTCATTCAGCAGGAAGGCGTTAAGCTCATCCGCTTGTCTTTGCAGGTCTTCGCTGCGTTTGCGTTTCTTGTTTCTGTTGCTGTTCTTGTTCTTGTAGTTGATCTCGTTCTCAATCTCAATAGATTTTATGTTGTTGTTGTTGCTGTTGCTGTTGGTTACAGCACTAGTGGCTTCATTGGCAGCTAACGCTGCACTAGTAGTGGGCAACAATGAGGTCGATGGAGAGGAAGAAGAAGAAGGGGTCGAGGGAGCAATAGTTGCAGTAGGTGGAGGAGAAGAGGCTTTGAAATTTGTATTGGAGGCAAGTTTATGTTTAGCATTTGAATTGTGTGATGATATGGCTGCCAACATAGGCTGTGTGGTAGGGTCATTAATGTTTTTGTTTATATTGCTGCTATAATTGCTATCATCATTGCAGACATTATCATCATCCTCATCATTGATATCAATGTCATATTTGGGGTCGAGCGTCGAAGACGACGACGACGACGACGAGAGGCTAGGCATATCATATGCCGGCTCGTAGTTATCATCATCATCATTGTCTTCTTCATCTTTGGCCATCAGCTCTTCTTTGCTCATGCCAGTGCTTTCAAGCAGATTGAGGATCTGCTCCTCCAGCTTGGCAACATCCATACGCAGTTTGTTGCGTTTTGGTTGCCGTCTCAGACGATGGCTGTCTTTACGCTTGAGCGTCGTCCGTTTAATTGCAAAGGTGATGGGGGGAGCATTTGGTGTTACGGTGGCTCGCTTACCTTCATTGTTGTTGTTATTAGTAGTGGTAGTAGTAGTAGCTGTTGCTGTTGCTGTAGTTGTAGCTGTAGCTGTAGCTGTTGCTGTAGCTGTGGTTATGGCTGTAGTTGCAGTTGCTGATGAAGTTGTTGATGTTGATGTAGTTGATGCCGCTGCTGCTGATGGAGTATTTGCAATTGCTTCAGCTGTTGTTGTTGAGCTTAGTTGTTGTTGTTGTTGTTGGGGCTTCTTCAAGGAGCGTTCCAGTGCGGGTAGCAACAGTGAGGACAGTGACAACAGAGATGCCGCTGGCGACGACGATGACAGTGCCGATCTTAATGAAGATGCCAGCGATGATTGTATGTCATCATAATCCATACCCATGGACGACACAATTGGCGATATGTGGCCATCAGAGGTGCCCGATTCGGATATGGATGTATTTGTTGACTTGTTCGTCTCTGATGATGATAGTGAGATGATGCCACCATGCGATGGACTGTCGCATGCCTCTCTCACATAGGTTGCCAGGAATCTGGCAAAGTTGTTGCTGAACTTTGAGTCACTGTTGCACTTGTCCATAATGGCGGTCGATGACGCTGCTGTTGCTGCTGCTGTAGTTGTAGTTGTGTTTGTAGTTGTAGTTGTGGTTGCCATTGGCTTGGCAACTGTGGCGGCTTTGGCTTTTGCTATTGGCGCCACTGTTGGCATCAAAGATGGCGACATTGCTGGACTTTGGTCCATTGTCGTAGTTGTTGTTGTTGTCCCTAGTGACCTTTCCTTCTGAGACCCAAGAGAGTTTTGTAATGGCGGCGTTTTCGTTTTTCTCTTCTTTGAGCTGTTTCTGTTGCTGTTGCTGTTGCTGTTGGTGGTCACCTGAGTCACTTGCTGCTGTTGTTGCTGCTGCTGCTGCTTTTGCTGGTTTAGTTGTTGTTCCATAGGAACTTTGGCACATTTCTTGTCTCGACCCATATCGTCAAGTAAAATCAAGTTAGTTGATGTTGAGTTCTTAGTTGATTTTTTGTGGAGTCTTTTAATTTTATTTATTTTTAGTTTTTTTAGTTGTATGTTTTTAATTTTAATTAATTTTAGTTGTATAGAGTCGAGCGCGTCGGGGAATTTTATATTTTATAATTTTTTTTTTTTATATTATATTATATTTTATAATTTTTTATATTTTATTAAATTAAATTATTGTTTATCACAGTAGTTGCACGCAAAATCTCGTTTATTTATGCGTATTTGTTGTTTGTAAATTGCAAGGGAGCGATTTTGCTTCTAATTATGTGGCAGTATGTGTGTCGCGCCTTTTTCACTTGATTTTGGCGCAAAATACAGTTTGATGCTCACATACATGCACACACACACACACAGGTGGAGTTGTATGTGTGCTGCGCGCGCGCTTTTCACTTTTTCACTTTCTTTTTGGCGCGCAAACATGTACATGTATATGTGTATATGTGTATATGTGTATATGTGTATATGTGTAATATGTGTGTTGTGACGACGAGAAAAAGACGTGGAAGAAATTCTAGACAGAAGGACAATATTTTTTTTGCATAGAGCACATAGATGGACGATTAACACTTAACACAGATTCAAGTGGGCGTATGCGAATTGTAGCTTCTTTCTCATAGGAATTTGTAATTGCTGTTTGATTATTTGTAGCTTGTTAGTTGCAATTTTCACATGGAATATAATTGTTGCATATATTCTGTGATTGCACACTCACACACTCGCACAAAGGGGACGTGGTCACGGTCACGGTCACGGTCACGGTCACGGTCACTGTCACTGTCACAGTACACAGTTGCGCAGACTCTGTAATTTGCAATTTAGTTGCTAGCGATGTAATTAATAGAGGTAGCCAATTTTTAGGTTTTATTTTTGGTTTTATTGTGAGATGTGAGATGTATTTTTTTGGACCACAATATTCTTATAGTTTTAGTTTTAGTTTTAGTTGTTAACAATTTTTCAATCAATTAATTAATGCATAACATTGATTTTTAATTTTAATTGTAATTTTTTGCTAGTGGCTGTGGTGATTGTTGTTGGCTTAGTTGCTGTACAGACTCTTTTGTTTTTTGGATTCTAATTTGGCTCCTCTGTTTTTTGTTATTAATTTTATTTAGTTTGATTTAGCATTTGATAATTGATCAATTGATCAAGTCTTAAACAATGCCTGCGCGGCAAAAATGCACAGACACACACACACTCGAACTCAAACGCACAGTTTTTCGCGGTCAAACTCTTTTCTTTTTTTTATACCCTTGCAGAGGGTATTATATTTTTGTCACGAAATGTGTAACGCATTGAAGGAAGCCTCACAGACCCCATAAAGTATATATATTCTTGATCAGGGCGACGAGCTGAGTCGAAATAGCCATATCCGTCTGTCTGTCTGTCTGTCTGTTTCTATGCAAACTAGTCTCTCAGTTTTGAAGCTATCTTGATGAAACTTGGTACAGATCCGTCTTTATGCTGCACGCAGCACATATGTCGGAGCCGGCTGGATCGGATAACTAGATCATATAGCTGCCATAGGAACGATCGGTTAGAAATAAACATTTAGTATGAAAAACTTTTTTGTTTCTTAAGATATCTCAACCAAATATACACATTGTATGTTTAATTAAGTTTTAAACAGGCTGACCAAATTTGGTGTAAATAGGATTACTATATCATATAGCTGCCATAGGAACGATCGGTTCGAAAACAACATTTAGTATGAAAAACTTTTTTGTTTCTCAAGATATCTCAACCAAATATACACATTGTGTGTTTGATTAAGTTTTAAACAGGCTGACCAAATTTGGTGTAAATCGGATTACTATATCATATAGCTGCCATAGGAACGATCGGTTCGAAAACAACATTTAGTATGAAAAACTTTTTGTTTCTCAAGATATCTCAACCAAATATACACATTGTGTGTTTGATTAAGTTTTAAACAGGCTGACCAAATTTGGTGTAAATCGGATTACTATATCATATAGCTGCCATAGGAACGATCGGTTCGAAAACAACATTTAGTATGAAAAACTTTTTTGTTTCTCAAGATATCTCAACCAAATATACACATTGTGTGTTTGATTAAGTTTTAAACAGGCTGACCAAATTTGGTGTAAATCGGACTACTATATCATATAGCTGCCATAGGAACGATCGGTTCAAAATCAACATATAACAAATTTTTAAAAAATCTGACGGCTTACACAGGGGACTGCAAGGGTATCCAAACTTTGGCGCGCCAAAGTTAGCTTGCGCTATATTTTTTATATGTATTTGCATATATATGTAGTGGCTAGTGACGCCCGCACGAAAAACTCGACTCGACTCCGCTGATGCTAAAACTCAACTCGAGAATCGTCCATTCGTGGCGGGGAAACATTCCATGATTCCATAATGCCATGGTCCACGAAGTGGGCCATGGCATTACAGCATCACAGTCTGTCCGAATCGTCTTAGTTGCTCTTAATTTACTTTCAAATAAGAGAAAGTATTCCTGCCTTCCAGTCGAAAGTTAGTCGTGTGTGACATTGGACTGTCCGATTAAGTGAAATCCCATAGCATACAACAACGCGTACCCGAAAACCGCTCTCAGGCCCAGTAAAAAACAATAACAAATACATATTGCAAGCAGCGCCGCGATTAACATTGCTGCGGAGAGGCTACTGCAGATATGCATGTATTAGTGTAGGTGAGAGCGAGAGAAGCGATTCACGAGCAAACATTGTCATGCCTAAGAGTTTCCGCTTAGTAGATGCAGATCGTTAAAAAGTATCGTGTTTGTGTGGGTGGCCTAACATTCAAATTTAAATTGCAAGCATAACATAGCAATAGCCGATGGCATTGCCATGTTAAGCTGTTGAGCTAAAATGTTAGCGCTAGCATTGTGTCAAGTCTCCTTTGAGTGACATTGAGTTAATGTGTGTGCGTGTGTGTGTGAGTTCTGCGAGCGTATAGCAAGAGAGGGAGAGACAAAAGTCTACAAATTGGAATGAGAAGGAGTAAGCAAAATTAGAGTGTGAAAAAACTCAGTCCTAAATTTTTAAGTCTTCATCTTTGTGTCTTTCCCTAAGGCCATGAGGGCCCAGTGCTGATTATACAAACACCTTTTATGAAGATTATATTGCGGGCTAATTACAGATAAGTATTCAGATAGTTGAACATTATTATAGGGCAATGAGAAAAAAAACAATACGGAACGGAAAAACATATTGAAAAAACATTGCCCTGCATTCTGGTGTGCGCGTTATTGTTGGCACATGTCAAGTTCCTCTTCTTTAAGGGAGGATTAGTGTTGCTTTGGTGCTCGATGCACTCCTGAAGGGAGGAGGAATTAAAATGCATTAAGTACATTAGCTTATTGGCAAGCAGAAGGCGAGAAGCAAAAACAAAGATAGTACATGTATTTTGTGTTCACCTCTCGCTCTGCGTCGCGATCCAGCTGTTCAGTGTCTCGCACAAACACACACACATACATACATACTTACAAGAGATTGCATAGAGATGATAGAAATTACGTATTTGGTTTTGACTATTTCGTATCTATGTCAATTCTTTAGTTGCTTGTCTGTGTGTGATATTTTCACGTTTACATTTAACCTGAATTAGGGTAAATTGCATATATTGTCTGTAGGATTAGTGGGGTGGGGGGAGTGTGATGCCTATACTTGCTATCTCAAGTATGTAATTGTGTTTGTGTTTAGTTTAATTCTTTCCTGCAATGCCCTTTTATGCTATAGGGCATTGCTTTTGTGAGTTTTGGTTGTTTTTGTTTTAATTATGTTAATTGCAAACAAAATGGAAAGATTATTGTGCCTCTTAGGCTTAGTTGAATTACAATTATATTGTAAATCTAAATGCTGATGGCATTTATAGTTGTGTTTAACAGCTGATGGCTGTTAAGTGCTGTGTGCTATGTAAGACATAGACCTAATTGCAGGTGTTGTTTTTTATATTGGCTATTAGTGAGAGCATACACATATGGTTGCATATGTGCATGCATGTAGGAGAGATCACACATATAAACGTGTTTATATGTGTGAAGACATATCATTTGATAATATACATGTATATTTTATTAATTATTAATTTATTTTATCTTTCTTTTATATTTTATGTAATGGCGAGCAATGCCGTGGCTCATCCGGAGGGGATTTGCTGATGATACGTAAGTTTTTATTTGATATTATTTAATCTTATTTACGATTTTAGTTGCTTATAGTTTTTTTTGTTTTTAATTTGATTTTGATTTATTTTAAATTCTTTTTTTTTTAATTGGTTTTTTTTTTGCCTTTTTAGTTTTTGTTTAAATATGTTTTTTAATTGTAATTTAATTTCAATTTTAGTTGCTTTTTAGACCCAGTACTTTGAAAAAGTACAAATGGGTCTATTACGTTTGTGCAAATGTGCGTAACAGGCAGAAGGAGGCGTGGCAGACCCTATAAAGTATATATATTCTTGATCAGCATCAACAGCCGAGTCGATATAGCCATGTCCGTCTGTCTGTCTGTCCGTCTGTCTGTCTGTCCGTCTGTCTGTCCGTCTGTCTGTCTGTCCCTTTTTGTGTCGCCTAGATCTCAGAGACCATAAAAGCTAGAGACACCAAACTTGGCATGTAGGTACATCTATATCTCCCATTGATCGAGTTTGTTTTAGATTTTTGCCACGCCCCTCTCCGCCCCCGGAAATTGGAATACAAAATTTTGAAGTCGAATTACAGGAGCACCTTTAAAGCTAGCGCCTTGATTTTTTGTACAATTGATAAACACTATGGTCCAAACCTGTCCTGAAAATTTCATTCCAAACGGATTATAAACGCGGAAGTTATTCAACTAACAATGTTACGGGCAAAAGGAAGAAGAAGAGACGCTAGCGACCTCTGTGTTTATTAACTTATTTCGTAGTGGCGCCATCTATTGCATGGTAGGGATCATTGAAGAACAATCTGTAGTGGACGCTTTGCTCTCAAAAAGTACTGGGTCTCCTACTGTCGAGCTTGCTCCACTGTAGCTTACTGCATTTTTAAATTTAATATATACATGTATATAATCTTTTTGATTAATTGTCTTTTATTTTGTTTCTCCCTCTATCAGGTTTAATTGGCGTCAAGTATGGAAAAAGAAGGTAAGTAATTGTCATACTTAATTCATTTCTAACCCTAGTGATTGTGTTTGATATTAATTTTTTTTTTTTTTTTAAATATCTTTCTAGGTAAGGATTTGGACAGGTACGCAAAGTCATGCAATTTACCCTAGAACAGTTGGATATGGCTCTATAATCTGTTTTTGGGTGAATCGGGGCATGGACTAGGCTTAGTTGCTACTCATGGTATGGATATTGGAGGTGCTGCGTTGATGCCTCTCCTCGTCGTAATTGTGCGTGATTACGCCGTGCTGATTGCCATCTACTGCTGCTGATGCTGCTGCTGCTGCTGTTGGATGACCATCCCTCGAGGCTTTTAATGGATCAGCACAAGGTGCTGAGTAGGTGCTGCCTGTGCTAGAGCAAGCACTTAGTGTAAGCAGCAGAAAGACTGCCAGTGTAGTTGCTCCCACGCCGCTGTCAGAGCCACGGTTGGTAACTCTCAAATCAGTATGTTATGGACTTGTAGTGGCATGGCTGCCAATAAGCTGCCACAGGAGTTTGGAGAAATGTTGTTTTTGATGTTGTGTATTCCCCCGCCGCTGTCAGAGCCCACGCACTTTGGTGACTCTCATCCAGGATGTGAATTTAAGATTTTTTTTAAGGGCGTATGCAGCTGTGAGCTGCATACATGTCTTGGTTGACAGTTGTCAAGATTCTGGATCCCAACGCCGCTGTCAGAGCCGCAAGTTGATGACTCTCACTCCAGGATGTTAATTTTACACATTCAAATTGTTGCAGTGGCGAGTCGCAAAGTTGTGGCAACGCTGCGTTATAAATGTCCTGCATCGCCTTAGTTGCTGACCTCGTCCAGAGGTGTCGCTGTACAGCTTCTCCTTGCTGCCGCTTATTGACATTGACTCTCTATTTGAATTTTGGATTTTGTTATTTAATGGCATTGTTTGATCTAATAGAATATACTAATTTAGTGTTTTTTGTATATTTCTTTAGTTGATCAGCATGGGACGCAGTGGAAATTCCCTCGCCGCCGTCAATGAGCTGGACACATGGAAGGAGTATACCATGTCGCTGCAGTTGCAGCGAGATAAGTAGTCGTTCCAAGTGTTGTTTTTTTTTATTTGCTGTGTGCAAAATGAGCCATTTTACTTATATTGTTTTTGTGTATTTGCAGGTAGTTGCGTGGAGATCTGGTACTACGCGATTGACAGTTTGCCACTGAACTGTCAATCTTGTAGTCCAGTCTCCATCTCGTGGCTCCAGGACATCGTTTGGGATCATCGACTCCTCTCCAGCTACTTAATTGTGGGCGTGGCACATATCCGCCAATTGGCCATTTTCGTGTGCTGTAAACTGCAACGTGGGATGGATAGTGGAGCAGTGGAAATTCCCTCGCCGCCGTCAATGAGCTGGACACATGGAAAGAATATACCTTGTCGCTGCAGATGCAGCGAGATAAGTAGTCGTTCCAAGTGTTGCATTTTTTATTTGCAGTGTGCAAAAAGAGCCTTTTACTTATATTGTTTTTTTTTCTTGTTGAGTGGCCAATAAGACACACCGATTAAGTCCAGCTAACCATTTTCATCTCCTACAATGTCTGCATAACAGGCATTGGGGTGGCAAATGGGCGTGGACAACTTTATTCTTTGAGATACAACAGCGTATTTTACAAGAATTTCTTAGCAGCTATTTAACAGCTCATTAGTGACTTAACAATATAGTTTTAATGTTCAAGAATAGGAAGTTAAATGGTATTATGAAAATTCATAAATTTGGCACCTGAGCAAAATCAGATCAGTATTCCTGGATTCCGATTTACTCAGGCGCAATGATCTTTGTTCCCCTCTTTCCCCAACAGGACCCCCCGCCCCTACCAGCAAAGTGGTAGTGGCGTGAGGGTCCTGCGGGGGAAAGAGGGGAGTGTTATGTTTAACAAGGTTTACATATTTTGCAATTTAATGTTATACTAAACTATAGTATTAAATTTCAATGTTCTCAAGTTATAAAATATTTTACAGATTAATATTATACTAAAAATAGTATTAAATTTGATAGCTTTATAGCTTAATTTGTTAAGCAACAAATTGTTCAGTATTTTACTTATTAAGTTTCATATTGAGATAATAGTACTAGACTTCAAGATAGTATTTAAAAAATACAAAAATTAATTCAAAATATTTTTGCAATTTATATTGCATATTACACTACACTAAAGTGCTAAATTCAAATAATTAAATATTTTACAATTTAGTGTTATATTAATACTATAGTATACATTCCGAGTTCTCCAGCTCAGCTTGTTAAGCAAAGCTAAGCTAGAAAACCCAAAATGTACACCATAGTATCAATAATTGTTCAATATTATTGATTATTAATTACAAGGCTTAAAACTAATAGAACATAGCCTATTTTGTACGCGCAGGGAAAATAATGAAAGAACTAAATGTGACGTCACAACAAACGTAAACATTGCCGTGTGTGACCTTGTGTGAAACAACTATTTGTCAGCTCATCTCGGTACGTATGTGTGTGTGTGTAAGTTGCGCTGGACAGCTCATCTTCAGCCTACATCAGCGTGCGTAAGTGTGTGTTCTTGTTTAGGGGCGCTCTCTTCCGTGCACAGCTATTCGCTCTCATGACACCAATACAGAAGCAAAAGCAAAAGCGAGAACAAAAGCAAAAGATGCCAGAAGGGCACACAGCTGCACAGTGATAGAGAAAAAACATAGTTGAATTGTTTCTAGGCTAGCAGCCGTAAATGACGATCAGCTGTGAGAAACAGAGTGAGCATTAGCTGATTCGATCTGTTGTTGTGCAATAAGTATTTCGAAGTCATCAGAAGTGGCAAAACCGGGCGTGTCTTGAGGCAGGTTGATTTCTTCAGTTCCAGGCTGTGTGGATTCTGTCGCTTGATTGGTTAGACTATTTTGTGAGTACAATTCAGCACCCAGTCGGGTATTATTTATGCAACAGTCAGTATGTTCTGTTTCAGGTTGATTTGCCGACGGCAGGGCAGCATGAGGGCTTAGAAGACTGTTGACATTAGACGTCGCTTGAAAAACAGGAACATCATGTGAGTTTGGTTGAGCACTATGACGCGTGCTATTAATATTGAAATCATTATTAATTTCAGATTGTGTAATTGGCAAAGGCAAAGGCAAAGGCAAATCGTTTTCATTGGCAATAAAGCGGCTGTTGGCATTGTTAACATATGCAACATTTGTATTCATTTGTCTAACTGATGCTCTTGTGTCATTATCACTGCTTATTGGATATAATAAAGCGTTTGATGTCCTGCCAGTTATGGATATGTTTTCTTGTTGGGTGATCTAGCGCTCGGGTTCAGGAGCTGTGTCTAATAATTCAGAAGGATTATTGATAATAGACAAAATTGCCGAAACGATCTCAGTGCTGTCTCTGACGTTTGTATTATTTGCTTGCATATTTGCTAATTGAGCATTTTGGTTTGCAGGAGTATTTTCTTGTTGAGTGGCCAATAAGACACACCGATTAAGTCCAGCTAACCATTTTTTTCTTGTTGAGTGGCCAATAAGACACACCGATTAAGTCCAGCTAACCATTTTCATCTCCTACAATGTCTGCATAACAGGCATTGGGGTGGCAAATGGGCGTGGACAACTTTATTCTTTGAGATACAACAGCGTATTTTACAAGAATTTCTTAGCAGCTATTTAACAGCTCATTAGTGACTTAACAATATAGTTTTAATGTTCAAAGAATAGGAGGTTAAATGGTATTATGAAAATTCATAAATTGGCACCTGAGCAAAATCAGATCAGTATTCCTGAATTCCGATTTACGCAGGCGCAATGATCTTTGTTCCCCTCTTTCCCCTACAGGACCCCCCCGCCCATTCCAGCAAAGTGGTAGTGGCGTGAGGGTCCTGCGGGGGAAAGAGGGGAGTGTTATGTTTAACGAGGTTTACATATTTTGCAATTTAATGTTATACTAAACTATAGTATTAAATTTCAATGTTCTCAAGTTATAAAATATTTTACAGATTGATATTATACTAAAAATAGTATTAAATTTTATAGCTTTATAGCTTAATTTGTTAAGCAACAAATTGTTCAGTATTTTACTTATTAAGTTTCATATTGAGATAATAGTACTAGACTTCAAGATAGTATTTAAAAAATACAAAAATACAAAAATTAATTCAAAATATTTTTGCAATTTATATTGCATATTACACTACACTAAAGTGTTAAATTCAAATAATTAAATATTTTACAATTTAGTGTTATATTAATACTATAGTATACATTTTGAGTTCTCCAGCTTAGCTTGTTAAGCAAAGCTAAGCTAGAAAACTCAAAATGTACACCATAGTATTAATAATTGTCCAATATTATTGATTATTAATTACAAGGCTTAAAACTAATAGAACATAGCGTATTTTGTACGCGCAGGGAATATAATGAAAGAACTAAATGTGACGTCACAACAAACGTAAACATTGCCGTGTGTGACCTTGTGTGAAAGAACTATTTGTCAGCTCATCTCGGTACGTATGTGTGTGTGTGTAAGTTGCGCTGGACAGCTAATCTTCAGCCTACATCAGCGTGCGTAAGTGTGTGTTCTTGTTTAGGGGCGCTCTCTTCCGTGCACAGCTATTCGCTCTCATGACACCAATACAGAAGCAAAAGCAAAAGCAAGAACAAAAGCAAAAGATGCCAGAAGGGCACACAGCTGCACAGTGATAGAGAAAAAACATAGTTGAATTGTTTCTAGGCTAGCAGCCGTAAATGACGATCAGCTGTGAGAAACAGAGTGAGCATTAGCTGATTCGATCTGTTGTTGTGCAATAAGTATTTCGAAGTCATCAGAAGTGGCAAAACCGGGCGTGTCTTGAGGCAGGTTGATTTCTTCAGTTCCAGGCTGTGTGGATTCTGTCGCTTGATTGGTTGGACTATTTTGTGAGTACAATTCAGCACCCAGTCGGGTATTATTTATGCAACAGTCTGCTCTGTTTCAGGTTGATTTGCCGACGGCAGGGCAGCATGAGGGCTTAGAAGACTGTTGACATTAGACGTCGCTTGAAAAACAGGAACATCATGTGAGTTTGGTTGAGCACTATGACGCGTGCTATTAATATTGAAATCATTATTAATTTCAGATTGTGTAATTGGCAAAGGCAAAGGTAAAGGCATATCGTTTTCATTGGCAATAAAGCGGCTGTTTTTTCTTGTTGAGTGGCCAGTAAGACACACCGATTAAGTCCAGCTAACCATTTTCATCTCCTACAATGTCTGCATAACAGGCATTGGGGTGGCAAATGGGCGTGGACAACTTTATTCTTTGAGATACAACAGCGTATTTTACAAGAATTTCTTAGCAGCTATTTAACAGCTCATTAGTGACTTAACAATAAAGTTTTAATGTTCAAAGAATAGGAAGTTAAATGGTATTATGAATATTCATAAATTGGCACCTGAGCAAAATCAGATCAGTATTCCTGGATTCCGATTTACTCAGGCGCAATGATCTTTGTTTCCCTCTTTCCCCTACAGGACCCCCCCGCCCCTACCAGCAAAGTGGTGGTGGCGTGAGGGTCCTGCGGGGGAAAGAGGGGAGTGTTATGTTTAACAGGTTTACACATTTTGCAATTTAATGTTATACTAAACTATAGTATTAAATTTCAATGTTCTCAAGTTATAAAATATTTTACAGATTGATATTATACTAAAAATAGTATTAAATTTTATAGCTTTATAGCTTAATTTGTTAAGCAACAAATTGTTCAGTATTTTACTTATTAAGTTTCATATTGAGATAATAGTACTAGACTTCAAGATAGTATTTAAAAAATACAAAAATTAATTCAAAATATTTTTGCAATTTATATTGCATATTACACTACACTAAAGTGTTAAATTCAAATAATTAAATATTTTACAATTTAGTGTTATATTAATACTATAGTATACATTTTGAGTTCTCCAGCTTAGCTTGTTAAGCAAAGCTAAGCTAGAAAACTCAAAATGTACACCATAGTATTAATAATTGTCCAATATTATTGATTATTAATTACAAGGCTTAAAACTAATAGAACATAGCGTATTTTGTACGCGCAGGGAATATAATGAAAGAACTAAATGTGACGTCACAACAAACGTAAACATTGCCGTGTGTGACCTTGTGTGAAAGAACTATTTGTCAGCTCATCTCGGTACGTATGTGTGTGTGTGTAAGTTGCGCTGGACAGCTCATCTTCAGCCTACATCAGCGTGCGTAAGTGTGTGTTCTTGTTTAGGGGCGCTCTCTTCCGTGCACAGCTATTCGCTCTCATGACACCAATACCGAAGCAAAAGCAAAAGCAAGAACAGAAGCAAAAGATGCCAGAAGGGCACACAGCTGCACAGTGATAGAGAAAAAACATAGTTGAATTGTTTCTAGGCTAGCAGCCGTAAATGACGATCAGCTGTGAGAAACAGAGTGTGCATTAGCTGATTCGATCTGTTGTTGTGCAATAAGTATTTCGAAGTCATCAGAAGTGGCAAAACCGGGCGTGTCTTGAGGCAGGTTGATTTCTTCAGTTCCAGGCTGTGTGGATTCTGTCGCTTGATTGGTTGGACTATTATGTGAGTACAATTCAGCACCCAGTCGGGTATTATTTATACAACAGTCAGTATGTTCTGTTTCAGGTTGATTTGCCGACGGCAGGGCAGCATGAGGGCTTAGAAGACTGTTGACATTAGACGTCGCTTGAAAAACAGGATTATTGGTAATTGACAAAATTGCCGAAACGATCTCAGTGCTGTCTCTGATGTTTGTATTATTGGCTTGCATATTAACTAATTGAGCATTTTGGTTTGCAGGAGTACCGCTTACATCTGCAGTAGGCACTCTCACGTGCAGTGGATTAACAGGAATAACTATTCTATGACTTACAGCTGGCGGCGTGGCAGGATGCCAGCCTCTGTAAACGGGTGCAAGCAGCAGTTGGTCTCTAAAATTGAAAGGGCGCACGTTTAACATGGGTCTTTCAGCAGCTTCAGTCTGTGGCGATTGTGGCATCGGCGGGCGCATATGCAGTGGCAAGCAGCGGTCAATCATTTGCAGATATCTTGGGCGAGAGAGACGTACTGGGACATATGGATATAATGCAAGTTTTCTGGCTTCAATGTTAGGGTGATTGAGCAGCCTCTGCGCGTAGTTATCACAGATATTGTCATATATCTCGTCAACTGTTTTCATACGTAGATCTGTATATAGCGTTTGGTTTCTAACGTAGTATGGGCAGCCCGTGATTTCTCTGAGCGCTCTGTTTTGCAATACATATATTTTATTAAACGAACCTTGACTTGTGAGCGGTCCCCAAACTGCAATTGTATATTGCCAGACAGGGGCAATCAATTGCTTGTAGATAATGATTCTCGTTTTCAAAGGAAGTTTACTGTTCCTACCGTATAGCCATCGTAGCTTTTGTTCCCTTCTACGGACTTTAATGACCAGTTGTGATACATGACTGTTTAGATTCAATTTGGCGTCGAGTTTTACGCCTAAATAGGTGTGAGAAGTTTCGTTCTGAAGTGCAGTTCCCGCGTAGCAAGGCGAACGAGTCATTGTGCAGGTGCGAAGAGAGTGCAGCACATGTACAGTTTTGGCTGTATTGACTGTTATGCACCATTTAGTGGTCCATTTTTCAAAGCGCTTTAAATAGCTATCCATACGATTAAAGGCAATAGTAGGAGCAACGTGTGCTGACATTATAACAGTGTCGTCCGCATATGTGGCCAGTAACATACCGTCTGTGGCATTTGAATAACCGGGCAAGGGCATATCAGATGTGTAGATATTATATAGCACGGGTCCAAGGACACTGCCTTGAGGCACACCGGCATTAATGTTTTTAACTTCAGAGCGTACGCCGCCGTTGCATTCGACCACAAAGGTTCTTTGCGTTAAGTAATTACGAACGATTCTATATAGTACATCGGGGAGAATACTTTTCAGTTTGTAATGGAGGCCTGCATGCCATACACGATCAAAAGCTTCTTTGATATCTAAATAGACAGCAGAGCAGAAACATTGGTTTTCAAATGCCTTGAGAATAAATTGTGTAACTCTTCCCAGTTGTTGTTCAGTAGCGTGTTCTTTGCGGAACCCAAATTGATGGACAGGTATTGTGTTGGCAAATTCATCGATTTCAAAAAGACGTTTTAGTAATAGGGATTCAAAAATTTTTGAAACTCCAGACAGAAGACTAATGGGTCTGTAAGACGATAAATGTTCCGGTCGCTTGCCAGGCTTAGGAATCATTTTGATGACCGCTCGTTTCCATTTGGTCGGGAAGTGACCGTACTTCAGCATACTATTAAAAATGAGCGTGATATATTGAACTGCAATTGGTGGAAGTGCCTTAATGGTTCGATTATCTATGCTATCAAGTCCAGGTGACTTTTTAGATTTAAGTTGCTTAATTTCGTCTTGAACTTCTGTGATAGATATATGCCGGAATGGCAGCTCGTTTGTTGAAGGAATATCTTGAACTCGTTGCTCAATTTGGATTCTGTCTGAGTCAGTGACGGTGTAGACTGGTTTGAATATATTTTCAAGGTGTTGTCCGAATGCTTCAGCTTTTTTTTCTTGTTGAGTGGCCAATAAGACACACCGATTAAGTCCAGCTAACCATTTTCATCTCCTACAATGTCTGCATAACAGGCATTGGGGTGGCAAATGGGCGTGGACAACTTTATTCTTTGAGATACAACAGCGTATTTTACAAGAATTTCTTAGCAGCTATTTAACAGCTCATTAGTGACTTAACTATAAAGTTTTAATGTTCAAAGAATAGGAAGTTAAATGGTATTATGGAAATTCATAAATTGGCACCTGAGCAAAATCAGATCAGTATTCCTGGATTCCGATTTACTCAGGCGCAATGATCTTTGTTCCCCTCTCTCCCCTACAGGACCCCCCCGCCCCTACCAGCAAAGTGGTAGAGGCGTGAGGGTCCTGCAAGGGAGAGAGGGGAGTTTAATGACAAACTATAAGTAGTTATAAGTGATAACATTTAACTTCATTAATTTATGGCTAAGTGTTGTTAATATTAAAATTTATATTAATCTGATTTTAATATTGTTTTCTGTAAATATTCAAAATTTCATGGCTAATCTTCTAGTAATAATCTAATATTAGTTTATTATAATGTTCTCTTCTGAGTAGCAGGAGAATCTAATTCAAAATATTTTTAGGGCTTTTGGCAGCGAGATAGGCAACCATCTGAGCATTTAGTGTTGTAGCAATGTCAGTAAGCTGCTTGACTTTGAGGTGCGTATCATCAGGGGGAGTAGTAACGGGAGTGGGAATGGGATTCCTCCGTCGCCATTCACGGTCTTCATTAAACATGTTGATAAGGAGCTCAACTTGTTGTGTGGCCGCGTTAATTTTAGCAATGCTGGAGTCAGACAGAAGGCTCATGTCATTTCGACGGGCGCTGAGACTGCGGCTCCTGGCGTTAAAACGTTGAAGTGGCTGTCTTGTACTGGTGACGTTCGGTTGCTGATTTGGCTGAGCAGGTGCTCCGATCGGTTGCTGGTTTGGTTGAGCAGGTGCTCGGTTGGAAGATTGTTGTTGCATTTGAGCTGGAGCTCGATTCAAGGGTTGTTGTTGTTGTGTTGGAAAGTAACGTTGTTGTTGTCTTCGGGTACTTTGAGGTTGACGAATTTCTGGTATACGTGGTATACCTAGCTCTGCTAGTATATTATTGGCTCTTACGAGGCTTTTTGGCTCTTTGAGCTTGCACGCGTCTTTAAACGCTTGACAGCCAAAGTAGTTAGCCGGGTGTGGCCCACCACAGTTGGCACATTTTGGGGGATCTTCTCTCCTTTTCTGGCAAGCTGTAGTTGGGTGGATTCCAGCACACTTCAGACAGCGGAAAGGACGTTGGCAGTAATTTCTGGTGTGCCCAAATCTCTGACACCTGTAACATTGTGTTGCATCTGTGGACGGTTTGGGAAGCTCCACAGAGATTTGTTGATTACCCAAACTGTTAAGTTTGAGCACCTCGGAAGTATTTTCGCCTCGCGCGAATTCAATCAGGAATAGGCCTGTTAATTCCTTGGAAAAACGTTTCTTGATACCTTTAAGGTATCGTACGTTATATCCAATCTCAGTAAATCTATCACGGATCCAGTCCAATGGAGTTGATTTGTGAAGGTGACGAATTACAGCTTTGAAACCTCGCTCGTGTTCTAACTGGTACGTATGGCTTTCAATCTGAGTTTCGCTGAGATGATTGACAAGTTTTCGATAGGTATCAATGTCGCCGCATTGAATACGCGTGCCTTTAATGGTAGGCTTGGTGACGAAATTATGTCCAATAATTTCTTTCAAAAAAGTTATGTACGCTAGCATGTCATTGACAGCGGGTACATGAATTGGCTTAGGTTTCTCAGTCCTAGGGAATTTGGGAGCTGGGACAGCAGGCGTTTCAGCAACAGCAGCAGTAGAAGTGGATTCATTGACAGCGCCAGCTGAAGGCGGAGCTTTATTTGGCGTTGGTTTAGTATTCATAGATGAAGCATTGTCAACGGCAGCAACGGCTGATTTTAGGTTTGAAAAAACGGCAGCAGTTTCGCCTTTGGGAATGTAATAGTGCGGGCCTTTAACGAAAAAGTATTCAGCTTCATTACTTGCATTGTTAAGATCATAGCATCTAAAGTTTGATTTAGCAGCAGTACTTGTAACCTCAGGAGGGTTATTTTTTGGCAAGACAGGCTCTTCTGTAGAATTCAATTCAGGTTCAGAAGTGCAGTCCATATCTTCAATCAGTTTTTCGTAGTCATCAGCGGTCATAGGTAGCTCATCACGGGCAGTAGTTGCGGTTTTTAAGCATTCCATGTTGTGAGCTTCAAGGGCTTTTTCATGTAAAAGCCGCTTACGTTCTCTTCGTTCCATCCAGGATGGAGACGATTCAGGTTTATTAGTACTCATATTCGCAAAGTTATCCAAAGTTTGTTGCTTGGAAATAGTGGCAGCTTTATCAGCAACTTTACTGGATTTCTTAGCAGCAGTTTTATTAATAGCTTTTTTAGAAACTGCACGCGGAACTCCAATAATGCGTTTTAATTGACTTGACTGTTTAGTTGGACTAAATGTGTCAATGTCTACGTCTTCGTTTTCATCTAGGTTAATTACTTCGTAGTAGTTACTTGCCATTGTATAATTTGCATGTATTGCAGGCTTTACAGTATGGTATCAAGCACAGTCTGTACTTTCAAGTTTCACTTTACTTTATCACTACCTTCTTATGGCTCTTAATGACATAGGCATGCGTGCCTACAAGTGTGTGTGTATGTTGTTCAATAGCATAGACTATGTGTGTGAGTGCACGTGTCCCTGTGCATGTAATTGTCACGGTGTGTGTGTAAGAGAGAGAGAGCGGCCTGAGAGCCAACGCAACGTGACTCCAGTTTTAATAGCAGGCGAAAAAATTTTGCCAATTTTAATTTTAATGTTTATTAACTAAAACACCATTATTGATGCCAAATTTAATATCACACGCGTGCTGCGTGCCTTGTTATATATATTGGCAGCGTTTTGAGGAATTAATTCCGTCTAGAAACCACTTTAATTTAATTTTATTCACGAGCTTTTTTTTTTTTTCTTGTTGAGTGGCCAATAAGACACACCAATTAAGTCCAGCTAACCATTTCCATCGCCTACAATGTCTGCATAACAGGCATTGGGGTGGCAAATGAGCGTGGACAACTTTATTCTTTGAGATACAACAGCGTATTTTACAAGAATTTCTTAGCAGCTATTTAACAGCTCGTTAGTGACTTAACTATATAGTTTTAATGTTCAAAGAATAGGAAGTTAAATGGTATTATGAAATTCATAAATTGGCACCTGAGCAAAATCAGATCAGTATTCCTGGATTCCGATTTACTCAGGCGCAATGATCTTTGTTCCCCTCTTTCCCCTACAGGACCCCCCCGCCCCTACCAGCAAAGTGGTAGAAGCGTGAGGGTCCTGCAAGGGAGAGAGGGGAGTTTAATGACAAACTATAAGTAGTTATAAGTGATAACATTTAACTTCATTAATTTATGGCTAAGTGTTGTTAATATTAAAATTTATATTAATCTGATTTTAATATTGTTTTCTGTAAATATTCAAAATTTCGTGGCTAATCTTCTAGTAATAATCTAATATTAGTTTATTATAATGTTCTCTTCTGAGTAGCAGGAGAACCTAATTCAAAATATTTTTAGGGCTTTTGGCAGCGAGATAGGCAACCATCTGAGCATTTAGTGTTGTAGCAATGTCAGTAAGCTGCTTGACTTTGAGGTGCGTATCATCAGGGGGAGTAGTAACGGGAGTGGGAATGGGATTCCTCCGTCGCCATTCACGGTCTTCATTAAACATGTTGATAAGGAGCTCAACTTGTTGTGTGGCCGCGTTAATTTTAGCAATGCTGGAGTCAGACAGAAGGCTCATGTCATTTCGACGGGCGCTGAGACTGCGGCTCCTGGCGTTAAAACGTTGAAGTGGCTGTCTTGTACTGGTGACGTTCGGTTGCTGATTTGGCTGAGCAGGTGCTCCGATCGGTTGCTGGTTTGGTTGAGCAGGTGCTCGGTTGGAAGATTGTTGTTGCATTTGAGCTGGAGCTCGATTCAAGGGTTGTTGTTGTTGTGTTGGAAAGTAACGTTGTTGTTGTCTTCGGGTACTTTGAGGTTGACGAATTTCTGGTATACGTGGTATACCTAGCTCTGCTAGTATATTATTGGCTCTTACGAGGCTTTTTGGCTCTTTGAGCTTGCACGCGTCTTTAAACGCTTGACAGCCAAAGTAGTTAGCCGGGTGTGGCCCACCACAGTTGGCACATTTTGGGGGATCTTCTCTCCTTTTCTGGCAAGCTGTAGTTGGGTGGATTCCAGCACACTTCAGACAGCGGAAAGGACGTTGGCAGTAATTTCTGGTGTGCCCAAATCTCTGACACCTGTAACATTGTGTTGCATCTGTGGACGGTTTGGGAAGCTCCACAGAGATTTGTTGATTACCCAAACTGTTAAGTTTGAGCACCTCGGAAGTATTTTCGCCTCGCGCGAATTCAATCAGGAATAGGCCTGTTAATTCCTTGGAAAAACGTTTCTTGATACCTTTAAGGTATCGTACGTTATATCCAATCTCAGTAAATCTATCACGGATCCAGTCCAATGGAGTTGATTTGTGAAGGTGACGAATTACAGCTTTGAAACCTCGCTCGTGTTCTAACTGGTACGTATGGCTTTCAATCTGAGTTTCGCTGAGATGATTGACAAGTTTTCGATAGGTATCAATGTCGCCGCATTGAATACGCGTGCCTTTAATGGTAGGCTTGGTGACGAAATTATGTCCAATAATTTCTTTCAAAAAAGTTATGTACGCTAGCATGTCATTGACAGCGGGTACATGAATTGGCTTAGGTTTCTCAGTCCTAGGGAATTTGGGAGCTGGGACAGCAGGCGTTTCAGCAACAGCAGCAGTAGAAGTGGATTCATTGACAGCGCCAGCTGAAGGCGGAGCTTTATTTGGCGTTGGTTTAGTATTCATAGATGAAGCATTGTCAACGGCAGCAACGGCTGATTTTAGGTTTGAAAAAACGGCAGCAGTTTCGCCTTTGGGAATGTAATAGTGCGGGCCTTTAACGAAAAAGTATTCAGCTTCATTACTTGCATTGTTAAGATCATAGCATCTAAAGTTTGATTTAGCAGCAGTACTTGTAACCTCAGGAGGGTTATTTTTTGGCAAGACAGGCTCTTCTGTAGAATTCAATTCAGGTTCAGAAGTGCAGTCCATATCTTCAATCAGTTTTTCGTAGTCATCAGCGGTCATAGGTAGCTCATCACGGGCAGTAGTTGCGGTTTTTAAGCATTCCATGTTGTGAGCTTCAAGGGCTTTTTCATGTAAAAGCCGCTTACGTTCTCTTCGTTCCATCCAGGATGGAGACGATTCAGGTTTATTAGTACTCATATTCGCAAAGTTATCCAAAGTTTGTTGCTTGGAAATAGTGGCAGCTTTATCAGCAACTTTACTGGATTTCTTAGCAGCAGTTTTATTAATAGCTTTTTTAGAAACTGCACGCGGAACTCCAATAATGCGTTTTAATTGACTTGACTGTTTAGTTGGACTAAATGTGTCAATGTCTACGTCTTCGTTTTCATCTAGGTTAATTACTTCGTAGTAGTTACTTGCCATTGTATAATTTGCATGTATTGCAGGCTTTACAGTATGGTATCAAGCACAGTCTGTACTTTCAAGTTTCACTTTACTTTATCACTACCTTCTTATGGCTCTTAATGACATAGGCATGCGTGCCTACAAGTGTGTGTGTATGTTGTTCAATAGCATAGACTATGTGTGTGAGTGCACGTGTCCCTGTGCATGTAATTGTCACGGTGTGTGTGTAAGAGAGAGAGAGCGGCCTGAGAGCCAACGCAACGTGACTCCAGTTTTAATAGCAGGCGAAAAAATTTTGCCAATTTTAATTTTAATGTTTATTAACTAAAACACCATTATTGATGCCAAATTTAATATCACACGCGTGCTGCGTGCCTTGTTATATATATTGGCAGCGTTTTGAGGAATTAATTCCGTCTAGAAACCACTTTAATTTAATTTTATTCACGAGCTTTTTTTCTTGTTGAGTGGCCAATAAGACACACCAATTAAGTCCAGCTAACCATTTCATCGCCTACAATGTCTGCATAACAGGCATTGGGGTGGCAAATGAGCGTGGACAACTTTATTCTTTGAGATACAACAGCGTATTTTACAAGAATTTCTTAGCAGCTATTTAACAGCTCGTTAGTGACTTAACTATATAGTTTTAATGTTCAAAGAATAGGAAGTTAAATGGTATTATGAAATTCATAAATTGGCACCTGAGCAAAATCAGATCAGTATTCCTGGATTCCGATTTACTCAGGCGCAATGATCTTTGTTCCCCTCTTCCCCGACAGGACCCCCCCGCCCCTACCAGCAAAGTGGTAGAAGCGTGAGGGTCCTGCAAGGGAGAGAGGGGAGTTTAATGACAAACTATAAATAGTTATAAGTGATAACATTTAACTTCATTAATTTATGGCTAAGTGTTGTTAATATTAAAATTTATATTAATTTGATTTTAATATTGTTTTCTGTAAAAATTCAAAATTTCATGGCTAATCTTCAAGTAATAATCTAATATTAGTTTATTATAATGTTCTCTTCTGAGTAGCAGGAGAATCTAATTCAAAATATTTTTAGGGCTTTTGGCAGCGAGATAGGCACCCATCTGAGCAGATAGTGTTGTAGCAATGTCAGTAAGCTGCTTGACTTTGAGGTGCGTATCATCAGGGGGCGTAGTAACGGGAGTGGGAATGGGATTCCTCAGACGCCATTCACGGTCTTCATTAAACATGTTGATAAGGAGCTCAACTTGTTGTGTGAGCGCGTTAATTTTAGCAATGTTGCAGTCAGCTTGGCGGCTCATGTCATTTCGACGGGCGCTGAGACTGCGGCTCCTGGCGTTAAAACGTTGAAGTGGCTGTCTTGTACTGGTGACGTTCGGTTGCTGATTTGGCTGAGCAGGTGCTCCGATCGGTTGCTGGTTTGGTTGAGCAGGTGCTCGGTAGGAAGATTGTTGTTGCATTTGAGCTGGAGCTCGATTTAAGGGTTGTTGTTGTTGTGTTGGAGAGTAACGTTGTTGTTGTCTTCGGGTACTTTGAGGTTGACGAATTTCTGGTATACGTGGTATACCTAGCTCTGCTAGTATATTATTGGCTCTTACGAGGCTTTTTGGCTCTTTGAGCTTGCACGCGTCTTTAAACTCTTGACAGCCAAAGTAGTTTGCCGGGTGTGGCCCACCACAGTTGGCACATTTTGGGGGATCTTCTCTCCTTTTCTGGCAAGCTGTTGTTGGGTGGATTCCAGCACACTTCAGACAGCGGAAAGGACGTTGGCAGTAATTTCTGGTGTGCCCAAATCTCTGACACCTGTAACATTGTGTTGCATCTGTGGACGGTTTGGGAAGCTCCACAGAAATTTGTTGATTACCCAAACTGTTAAGTTTGAGCACCTCGGAAGTATTTTCGCCTCGCGCGAATTCAATCAGGAATAGGCCTGTTAATTCCTTGGAAAAACGTTTCTTGATACCTTTAAGGTATCGTACGTTATATCCAATCTCAGTAAATCTATCACGGATCCAGTCCAATGGCGTTGATTTGTGAAGGTGACGAATTACAACTTTGAAACCTCGCTCGTGTTCTAACTGGTACGTATGGCTTTCAATCTGAGTTTCGCTGAGATGATTGACAAGTTTTCGATAGGTATCAATGTCGCCGCATTGAATACGCGTGCCTTTAATGGTAGGCTTGGTGACGAAATTATGTCCAATAATTTCTTTCAAAAAAGTTATGTACGCTAGCATGTCATTGACAGCGGGTACGTGAATTGGCTTAGGTTTCTCAGTCCTAGGGAATTTGGGAGCTGGGACAGCAGACGTTTCAGCAACAGCAGCAGTAGAAGTGGATTTATTGACAGCGCCAGCTGAAGGCGGAGCTTTATTTGGCGTTGGTTTAGTATTCTTAGATGAAGCATTGTCAACGGCAGCAACGGCTGATTTCAGGTTTGAAAAAACGGCAGCAGTTTCGCCTTTCGGAATGTAATAGTGCGGGCCTTTAACGAAAAAGTATTCAGCTTGATTACTTGCATTGTTAAGATCATAGCATCTAAAGTTTGATTTAGCAGCAGTACTTGTAACCTCAGGAGGGTTATTTTTTGGCAAGACAGGCTCTTCTGTAGAATTCAATTCAGGCTCAGAGGTGCAGTCCATATCTTCAATCAGTTTTTCGTAGTCATCAGCAGTCATAGATAGCTCGTCACGGGCAGTAGTTGCGGTTTTTAAGCATTCCATGTTGTGAGCTTCAAGGGCTTTTTCATGTAAAAGCCGCTTACGTTCTCTTCGTTCCATCCAGGATGGAGACGACTCAGGTTTATTAGTACTCATATTCGCAAAGTTATCCAAAGTTTGTTGCTTGGAAATAGTGGCAGCTTTATCAGCAACTTTACTGGATTTCTTAGCAGCAGTTTTATTAATAGCTTTTTTAGAAACTGCACGCGGAACTCCAATAATGCGTTTTAATTGACTTGACTGTTTAGTTGGACTAAACGTGTCAATGTCTACGTCTTCGTTTTCATCTAGGTTAATTACTTCGTAGTAGTTACTTGCCATTGTATAATTTGCATGTATTGCAGGCTTTACAGTAACTACCGTATTGGTATCAAGCACAGTCTGTACTTTCAAGTTTCACTTTACTTTATCACTACCTTCTTATGGCTCTTAATGACATAGGCATGCGTGCCTACAAGTGTGTGTGTATGTTGTTCAATAGCATAGACTATGTGTGTGAGTGCACGTGTCCCTGTGCATGTAATTGTCACGGTGTGTGTGTGAGAGAGAGAGAGCGGCCTGAGAGCCAACGCCAACGTGACTCCAGTTTTAATAGCAGGCGAAAAAATTTTGCCAATTTTAATTTTAATGTTTATTAACTAAAACACCATTATTGATGCCAAATTTAATATCACACGCGTGCTGCGTG